>JAMXBB010000004.1:12710883-13310883 GCA_024138015.1 Lumnitzera littorea
TTTTAATGTATATATAAATATTTAATTCAAAATAAATTAATGTAAATTAGCAAAAAAAAAATTCCCATCCAACCATCCCTTGTCGTTAAGATGGTAGAGGAATAGCCATACTCAAAAGTGGGTTGAAACCCATTAGCAATTGTAGGTAATTGCCCACCCTCTCAATGGGGGTAGTTATACGACTTTTTCTAGGTGATAGGTGGCTACCTACGGTAGCAAAAAGAAAAAAAAAATCCCAATCAAGTGGAGATTAAGTGAGATGGAGTCATGCAACCTAATCTCAAATCGATTGGGTTTCTAGTCAATTTTTTCTTTTGTTTTTTACTTTTAAGGTTGCCCACTCACATAGGGGTTAGGGTTAGGGTTGGGGTTGTGGGGGGGATGGGAGGGGTAGTGGGTCGCACAACCTGCCCCAAGTAGTGGGAGACCACCCATGACTGCTTAAATGTTAAAAAAAAAATTGATTTTTTTATCTTTTTGTTCTTGTCTTAATTTATTTTAAAATCAATATTAATATATATATAACTATTATATACATTACTAAGGGGTTTTTTCACTTTTGAAGATTCTTTTTTTGTTATCATTTTTCTTGTTTTTCTATATTATTTATATTTTTATTATTTTTTATAATTACTTTATTATTTTTATTTAAAAATTATACGTTGACAAATTATATGTCGACATATGTCCACCCTAATAGAAAAGTTAACAAAACCTAACAAAATGACTTATTTGATATGACTTGAAAAAGATAAGGACTAAAATGAATTAAATAAAAGATTAAGGAGTAAATCTCAAAAACGTCAAATATTAGAAACTTTTTTATACTTTTTCCTTTATAAAAACATACCTCAAAATAACAAATTCCATATTTCTAGTATATATTTGTATCATATACCAGGTTATAAACTCACTAGCAAATTTTTATTGAAATCTCCAGAAGGTTTCCCCTTACACATACAATCTACACCAATAAAAGTTGATAACATCCAAATGAAACTGACTTCATAAAGGATGATTAACCCTTTCCAAATTTCCTCGAATGTAACCTAAACACTATGATTAGACTGAGTAAGGAATAAGCAATGAAGGAAAGTGAGTTTTTCAAGAAAGTTTCCCTTGTTTGGAAAAGGAGGGAGGGGGCAAGGGGTAGATTTAGAAGGGAACACATTCCCTTGGACACACATAAACCATCAACTCCGAATTTAGAGATTATTGGAAGGAATTAACACAAAAGTTACCATCTTAGGCTTAAAGTAAAGGTATATTTTAAAGTTGTAGAAACTTTTATGACATTTGGATTTGAAAAAAGTGGCATTATTAACTCCCCCACCACTTTTATTTCTTCCTTATCTCAATAAGGGAACTTGTAGTCTTTTCCTCTAAACTTCTAGAAACAATTTAATAGGGAATATATGTTACATATTATACATATGTCATGTATAAATACTAAGATATTAACACATGTGCCTTATGCAAATTACATGTGGTAATAAATTTGAAAACTATTCATACCATTAATATTTGTGTTATCATTTTATTAGCACATGATGTATAATACTTATTGGATCTATTTTCCTAAACTTCATTCTTGTCTAATCAATTCCTCCCACATTCGTTCCCTCTTCCCAAACATAATGTAAATAATCTCTTAGTTTTTTGAATTTTACTCTCTTTTCAACATTTTTTTTTTTCCACATTTCACATGAACATGAAGTATCATTGTCCCTTTTTCCTCTCTTCTAACTTAATATATTACTTGACATTTTGGTTTCATCTCTCCCACTTTTCTCTCATTTCTTCTCATCAACCTCCTCCATTCCACTAATGTTTTCACTCCAAGACTAATACTCCCACTTTCTTCCATATTATCCTTCTACATAGCACAAATTTATGATTCCTTTCACCTACATGAACTTTAGTTAATTAAACTCACTATCCTTAAAAAAATCACCTAATTCCCCTACTCTTTCTCCCCTAAACTTTTTCCAAATGAGTCTCATATACTCTTAACCTCTACTACAATAGTAAATTACCATTCCAGTGAAAAAAGAAGAAGAGAAATTTGCGATTTAAAATGGCCTAAAAATGCTATTAGGAAAGCCCTGCTATAAGTTACATTGTGATAACTTTTTTATCTACAAGAAAACTACTAGTGACAAATTTATTTTGCAACTTAACAATTGCTAAGTCAGGTCAGAAATCTGTTATATGGTGAGATAAATTCACCACTCAACTTATTCATTTTTAAATTTTGGCGATCATTAAAAAACTATAACTACATGATTCTTTATTAACAAAAAGAATTTAAATAACATTTTAATATTGGAAAAAAAAATGTCCTTAGCATTTATCTCTTTTTCTATTTCAATAATTATCCTTTTATTTTTCCCATTTCACTCCTCAACGTTTTAGATTTTTATCAAATTAGTCCTCTTGTTACTTCTACTAGTTTTTTCTATCATTGAGGATACGTGGCAATATATGATTGGTCAATGTGTAATTATTAAATAAATAAGATGTTATAATATTATAAAGAATAAAAAACATAGAACAATGCTTAAAAAACAATGAAAATGTAGAAAATCAGAAAAAAAATCCAAAGATAATATTTATGAATATATAGATACTTACATATTAAAATTCAAAAAATAAAAATATTTTTAAGAAAGGAAAATTATAGAAAAAATAAAGAAAAATAAAAATCCCCCCTCCGACTTTGGGTGGTTGGATTTTGACTAACCAAGGGATTAAGTCGTGACCTATTATATTAAGTAGATTGTTCGACACTAGCCACCTAAAGTTTAAAAGGAAGAAGAACAAGAAGAAGAAGAAAAGCCTAAGTGGATTGCCATCATGTTACACACCTAATTAGCTTTATAAATATTTCTCTTTCTTAATAAGGCGGCCATGGGTCATGACCTATTTACTTGGTTAGCTATAATCCGTCTACTCAATGATATGGGGCAGTTGGTAGCTACCTTTAAGGGGTCACACGACCACCCTCCTCTCCTTTGGTGATCGCCGGTCATCTCTTGCCTTTGAGTAACTGAATTTCTATTTTTTCTATTTTTCCTTTTTTTTTTATTTTCAAAGTTTTTTATAATTCATTAATATATAAATTTGTATATAAGTATATATAATATATATTACATCTTTTTTTTTTATTTTTTAAAATTTTTTTTTTTTTTTATTTTCTATATATTTTTTATTATATTCTAAAGTATTCTATTATTTTTTATTTGAAAATTACGTGTGAACTAATCATGTGCTACCATATGTCCTTATTAATAAAAAATCTAACATACGGATTCATATAACAAAAGTTTAAAATGATGAGGACTAAAATAAAACTTTTAAAAGATTAAAGACTGAAATAGAAAAAAATATAAACTTAGAAACTTTTTTATATTTTTCCCTTAATATTTGATATTGATATTTTTGAACAACATAATGTACATTGATAAATAAAAAATATTAAATATATAGTGCAATATAAAATTAATGATAAAATTAAACAAAATATTACATAAGGAAAGTAGCATGTATAGTCTAAGTAATCCAACAAAATATTAACAAGTGAACCAAAATGCATATGTAGTCTAAAAAATACTAGTTTTAAGTATAGTAGGTTAAAGATAACAATAAACTAAAAAGGTAAACCATCACCAAAAAGCAAAATCTATTAGAAGGGGTTAATGGTTGGATCTAAACCTGGCTTAAATGTACGTAACAAGCATTTTCCTTATGGGGGTAAACATTGGAAACAAAGTAAGCTTCTAAGAAAATGACCATTGGAAGAATATGATAATGGGGAAAGTTGCAGAAAAGTATCAAAAGTAAAGTGGCTACTTTAATGGATTTTCTCCATAGGTTGATTTAACTTCTAATGGGCATAATCTCATCATGGTCTCCCTAGATGTTTGCAAGAAAGATCTATAATGTTGCTTATAGATCAATATTTACGTAGGAGATGGGATATACTTGTCATATCCCAATCCTCAATGATAGCCTAACTTAACTTGTAGCCTAAGACCTCTACCATAATGATAAGATCAAACTGATGCCAACTCCCCTCCTCTTGTACTTGAGCTTCATCCCTTGTCTTCTCTCGAATAGAATTTGAGGACCAATGCTCAACTACAAAAACTAACAAACATCAAAAAGAAAACTTTTTAAAGTTTCAAGTGTTAGTTGAACCATTCAAATAAATCTAGGGATGTTTCAAATGAGTCATTTTAAGGTATCTGATTCATCTAACTCAATAATTACTCGATATGGCAATTCAAGTAGTGTCTTAAGATGAGTTTTAGATCTTATTTCAAAACCCTAAAGGGTTTCTCGTCGAGTTTGGGAACATAAATGAAACTCGATAAAGACCCTAAACTCGATAAAAGGAATAATATATAATAAGTGGCTAGTAAATATTATACATCTATGATTAATATAATATAATGAGACAATGACTTTTAAACAACTTTAAACCCCCGCTTAGTTACTATATTTGATCTTGCTTGTCTCTTACACTTACTAGTCATCACACTTATCTTACTATCTCTCTTAACCTTCTCTTATCTTATCTCAAGTGACTCTCTTCTCATTTCTCACAAAATCACAATCACCTACCCTCATCCTTTGACTTTCATAGTCTTACCATTGTCCATTATTTATCAAAACCTCATTTTTTTCCTCTTCATGGAGGTCTAATTATGAAAACATAGTATGTTTTGTTTTCATTCTAAATGGCTCTATCCCACTAAACTTTTATAAGTTTCATATATTAAATTAAAATAAAAAACACAAATCACTATTATGAAACTATAACATCATAAATAAAATTAACAAAGAAAAAAAAACTATCAAGTTGAGTTGCACATTCACTAATATCCTATTAAAAATAGATTTTGAGATAAATTTTAAGAAACTTTATAAAGTAATAAACATCGTGAATCTACTATGACAAGATCCGTAAATAAATCAAATCAAAGGTCACAACGATTTGCACTTTACCGAAGCTCCAAGTATTCATTTATCCTTCGACCATATCCAACCATCATGTAAATATAAATCCAAGCCGGCTCGGCATCAAATTGCAATTGTCATCGTTTTCTGAGGTTTTACACTTTGGTCACGATCGTGCTACACTGCATCCCTAGCATCCCTTGATTTCCGTGGAACTTAGGTCATCTCTCTCTCCATTCTTCTGTTTGCAGCGTGGAAAAAGGGGTAAAAAGGTGTCTTACTTTCTTTATAGGGCATGGTACTCGCATGGGACAACATAACTGCACACAGTGAAAACTTGGGATGATGATAGTCAATCTTAAATTCAACGCCATCATTAAAGGTGTCATGTGATCTTTTGAATGCAAATCCACTTCTCGTACGTTAGAAGGAAAAATATGTTACTAGTCATGTAAAAGATGTTAAACTTTCTGTTTGATTTTTTTTTTTTAATGTGCTTAATCAATTTAATCATCGGCCATCAATATTCAATTCAATTTCAAATACTTCAAAATGTGTTTAGATTATTCTAAACTCACATGGTGACACATTGCATTGCTAAAATAAGACAAGATAGTAATAGTTAATGATTCACATAAAATAAAATACAATAGAAAAGTAATGCAGTAGTTTAATTTTATAACTTAAGAGATGAAAAATTCAAATTAATTAATTCTGTTGGAATTCAATTTTCATGCTACTGAATTATAATAATCTTGATTATATAGTAATTTGATTCAATGCCATTTGTGTATGTGTGTATATAGTATGTATTAGTTAAAACGAAAGTAACCTCTAATCATGCATTTTTCATAGTATCGGTGTTATTAGCGTAAAAAGTAAGATCATATGGTATTTCTTACATGTGATGTGCTGTTAGTTGATATACAATGTAAGCTTAACATTTATTTGACAACAAAGTGATAAATTAAGTAAAAATTGAGATAAGGTTGAGGGAGAAGCCTGAGGAAAGAGAGAGAGAGAGAAAAGAAAATACATCATGGAAAAAGGAGATAGAATCAAAAGTTAAGGAAACATTCTCTTTTCATGTTTGGTAAATGTAAGTAAAGAAAACGATAACTTTTTTTCTTTAATCCATACCGTCTTTCGTTATTATATTATTTTGCTTTATTGTGCACCTGGTAGCAGCATTTTAGTAATATCATGAATTTTTTTCCCCTTATTTTTAGGCATGTGTATTTGTCCAGAAAATATAAATGAATTCTCTAAAATATTTTAAATAAAGTTATAAATTCAATAATTGAAATTATCTCAGTTTTTAAATTATTAAATAATATAATCTTTTTTATTATAATATCGATATGTATTTACATTTAAATGAGATAACTTTAAAAAAATAACTTTAAATGATTTACATCCCTAAAAGATTTCTTTCCCTTTTTATCTGTTAGAAAAAGAAATAATTTTTTTTTCACCAAGAAAGAAATGATATTTCATCCGGCACCATTTAAAGTCAAACTGGAACAGTAAATTGACACGAGCAAAACTCCAAATCTAAAATGTTAACAGTATTTCCAATGTCCTATAGTCAAAATGCGATTATTTAATTTATAGTTCAGAAAAGTTTTCTGACATCGTCGAAAAAATTGTGTACATTACCAATAATAAATTGTTCGATACGTAACAAATGTATCATCAGTACATAATAATAAGTATATTAACATTTATAATAAATATTTTAATATGTATAAGTCTCTTGATCATATGTAATGTATTTTATAGATCCGGTCCGTACAATTTTTTTTTAATGGAAATCAATCACCTTTTTCTAAGTGTCGACTGTTGAGTGTTGACTCTCTTCAGCCTTCACAAATCTGCTTTCACACCTACCCTTTTTTCTCTTTCCCTTGGAATGCCGCTGCCTTTAAAATGACTGAAGTGGCTCGTATTAACAACACTAAAATTACACTCACCTTTACTCCATTATTTTCCCCTTTCCCAATTCAGACAAGGATTTCAGCTCATGCTCTTCTGGAGTTCTTGGAAATCCAAAGATCATCCTTATTAAATCCTCTCCTTTTCACTAACAAAATAACCCAATCCCCAAAACTTCTTCCTCACCCAAAATTGTAATTTTTTGATCTCCTAGCTCTCCAAGATATCCAAATCTCTATAGAGGAAGCAGAGTAAAATGGGAGTAAGTTGAAGTACTTATTGTTAAATCAATCAAACTTATATTAGAAG
Organism: Lumnitzera littorea; assembly: GCA_024138015.1. NCBI lineage: Eukaryota > Viridiplantae > Streptophyta > Magnoliopsida > Myrtales > Combretaceae > Lumnitzera > Lumnitzera littorea. Next base: position 12,718,090 of record JAMXBB010000004.1, read on the forward strand.
TTTGCTTCTTTGTTATCTCTCTTCTTTGATCAGAATTTATCATTTTTTTTTTTCATTTTATAAGAAAGTTTGTTTTTTTATTAACTTATTTACTTTTGGGTTTCATTTGTTAGGAATATTATCGTAAAAAAAGTGGTCAAATTCCTGCATTTGGGAACTGGGAATGTGCAAATGAAATGCCCATAACTCAGTATTTTGAGTGTGCAAGACAAGCTGGTTTGATTCGGTATACTTCTTCTTCGGGTGAATGCGATCCACGTATCAATGCTACCTTATACAATCCTGATCCCAGAAAATCTTCCCAAAAGGTATCGCAAATTTAAATTTCTCAGTTTCATACCTGTGATTTTATGGTGAAATAATTGATATAAGAAATATAGCATTCAGGTCTCAGCATAGCTAAGTTTTTATTTTTAATTTTTTTCCAATTTTTATTTAGAGCTTTCATCTACGCAAATCATAGCGGAAAATTAAGGATTTAATCAAGGAATATTTTACGAATTTAAATATTGATCACATATTTTACAGAAAAAAATGTGCTAAAGTTGAAAAAACTTATTTATTAAATATCCGAACTTGTATTTTTAGGACACTTTCATTGTACCTTTTCTATTATGACGACGTTGACGATCATGCAATCATGTTAACGATTGAGTTTTTTTCACAGGCAAGAACGGTGAGAGAAAAGCGATACGCGCATGTCAAGGAGACAAGAAAGGACGGAAGAAAATGCGACTCCACCGAACATCCAAAGAAAAATCGACACATTTCACATGAGCACAAGCAAAGTGATGTCGTTTCATATCCTCGTCCTCAACCTCAACAAAGGCATAAGAAGCCCCACAAACCCAAAGCAGTGGACGAAGATCTCTACAAAATTCCTCCTGAGCTCCTTCGAACTACTAAGAAGGTGCACATATGATTTACTTTGTGTAGATTTTCATTTAAATTTGGAGCCAAAAGTCATGTATACATCTTAAAAATAATCCCTATGAATTTGATATAGCTTTTATGAAATTATTCCTAACTTTTTTTTTGCTGTTTATATGTCTTATTTACTATAATTTGTAATGATTAACTGTATAATCACTGAGTATAAAATCTCTTCTGACAAAAAAAAAAATATATATATATATATATATATATAATATAAAATCCCCTGTTCGCAGATAATAATGGTTGGGAAGAGGGGGGCAGGTAAACTCGTCTTTCTAGTAGTTAATGGGAATGGGATCAAATGCCTTCTGACAGACGGCGACTCGTCTTTACCAAATGAGGAAACTAAGTCGTGAATCCGTCCTAGATGATATTCCCTATTTCAAGAATTTACGCGTCAAAATGCCACCAAGGGTTACTTTTACCGGGCGCTAGACGCGGCTTGAGTTCATATCATGGGACCATACTCATAGTCATCTTCCTGGTTTTTTTTGGTCCCATTTTTCTTGTGGGCTTATTATTTCTTCATTCATGCTGTATAGTCAAAACGCATTATTACGCTCGAGATAAATGTTAAAATTTTCTGGGATTGTATCAGTTTCAAAGCTCATTATTATTTTCTGACTTTCTTTTTTGTATTTTCTTTGTAAAGCATGAAATACTCTTCATCAAACTTTTACTTCTTAATTTTACTAGCACATCTTTAATTAATTACACCTCCACAGTAGTTATCGTTCACTGAACATTTACCATGTTATATTTTCTAAATGTAAGTTTCAAGTCAATTAGACAAAATATTGGATTAAATCTTTAAACTTCAAATGTAAAATTGATAAAATATCAAAGTTTAAATAATGTTTTTTACTTTGGTTAGTGGAGGGTTTAATAATCTTATGTTAACCATACATTGACGTGGACAAACATATAAAATATTACTTGTAGGCAAATACATATGAAAGTGACATTCTTTTATGTGATTATATTTTGTGTAGATTTTCTTTATTTTTGAGGCACGTGTACGTTGCAGTTGCAGCTTTATTGTTCCCATATAATAAAATAAATCTTCGAAATGCGTTTAAATAGACACAAATTTTTTTCATCGCGTAGATATGTACCTCTTTGAAACAATAATTAAAATTTGAATACTTTAGCTGGGGCAACACATATTCTCCAGTAGATTCACGAATACTCATAAGATTGGCAAAAACAGAGATAGTGACATTTTATTTCCATCCTTAATACTAAATGCACGTTATTGATGTTTCATCAATTTCATTATGGTCCACCAATAATTATCATGCTACAAATTGTTATCTGAGGTTCTTCTTTCTTTTATGTTTTTGCCTGCAGAAGAAAATGCTGGGATTCTTCTCATGGTGTGTTTGTGCTGTCTGATACCATTTATAGATGGGAGTGAGTGTCAATCAGAGTTCAATGTCATTCACAGTTTTGTTGTATCATCCTAAATTTCTTATTGGAAAGCTAAAGCCAAAAATGCCTTGAAGTCCGCGAGGGAAAGGGAAACATATGACAAACGAACATATGCAGGCTATTATGTATACGATTATGGAAATCAGCGTAGGTATACAAAACTTTCACTGTGCAGTTCATATAATTTGGTATGTTTTGTGAAGATTTTGACCATGGCCTAGTTGGTAAATTACATGGAAGTCCACATTTTAAATTCATTGTCTTCCCTTAAAGCCAAATAAGCATGTAGATGGTTTTTTCTTTTCTTTTTTTTTTTTTTGAAAGTCTGATAAATTATCGTAGCAATGCACTTTGGAAGTTACCGTTACATAAACCTAACATAAAGAGAATGTTACGAGTCACGACTACCCCCCAGTACATAGCACATATACTTTTGCACTAATATAGCTGAAATTTTGATAAAATCCATGAGAAGCTAGAGGAAGTCACAATGGATTTTTTTTTTCTTTTTTTCAATCCATTGGAGGGATATTAATTATAAAAGAATTGGACAGTCTGACTACAATGTTTACTCTATCATACGAGAAGATTGGTGTATACCAGTAACTCCATTCAAACATAGACCTTTAGAACTTGTAGTTTTCGGCACCTGAGAAGTAGAGAGAGATGAAACAGAAAAGCCAAGAAATTAACCCATGGAACAATGTGCCTTGAGCACAATTTTGAGCGAACATGAGGAGTTTTAACGAGTCTAACATCGACAAATAACCGTAAAGAAACATCCTTAACAATAACGTGACAGAGAATTAACATTGCCGAGCCCAGGCCATTAATTTGGTGGAATATTGGCTTGGCACAGTGAATCGGACTTGTGTGGCTTCCCACTGGCTTGCCTGTTCCAAGCTTGTCGGTCCATTAGGGAGTATATGCTGGTTTCACAGAACAGCAAATACCTCCCACTCTTGGCACGATCTCTCGATCGTGGAAGGATAACATATCGGTACCACGCAGGTCTAGCATGGTTCAATGACCATGTTGTGTGTATGTGTATGTATAACATCTCAAAAAGAATCATACACACACATATATGTACCATATAAATATATAGTATAAACTTGTTTATCCACATGTATAATATATATAATTATAATATACTTTAAAATAATATATATTTTATGTGATATACCATTGAATTGTTATATGATGTACATCATATACATTTAATATTTTCTTGCATGCGTTATAAATAAATTTAATATATACATAATATGTATAAATATTTACTATATGGATTACGACATATGTATAATTATAAAATAAATTATGTAAAGCATCTATGAAGAAACATAATATTTAATGAATATTATTTTCTTTACTATAATGTGTTTATTGCCTCTTAATACAATATATTGTATAGTATATATATTTCTAAGTTTAAGGTTGAGCAAATAATCATATTGCTTATAGTAGCTAAATTACATGAATAGCGGTTGGCTAGGCAAAATTAAGAACTTCCTACGATGGGACGTCAGGAATTCGTTACTAGTTTTATCCAAGATGCTCAAGAGCAAATACTATTTTCAATGGAATTAAACGATACATGGGCTCATAGCAAATATATTTGATGAAATCAATAAAGAAACGAATGGTTCTATGTATATCCAACGTTATTGAGATAGAGTTATCTTCTTGTACGGACGCTGGACGCGGCCTGAGTTCCATACATGGGCTCAGAGTAATCTACTTGATTTTTGGGCCTCATTTTTCTACTAGGCTTATTCCTTCTTTGCTCTGTAGAGTCTAATATTGGAAAAACTCTATCGTCTCGTTATTGTTTTTTATGAAATCTGTCTTACTCTTCATCTTATATTTTATTTATATTATTTTAAATTTAAATTTTATTCAATTATTAAGATTTAAATGAATGTAAATTAAAAATGAGATGAAATGCTATACCGATCCCATTAAAAACAATAATGAGATAGTAAAAAATTCCTTGACATAGTTATTCTTTGTGTATAATGATAAAACTTTTGAAGATAAAAATACAAAAAATCTAAAGTCGATTAGTTGACAGAGTTTGGGATGTAGAAACAAAAGACAATAGATATCTTACAAACATTATTTACAAGTATATACATGAAAATTGCTTCTTCTTTTTTCCCTAGGATATAGATCTTTATTGTGAGGCACCTGTACATTATGGGCCGTGTTGTTCTAATATACTAAGATTAATCTTCAAAATGTATTTACCTCACAAACTTTTGATATGATAAAATATATATTCTTTTAAAAGAAAAAAGAATTCAATGATACTAACATGTCATGAGTGATGTATAAATACCAGTAAAATTTTGACATATAAAAATATAATTGATATTATAAAATTGTAAATATTAAATATACAAAATGTATGCATTGATGTTTCATCCGTTTCATCCTAGTCCTCTAATAATTACTATATTACGGATTGTTATCTGAGGCTTTTCCTTCATTCATGTTTTTTCTGTCGAAGAAAATGCTGGAGTTCTTCTTAATGTGTATCTGTGCTGCCTGATACTATCATTAACATTTTGATGTATAATCATAAAGTTCTTGTTGGAAATCTGAAGCCTGAGCTGCTTTGAGATGCTTGAGCGAAACGTTTGAGAAGGAAACATACTCTGGCTATGTAAACGATGAAGGAAAATCAGTATAGGCCATACAAGACATTCATTTTGCGGTTTCACATAAATGGGTATCATTTGTGAAGATTTTAACTATGCCTCAATTGTAAATTCCATCGAAGTCCAAATTTATATTCATTGTTTTCCCTTAAAGCTAAATAAATATGTAGAAAATCTTCATTTGATGGTCAGATAAGTTATCATAGCATACACACTTTATAACTATGTACATACGAGTAGATGTTGCACCTATATTAGGTGTAAACTCAACAATCAAGTGTTTAAGGTTTTATCCGTAAAATTTAGGATGGTCGGATAAGTTATCCGATCAAACTTAAATTTTATAATGAAATTAAAAATATTAATAAAAGTAATCCTGTAAGTTTGGATTTAGAAAAATTAATAATAAAATAATTAATTATTATAATATTAAATTATATATATTACCTATTATTTATCGAAAACGTATAAAATAATTTCTGATAATTAATGAATCGATAGAAATAAATTATATCCATACTAAAAATCATAAAACAACTTAAATAATATTTAGGAATATTTACTTGTACTATACATATATTTATGTATAGGTAAAAATACGTAAAGTTACTTAAAATACCTAAACTAAGTTGAAATAATACTAATAATTAAGGAAATTCCATAAAAATTAAGAAAAATTCAAGGGAAGTATAGAATAGTCTAAAAATAGGCATGGCATGTGGGGATTTAGAGAAGAAAAATTAACCAAAAATAATAAGCTATTAGAAAGTGGAAAAAAAGAGGATAAAAGATAAATGTCACAAGAAAAAACTTAACCCACACTGTAAATTAAGACACTCTCTTTCAGAATTCATTTTGAACATTTGGGGAGTTAGAAAAAATTAAGGAGAGGAGAGAAAAGAGAAAAAAAAAAACAATTTTAGAAAAATTAGATAAAATTATGTGCAATTAAGGCTTATAAAGGGAACCCATATTTGACAATCACCTATAAAGGAATAGCCACCACCACCACCAGACAATGGACCCTACACCTAGAGTTGCCGACAAGGGAGGAGCCACCACTGGTAGCTAAAAACCCTTCAACCGGTGAGTTTCGATTTTCCTTTCAAATTTGTTTAATCTCTTTAAGATATTAAATATATTTGAAAAATTATGAAATTTCGTATTCTAAGATATTTTAGTATGTGGATTTAGGAAAAAATATCAATTTAATAAATTTAGGCCTTGAGATATACTACTCTTAAGAAATAACTAAATCTGAATTAGTTTTCGATTTAAATTTAAATTACCTTAATAATGTAGTTTTAACTTCAAAAATTTTATATAGACTATTTAGGGTATATATTACAATGCTATGAATATTTTTTTCTTAAATTTAATTTTCTAAATTTTTAATTAATTTTTAGGCCCTAAAATAAAGCATAAAAGGCAATGTTCGGGTTTAATTTTGTAATTTAATGTTAATTTGGTGAAAATTATAATTTAATATAAAATTAGGTGTTTTAGGATGTTAATTGCTAATGTAGTATAATATTGGTAGTATTTGGAGTGTTAGAAGTATGTATTATGTGTATTATGTGATGAATGATAGGTAAAATGTTATAATTAAGCTAATTTTATGATTTGGCGATTAATTAGGTATAAATTCTAATTTAGAAAATAATTAAGTACTTTGATATATTATTGGTGGTGAAAGATAATATATATAATGTTAGAAATGTTAGATAGACGATTTAAGTATATCATATGTAATAATGCATAATATGTGTATAAAGAAATTAAATAAGTAGAAAATATTAAGTAAAAATTTATGGTATTATAATATTAGGAGTATAATAAGAATTTGATATAAAATATAAATTTTAGATGATTATATGAAAAATGTAAATTTTTCTTACATCGAGAGTTTATTTGATAATTAAATTAGGAATTGGGTATACCGTATGAACTAAAATACTAATACTAATTAGAGGCTAAATACAAGATTTAGGATACTCAAGTATAATGTGATTAATTTCACATAATAGTTCAGAATAAGTTCTTAAGGTTTGCGTATAAAACTCATAATCACAAACTGAATTAAAACCTAATTTAGAAACCAATTCGGAAACTGAATTAGAACCTAACTTAAATTAAGAATAATTGTAAAAGATTTAAAAATTTAAATAATTAGGTGTAACAAAATCTTAAACTAAAGATAACCTAAAATAATTACAAAATAAAGCTTATATAAGATAGTTATATAAGTATTAAAACAGCATTTGTATTATAGGAATTATTAACGATGGCCTATACAAGTTATACCTTAAGTGAGCAAGCGATAAGTTCAAGCAAGTTGGAATTAATACTTTACTATATTTTGCAGTACTATTTGATAGTACTCGGAGGCTTGGGATTATATGTAATTGTATTTGTTTGATAGTTGACTATATGCATGTTTGTTTGTGTATGTTTCTGATGTGGTTATTATAAACCCTGCGAATCTAACTATTTAAGAGTAGAATAAACTTTAGTATTGTAAATAATCTCGCAAGTTGATAAGGTTAAGCAAGATAAAAAAAATTTATTAAATTATAAAATTGAATATTGTAAGCCCTAAAGCCAAGACAAGTAACCATAGGTTTGAGCTTAAAACCCAAGGTTTAGGGCAATCGGCTAAAGGATCCGATCAAACCCAAATTATAAACTATTTAGCAAAATACCAGTAAAAATGATCCTGTAAACTTAAATTTAAAAAAATAAGTAGTAAAATAGGAGACTATAAAATTTTCAAATTTTAAGCATAATAACTGCTAATTACCGAAAAGGCAAAAAGTGTAATATAATAACTAATAAATTAGTAGAGATAGATTATATGTATACTAAAAATTTTAGAATGACCAAAATAATATTTAGGAATGTTCACGTGTACCCTACATGTATTTACGTGTAGATAAAAATACGTGTAATTACTAAAATTGGTCGAAAATTAAGTAAATAATTAAAGAAAAATACAAAATAATTATAAAAAAATCAGAAGAAGATAACTGCAACAAGATCAGGTCGTAGACTGAAAAGAAAAAAAATAACCAATAAGAATTTGACAAACAAAAAGCGAAAAATCAAGGAAATGGGGCAAAATCTCATCAAATTAATTCACATTAATTACTACATTTGTCTATAAATAAGGAAAAAATTCTCAAAAATCATTTGGCTAGTTTGTGATCTGAGAAAAATCGAAACACAAGAAAAATCGAGAGAATTCCAGAAAATAAAAAATAAAAAAAAACTGTACAGATTAGCAAGGTGAACTAAAACCACCACCCACCACCACCTGGGACCGAACCACCACCACCACCACCACCACCCTATACTAGGACCAGCGTCTGGACCGGCCGACAGCCTTGGACTGGGTTTGGACGGCCAGAAAGCTTCGAATCGGTTAGTCATTTATTTACCCCGATTTTTGTATAATTTTGTAAAATTAGTTATTTTACCCAGAAAATTATGAAACTTGTTATTATGAGGTTTTATTGTATGTAGATTTAGGGAAAAATATTGATTTAGTTTAATTATGTCTGAAAATATAGGGTCCTTAACAAATTGTTCAAAACCGAGCATGATTAAACCGAAAATTAAATAGGCTTAGGGATGTAGTTTGGGGCTCAAAATTTTTCTGTAGGATTCTCATATGATGTAGAACAGTGGTATGAAGCCATTTTTTTTAAATTAATTTTCGAAAATTTTAAGTTAATTTTTAGCCCTAAAATGATGGTAAAATTGGGTGATTTAGGATTAATTAGGTGATTAGGATGTTAATTACTGATTTGGATCTTAATTAGATATTTAAGGAAGTTAATCTCTGCAGTGGAACCCTAATCCTAGCTTTTAGGTACTAATTATGGTTAATTAGGGAAATTAGGTAAAGAATATAAAAAAATTAGGAATATGTGAAAATATAAATTAATAAATTTAAAAAAATAAAGTTATTTAGATAATATTATAATTGAAATCAGAAAAATAATAAATCTGAATTAATATTTAATTTTAAGTAAATATCTTAAAATGTAAGATTTTTACACATCGAGAATAAATCCGATACCCCAATTAAGGTTAACGTGTACCGAATAGTTTAGAATACCAAAATTACGACCCAATAGGATATTTGAATGCCCGAACATAAGGTGATTAATGTTACATTGGGATTCGAGCCTAATCATAACTTAGGAATAAAAACTATAATCTAGTTTAGGAGCCGAACCCCGAAATAAAATACAACGAATTATTAATACGTTGTAGGTATACATGAGGAAAATGAGTTACATTATAAATTAGAATAAGAATCCATAAAATATAAGTACTAAAAGAACCTATTTGTATTATAGGACACCTAGAAACAAATCAACTCGCAACTAGAGGATCGAGCGATTGAGCAAATTCAAGTAAGTTGGGTTATTGCTTATTGTAACAGAGTACTAGTTTTGTAGTACTCGGAGACTTAGGCTTGTATATGATTGTGATTGTAAATAGTTTGCGCATGTGCTTGATGTATCTGAATTCGTACTGGAATTTGTACTGTGAATGATTTTGTGACTGATTGACTTGGTATGAACTTGTTGAATACCCTAATCGGAATTTAATCTTAGTCGACCCTAATAACTAAAAATGTCATGCATTGTAAACCGTTAGGGGATCATAGGACTCTCCAACCAAATACCGACCCCTTCGAAAGGGATAGCGCAGGATTGCAAAATGGTCCCTTCTTCATCCTCAGTCGAACTAAGTGACAGGAGAGGAGGTCGCGGCGGGATGAAGTCAATGGTTCGAAGGTAGTCGCGGGAGGAGCGAGGTCTCCATTGCACAAGCCTGGGTTTGGTTGTGAACTACTGCATAACATGGAACTCCTCAACCCGGATTGGAGCGGGTGAAATTTCTCTGATTTCATAATGAACCGGACTACGTTGTGCGATGACACTTGATTGTTGCATTGCATGAAAATAATTGTTTGTTAACCTTGTTTGTGCTTGTATGCATTCATGAGTCTCCAATTTAACTTACTGAGCTGTAGTTGCTCATACCCTTATAGATCCTTTTGCAGGTTCTGATTTGTNATAAGATAATGTATATATATAAGTATGTATGTATGCCGTAAGATTCTAAGAAAATGGAAAATACTTAATTTGCAAAATTTAATAACATAGAATAATAAACATAATTATATAAATATTACGTAAAGTACTAAAATAGGAAAAATTTAAAAAATATACTAATTCATAAAAATGATACATAGCACATTCTCATATTGCCACGTCAGTATTTCATAAAAATTTAATTAAATTCGTAATAATAATAATAAATTAGAAAATTATTAAAATAGTAAAAAAATAAAATGAAATAAATAAATATTAAACCTTAAAGATGGGAAAATATGTAAAATATAATAAAATAAACTCAAAAATAAGAAAATTATAAAATATAAGAATTAGATATTTATTAAATCATAAATATGTATAGAAAATGCTTAAAATAATAAATTATAATTATTTAAGTCAAAATGATAAAGTTCGTAATATTTTTAAATCATCATGAAAAATGCAGGTCATAACGTTCGAAATAAATCCTGCTATGTGAAAATACATTCAAAAACAATAAAAAATCGACTATAAGTATATCAAAATCAAAGTTAAAACAAAAAAGTTGTACACAACTAAAAATTTAAGATAAATCAAGAAAAATAAGTAAAATATTTAAGTTAAACTATATTTATACTATACTTAAGTTATAATGAAAAACTAGGCAAATAATAATAGATATTTAGTTAATCGATGAAGCTAGTTTTTCAAAATACTTATAGATATATTTATCTTTTACGTACCTAATTATCAAGAACTAAAAATCTCCAAGGATTGAAAAGTAAGCATTAGCCCAGGTGAGGGAGTTCTTATAATTTGTTATTTGCTTACTATTTGTTATTTGTATGCTACTTGTTGGTTGATATTGATTTTTTATTGAATAACTAATTACTTTACGTGCTATCATCCGTGTGATCACTTTCTTAAATTGGCAAATATAACTATTTGACTAAAATAACTAGTTATATCTATGACATGTCTATGATCCAATTAGTATACAGATGGAGAATGTTAGCTTTGCAAATTTTTGAGAAAAATATTTTTCCAATCTTAAATATATTTTATATGATTTCTATGAGGGCTCGTAGTGCCCATAAATGATATTTTTATTGTTAAGGCAAAGTTAGCATAATATCTCCAATTAATTGTGAGACGACCTGCATATTTGTGCCCATAAGGCCTTGGTTATATTTTGATAGCGAAAGGGCTCACTTTATGTGCCCAAAAGGCCTTAGATATGTTCAGTGGATGGCCTAAATTGGGATCCACCTATATTGATTGCTATTTTTTGGTTAAGGTGATAGTCAAATGTTATCTGGAGGGGTGATGCCCCCAAGCAGCCTCATGCGATTAAGGTGAGGTGCTCCATACAAGTAAGTACAGAGGATAATCGACATGTAGATGACGTAAATCTATACTTTCCATAGTTCCAGACTTCTATGAATGTGTTGCTTCTATTCACTGCGTATGCATTCATTTTGCTTATATATGGATTGCATGGATACGAATAATGTTTGACAACTTGCTTGAAATGTAGTAATAAGGAACGAACTTACTGAGATATGGTTTGCTCGTTCTCTTATAATTTCTTTTATAGGTTCATTTAAGCAGAGATTGAGTAATATCTTAAGAGTAGAGTACAAACTAGAAATAGGTTTGATGATGTTAAAGTTGATTGAAATATGTATAGTTGATATAGAAACAATTGATATAGCAAATATTTATATAAGATTATGCACAATATAGGATTTCTTGTAAATTATTAAGCTATTTTACCTTATCTTAACATTTGATAGGGGATATCGACTCTCTACGATTCTAGTAGATTGTGAAATATCGAATATTCATAGTCATTTATATTTTATAGCAAGTTAATTAATTAAAAATTGAAAACCTTAGTGATTAATTGTTTAGAGTCTTGTAATCTCTAACTTGCAAGACAGTTTTCGTATCATGGGTACACACGTAATATAAAAATTTTAGGTAATCTTACTAGGCCCCCTTTAAGGTTATGACAGTTATATGATTCTAGTTTGATGTTCTATATTGAAATTTATGTGATTTGTGTGAAATAATTGAACACCTTAAATTGGACTTCACTAAATATATGATTTATAAGTCTAAAATAAACTTGCATAGCAACCCATGAAGAGAAACATTTAGGGTTTTTCGGCCAAATATAGACCCCTTTGAAAAGGATAACGTTAAATAGCTTAATTGGCACCTTTTTCATCCTTAGTTGAATTAAGCGACAGGAGAGGAAGTTACAATAAGGATAAAGTCAATGGTTTAAAGGCAGTCGTGAGAGGAACGATATCTCCATTACATATGCTTAGGTTTGGTTGTGAATTGTTAAAATATATGCTAAACTCCTCAACTCGGAATAGAGTGGGTATAATTTCTCTAATCTCATGACGGATCGGATAACGTTATGTAATGGCATTTGCTTATATATGCATTGCATCTAACTAATTTAGTTAATAATCTTATTTGTGTTTGATATATAGTTTTAGGTCACTGTCCCAACTTACTAAGTGATTGGTTGCTTACATCCCTATAGATGTAATTATAGGTATTAACTAAGAAGCGACCTTATAATAACCTTGAAGCTAACAACTACTGGATACTAAGGAGTGAGGAAATAAATCTGAAGAAAAAAATATATTTGTAAGGGCATAGTTCTTATTTTAGAATTTTCCATTTTCAAATAGAGTATTACTTAGGTAATGTAATACAATGAAATGTTATAAACATTAATTATAATATTTGAATCCTAGTATATATATATATTCATATTTTCTTAGATAAATAACTTGTTTAATTTGTGAACTATTTACTTCAAAGTAAATTAGTGTGTATATTTTGTATAAATTAGGTCTAAGATAATGTTGTAAAGTCAGCTTCTATTCTATAATGGTTTGCACGATGTGACTGTTATGACTCTATTATTTCGAGGCGTGATATTAGGAGTGCTTAAAAATGATAAATAATTAAGTAAAGAGATTAAATATGAAATTATTTAGAAAATGTTTTTTTTTCTTTTAGTGTGATAGTTATGATTCAAGTAAGAGTGATGCATGTCTTTACATATCTATAAAAACTAACTAATCTCTAATTATAATTATTTTTTATTTTTTGATATATTTACTTAATATGTCATTTATATCATGTATATAAAATAGCAACTATTCCATCTACTTTGATGCCATGAACGCAAAGAAAGAAACTCGAATCTGTATTATTCTTAGATAATTATTCATAAAGAAATAAGAAAAGACCATAAGAAAGTATCTATATCTAATGAAAAACCTAAAAACACCTAAAAAATAACTCTAAAACATAAAAGGACTGGCTAAGGGCCTAAAAGAGTGTTTTTCAAGCCTAAAACAACGTCACTTAGACTTATTTGAACTATCTTGCTACAAGACCCAAAAATTAATCCTCGAAAAGGTATTATAATAGGAAAATTTTTTCATGAATCAAAAGTTATGTCTATTTGAGCGTAATTGGAAAAATTATCTATTTAGACATGTCTACATCCCACTTTAAAATAATAGAAGATAAATACTGGTAAGTTGTGGTTAAATAAACCTAATCTAAGAGAATGTTGCGATTACCCTTCCAGTACCTAGTACATGCATTTTTACACTACAATAACTAAAAATTTGGGAATACCAATGAGAAATAAAAGGAAGCCACAATGATTAAAAGATAACTATCATTAATAGTTGAAAGTTAACTCATATCAACCCACTCTAAGGGGTTGATATCCTTCTTAAATTCATCATACATGCACACAAAATAATATCATTAATCATTAGAAAGCAAAGAAGACCAAAAACAAGGGCAAAGTAAAGGAAAAACTCGTGAATGAAATGCGAATTAGTGGTGTAATACAACCTAATACAAGTTCTTTCTCTTCCTTGATCAATATTCTAGGTTAAAAAGAAAGATTGTACTTACCCTTCATGCATAAATTATAAGACACTTAACCTCGTAATGGTTTAAAGGCAGTCGTGAGAGGAACGGTATCTCCATTACATATGCTTAGGTTTGGTTGTGAATTGTTAAAATATATGCTAAACTCCTCAACTAGGAATAGAGTGGGTATAATTTCTCTAATCTCATGACGGATCGGATAACGTTATGTAATGGCATTTGCTTATATATGCATTGTATCTAACTAATTTAGTTAATAATCTTATTGGTGTTTGATATATAGTTTTAGGTCACTGTCCCAACTTACTAAGTGATTGGTTGCTTACATCCCTATAGATGTAATTATAGGTATTAACTAAGAAGCGACCTTATAATAACCTTGAAGCTAACAACTACTGGATACTAAGGAGTGAGGAAATAAATCTGAAGAAAAAAATATATTTGTAAGGGCATAGTTCTTATTTTCCTCTTTAGTCTACAAATTTCTAAAGATAAATTATATATGTAGTAAAACTATTATATAATATGAAATAATATAAATAATATATACATGTACACCACATGTAATTTTTACATATAAATATATACTCTTAATTAACTAAAACACCTGATTAATTATAATTTAAGTGAAAATAAGCTAAAGAAATTCATAGAAAAATTATAAAAATTAGGAGGAAGCTAGCTTAAAGTTATTTTAGGCATGTGTAAGTTAAGGGATAGGTGTAAGTAAAGAAACAAGGTTAAGTATGTAATTGGGACCAAGTACTTAAGCTAAATTACAAGAAAGAAATTGACAAAACCAAGTTATTTTCAATATTGAAATAAATTGGCTTAAAAATATAGTTTCGACTTCAAAATTTTTTTGTAAACTTCCCTGTACTTATATTGAATTGCTATGAAATGATTTTTCACAAAACCATTTTCTATATTTTTACTAAATTTTTTAGCTTTAAATTATGCTTAAAATAGTGTTTTTAGCTAAAATTAGTATATTTTCCCAAAATAACTCACTTAGATTCTCAGCACAATCATTTAATGAAGTATTTATATCATGTTGAAGCTATATAAGTGAGTTCTACAGTAAGATGTTATGGCAAGTCAAGATTTTGCCTTTACATGAGTGGCTTAGTAACTTGTCTAATTGATAATTTGAAGAGTTGATGAATTATGATATGATATATGAGAAGTTGGGAAGTAATGAGGCTAAATATTGCTAAATGAAGTGTTACTTTGCATTGTTCCTAGCTAAAGTTTGAGGAAAAGTGAATAAATACTTTAGTTTTAGCAAGTTAGTTAAATATAGAGAATAATTCAAAGGATTTTGAATGAATGTTGTACTAAGAAATCTACTCAAAAGTGGAATCATAAGAAAATTTAAAAGTAAAATGTAGGTACAAGAGGGTTTAGAAGCCAAATTAGAGGATAGTTTTCTCAAAACTCGAAAGATTTCTATAATTAGAGGGAAATTTAGAGGATTCTGTAACCTAAAATGGCTTATAAAAACTAGTGAATTACTTAAGAAATCTTAACTTGCAAGTCAAAATCACTTATAAAACTTATGCTAAAATAACAAAAATCATATAAAATATATGCATAACTATTAATTCAAAGCTCAAATATGGATTAAAGCTAATCTATTGCATATGTATAGGGGTAATTGAAGAATAAGAGGGTAACGGTCAAGAAAAGTAAACCAATGAAGTATTGATAAGTTGGGAACCATGTGTTATAGCATATTAGAGTACTGTGTTAGAGTATTTGGAGACTAAGGAATGCATTTGATTGTGCTTGTAACTTAGCTGGATGTGTGCATACCTTATGTGTGATTGTTTTCTCAAATTGTAGACTTAGAGTGCTACTTTGCTTGAATATGCCTAACTTACTTTGATCTTGTGAATTTATTAATCACTTTTAATTGGAATTAACCAAAGAATGACCTTTAAAGTAATTAGACTTGCATAACGACCTACTAAGGGAACAATTAGCTGTATCAAACCAAATACCGGTCATGGTTCAAAGGTAATCTTCGAGTGAAGGTGTTCTCTATTGCATAAGTCTAGGTTTAGTCTGATTTGAGTAGCATTGAAAATCCTTAATCTGAGTTAGAGTGGATGCAATTTCATTAACCTCATATTGACTAGTTAACATTATGTGATGTTTTATTTGATTGCTTGCATTGCATTTAATTAAAATATAATATTTCAAAACCATGTTAGTGTTTGGGGTACTCTTTTATCTCGTCCTACTTATTGAGCTAGTTTTACTCATATCTCTATGGACTCTTTTGCAAGTATTGACTGAAGGTTATGAAGTAGTGATATAATTACCCTTAAGTTAGGGTATGTAGGTTGGAAAAGTGAGCACACTTGAAGACTTGCTTGAACTTGATCTTTTGTTTTAGCTTTTCTTGGTCTTTTGTGGAAATTAATTAGGATCCCTAAGCCGTCCGCTAGTTTCCTACTTAAATATACATGAACTTCAAAACCTATGGCTTTTGGTAAACATTTTATGAAAACTACAACTTAATGACTCTTAATTTAGATACACTTTACATGGTGATTTTATAATATTTCCCTTATGATTTTTTCTTATTTTTGAAGAAATTGATACTTAATTTAGTAGAATTTTAATTTTAACGTTTAAATGCATTCTTCAATTGAAAATGAAGAAAATGAATCAAGTTTCACTCAATTTACAGTCAAACAAAAAAGTTACAAAGTTTTGAAGTGCATGTCCAACTAAGAGGCTCATTTTCAAGAGAAAACAAGGCTAATAACTAATGAGTTACACAACCTAAGGATACAAATGTATCCTAGGTTATGACCACCTGGTAGAAGAAAATTACAATTAATGGTCAATAAGTTACACAATTTGGGGACACAACCATGTCCCAAGTCATGTCTACCCAGGAACAAATTTTAGCGCCTCATAACAATGAGTTACACAACTACTAGGACATCACCATGTCTTAAGTCATGTCTAATGACAAATTAAGGAGTTTCCTTTTCTACTATATAAGGACATGTGAGGGTTTTAAGGGGCATATTTTGCATCAAAATTAGAATATACTTGATTAGGAGAGAGAGGCATAAGCGGAACCATCACCTAACTTTAAGATCGATGAGATTTCTCACCAACAAAAGGGGTTTTTCATAGATTATTTCTTGTTTTTGCTGCAATATTCTCTCTAAATCATCCCGATAGCTTAAGTTCTTGTATTTGTGGAACATAAGGTTTACATGTAACTATTGGATTGATTGTTGATTTTCAATAAAGTTTCTATTTTTTTCTTGATTCAATTATGTGTTGCATTGTTAATTGATATTTCTAGGGTATCAATTCTTGACTTATACATGAAGATCAATAAATCGCATGTGTAGTGAGATCTTGACATAATTGAAAAGGATTACATGTACATTTAGAGATAAGGTGCATAATTCTTCTAGAAAGTTGCTATCTCTGTATAGGAATTCATCTTACATTAATGCAATCCTAAATTATTTTACTAAATGAAGAGATTCAAGTAAGTAATTTAGGGTTAAGGTTAATATTCTTGATAAAGATGTTAACTTTAATTGTTAATTCCTTTTGGTTAACAACGTTAGAGGTGAAATTTGATAGATTTTACATGGTCACATATTAAACTCTAGGGAAAATAAGTCCTAAATACGTTATTCGTCTTCCTAAGGTAGTTCTTAATTTTACCGCTTCCTAATTGTTTGGTTAAGTCTCATAATTAGTTAGTTTATTAATTTTAGCTCTTTTAATTCATTCAAATTCATCACAGTTTTCCAGTTAAATAATAGAGTTAAGGTGAGTATTAGTATTAGTATTTGGGATCTCTGAGGAATCAACTCGAACTCACATACACTATATTAGAATTTGATAGGCATGCTTACCTCATATAAAAACTTTTAATGTATAAATACTTATGTAAATATTGCTATGTTATAAAGATGTATACTATAGGTTACAATGAACAAGCGTTTTGAAAAGCTATACCACAAGTTTCGTTAATAACATGTACCAAATTGGATATTTCAAAATGGTTGAATCGGATACACTTGGTGTGAACTAGATATATAGCAGTAGCTATAAAGCTAGTTTCTATCTTAGAATTATTTACATAGCGAAACTATTATGACTTCACTATTTCGAGGCGTAACACTTTTCACATGTATGAGAGACACATTAAGTTTTCTTGTGATATCTTTTAGATTGACTAGTATGAAGATTTACCATTTTCTCTTCTTCTTTTTTTTTTTTTATTTTAATCATATGCTAGTAATAATAAGTCATTGAGAAACATATTGACTATCTTAAAAAAGTTTTACAATGTTTAGTTAATTGTAAGCCCTGTACTTTTGCGTTAGGTTCCCAAAAGTTGATTTAGGATGTTGGTGAAATTAACTGAATTAAGCTAAAAATTTAAAATATGCTCAAGATATTAGTTAATGATAAACTGTGAGCTTAGATCTAAAAAATATATCAAATTAGTAAAATTTTATTATATTATTTAATAATGATCATAATTGTGGGGAATAAACTTTGATGGCTAGTGATTTTTTCATAGATAAATTATATGAATAACAAAATAATTAAATGGCATGAAATAACAAGTAGGAAATATATATATATATATATATTCACCACATGTAATTTTTATGTGCAAATATATACTCATAATTATCTAAAATATCTAATTAAGTATAAATTAAGCTAATATAAAAAAAGAAAATGATAAAAATTAATATATTGGGATAGTTGAAAACTACTTAGTTTAGGCTTAGAAGTGTTTAGGATGGGTATAGTGTAATTAACTTAATATCTCATAACATTAAGACTTAGTATAAGAGGGGATTTCACATGAAGAGAGAAATAAAAAAAATTCATTTTGTTTCTCCAAAAGCTTTGAAAAATTCTGGAATTCTCTTTACAATAAACTACATGCAGTCAAGGATCTAGAAAAAATAAGCAAGGGTTAAGAAGATTAAATGAGAAAATCTAGGAAAAATCATAATAAAATTAGGTAATTCTAGGTTATAGGGTGCTCGAAGGCCTAAGTAGCAATTGGGAGTGAATTGACCGTACCATCACAAAGAGCATCCACCGCCTAGGCCTACTAACATTGGTGGTGCAGTGGCTGCTGGCAGGAGCTGCTAATTCCAATGAGTGTTCTAGATTAGCCAATTTAAAAAATATATATATTAAAAATATTAGTTATGATAAAAAAAATTTCCAATAAAAAATATTCCTACATCTTTTTATCTATAGAGTCTAATGAAAATATTATTTTATATACATTTAGTGGATATATAATATGTACTTAAGATATAGTCAAAACCGAGCTGATTTCAATGTAAATTTATAATACCTTAATGATATAGTTTCAAGCCCAAATTTTTTCTATAAGTTATTCAATGCTTATATTAAAATGCTGTGAAAGTTTTTCAACAAAATGATTTTTCATATATTTCATGATTTTTTAATCCTTAAATTATAGTTAAAATAGCATTTTTAGTAAAAATTCATGAATTTTTCCTTAATGAACTCACTTGAATTATGAGCTAAACTGATTAGTAGCGTATTTGTGGTACATTGATGCTATTGAATTAGGTTTTATCGGAGGAAGTTATAAAAATCAAGAATATACTACTTATATGTGTAGTTTAGTAATATGTGAACTTTAGTGATTGATGAAGTATTAAATGAGGATTCTAGGGAGTAATGAAGTTGATGAGTGTTAAATAAAGTTTTAAATTGGTCCCTATAACTGAAACTTAGGAGAAAAGTGAAGAAATCAATTAACTATATGATAGGAATCAACCCCATAAACTGTTCACAAGAAGCCGAGCTTGAGGACTTCAAGAGCTTGTACGGAAAATACTAGCTCTAAGCCATAGCCAAGACGAGGACTCCTATCCCAATCTAACCTCCAGCTAACCTGTTTATTAGATCTTCACATATGTCCAACATGCTCCTGCTCAATAGCAAAGTCTTAATCTAGAAGACAGTCTAGAACTAGTTGAGCCAAGCTCCCGTCCTAATCTACTGGCATTTGACTTCAAGATAGTTGACCTTTTTGCTAGGCTAATTAACTCTCGACCTGATCTAGATCAGGTCTACTCCTGACTACCAACACTTCTTGTTCTATCTATGTTGTATTACAGTCCTAACGTACATCCATCAAGTGATATGTACCCTCTGATATAACATTCCAGAATGATTTTTTCTTTTCCATACTAAATATTCTTTATCCTTTTTACCCCTTTTTAGTATGATTCATGTAACGTAATTGTAAAATACCTTTTTGTCTTTTTATACATATAAAATAACCCTAGTGAGCAAATATATAAACCTCCACTTTCCTTGTGTGCAGACATTTAACTTTTAATGTAGAATTATCCACCTTGAGCAACCTTAATTTTCTTGTTATCCTCTAACTTTTATCTATTCCCTTTAGCAAGGAGTAGTGGCGAGTAACCTCTCAATTCAGATTGGTGTGTCACATCTGGCGGATTGTAGGCCAAGTAAGATCAAGTGGTGAGTTATATCTATTCAGTAGTTGCCTGGACTTCACTAGTTTCTTTTCTATTTCCTTTACGATTTGTTCATTGTGGTGCTTCTCTGCATATTTGACCTCGGAGACATATTAGCTTTGTTGGTGTGTCATATCCGGCGGATCGTAGATCGAGTAGAATCGAGTGGTGAGTCATATCCATTCGATAGCTGCTCAGACTTTGCTAGTTCTTTTCTGTTTCCTTTATGGTTCATTCGTTGTAGTGCTTCTCCATATGTCCAACCCAGAAATACATCAGCTTCACTGGTATCAGAGCACTGTTTCACAAGGGAGTGTATAAAGTTACAGTGAAGTTTTTGCTTGCTTTACTATTAGTGGCTATTATGTTCCTTTCGTAGCTATTGCAATGTGCTTATGTGTTCGAAAGTATGGTTTCTTTAATACTTTGGTCTTACTATATTTTTCATTATGGAAACAGAGCAAGATCGTCTCTATTTTGTTTAACTAACTCTAGGTACTAGAGTTGTTAATAGTCTGTTAATCTGTTCGAAAAGGTATTACACTATATCAAAGTCGAGTATTTAAGGTGTCATTGATGACTAGAGTAGTGGTGCTCAACGTGCTCTTGGTCATAATGGTAGTAACACCTCAAGATCCACTGATGACAAACTTGACAAACTCACAAATCTTGTTAAAAAGTTTAGTCATCACAATGCAAGTTAATAGACAATAACCTCAAAGTGTACAACAACGAAACCCCCAGGATGACCCCCCTGAGAGACACCATGGCCAAGTCAATCGAACCAATCACCCAGTTCAACTTCCTTGAGCTAGAGGAGCTACTAAACAAAGATTGGAGTTAGAGGAGATTATGGAGGATGATGAGGAGTTAGATGATGAAGAGTTTGGTGAGGAAGTGTAAATTGATTATTACCAAACATAGGGACGAGGAGCCTGAATCCTTCGAGGATTAGACAATATCAAAGTGCAAATTCCGCCCTTCAATGGAAATGGAGATGCTAATAAATACTTGGAGTGGGAAGAGAAGGTTGAGAAGGTGTTTGATTGTTATAGGTATGCGGATACTGTCAAAGTCCGACTTGCTGCATTGGAATTTACTGGGTATACGACAATGTAATGGAAAAATCTGAATGCAGCACGAGCAAGGGATGGAAGATGAGATGTCAAAACTTAGGATCAGATGAAAAGGTTATTAAGGGGTAAATTTTTGCCTGAAATGTACCTACAAGATACGTTTGCCAAGTTGCAGGAGTTTCACCAAGGAAGCCAATCTATTCATTACTATGTTAGAGAATTCCAGATGCTTATGATTAGAGCTAACGTAGAAGAATTAAAGGCTCATACAGTATCAAGATTCATTTCTAGGCTAATTATGAGATTTACAATATCATGGAAATACACAGATTTTATACCTTAGATAAGGCAATCAAAATCGCACGGAGAGTTGAGAAACAGAGGAGAAATGTTCCGAGCCAACTTGGGCTGACATTCTCCCAAGCTCCAGTACCACAACAACCTGTTCAAGCTGAGCCAAGGAAGCCATATTGAGCCGAGGATAGGAGTGATAAACCTGATGTAGCCAAGCTTGCTAGCATAGCTGAACCGGTCAACCAAGTCGATCCAAGGTTAAACTGACCTAAAGAACATATGCGAAAGGACATACCTCTAGAGGAAAGACTAGCGAGGTGAAATGCTTCAAGTACTTAGGCTTCGGACACATGGCTGTTGACTATCCAAACCGACACATCTTGGTACTCAAAGGAGATGTAGTGGATAACACCGACGAGAGTGAGCCCAAGGAAGAAGATATTGGTAAACCCGAGGTTATAGAGGAAGAAGAGACCTGTATCTATGCTGACTAAGGAAAAGTAACGACCCTAGTCCTGAGATGAGTCCTGAGTTCCTTGTCGAACTCTGAGGAGGACCAAAAGGAAAATCTATTCCATACCAAGTGTACCATCAAAGGCCAATTGTGCATGATCATAACGAACCAAGGAAGTTGTATAAATGTTGTTGTATAATCTCTTATGTAGAGATTAGGTCCGCCGACCTTAAAGCATCCTCAACCTTACAAGCTGCATTGGCTTCATGAAAAGAGTACTTTGCACGTGACTAAACAAGTAATCGTACCGTTCAGTGTTGGAAATGTATACAGGGACGAAGTGGTGTACAATGTTGTCCCTATGGGAGCTTCTCACTTGCTACTTAGACGACCTTGGTTGTTCGACTGACGTGTTACATACAATGGATATAAGAACACCTATGCCTTTGTTAAGGATGGAAGGAGGATAATGTTGTAACCCCTAATCCCATCCCAAGTAAATGAAACCCATAATTAGCTTACTCGAGCTAGTAAGAAAAAGGCCCTTATGATGAGCCATAAGGAACTCTGGTCTGTCGAGAAGACTAATGAATCGATGTTCTTGTTGGTTAAATGATTGATGGAGATAAAGGAATTGCAGGAAGTCCCGGAAGAAATCCGATACTTACTAGATGAGTTTTCTGACTTGTTTTTGGAAGAATTGCCTAAAAGACTGCAACTAGTCCAAGGCATAAAGCATTATATTGACCAATAGCCAAGCGTCGACCTACCTAACCGACTTGCATATAGGATGAATCTTGAGCAAGCTACCGAGTTGAAAACATAAGTAGACGAACTCATTGAGCGAGGATATGTGAAGGAGAGTATAGACTTCACAAATTTAATCTTCTAAACATAGTGTCGAACTTGAGTATCATAAATATTTCCCTAAGTTGACAAAACCACATAAAATGAAAACCAATTAAAATTTTAAACTTGGAACTTAAAACAAACTTAAAAGACCTTATTATACAATTTGGAAACCCTAATCATGCAAGAAAACCCTAATCCCTACATACGCGTACTTATAAAAATATAAACCTAAACTCAATAGAAACCGTAAATATCAAATCTTAAAAATTTTTAAAACTATATAAAATTATCTTAGTGCTTAAAAAGCCATAAATCAATAAAATTATCATTAATTTTTGCGGAATCATATGAAACCGATAATGAATGAATCAAGGATAATTTTAAGTAATAATAAACAGCAAAACTAAACTAATTAAAGGAATAAATTTACAAAATTAATTTTACTTATTTACATAAGTAACCCCACAATATGTATATATATATAAATATATTACTAAGCAATTTTCTTCTCTCTTTTTTTATCTATCCATAAAAAAAAGCGATGATATGTTACATATATATATATGTTGCATAATAAAGCGATGATCCTAAATAATTAAGCTAATTGAATCTTAAGCTCATAAGTAGAAGTTAATTACTCTCGAATTGGTGAAAAACCCTAAAATATACTTAAACTTACTTGAACCCTAAAACCTAGGATAATCAAGGATTCATGACCTTAAATAAATAATTAAAAACATAATTTGAATAAATTTTATTCAACTTTAAAAAATTCTAAAATTTCTTAAGAAGTAAATCACAACCTACAAATTAATTTAAGAACCAAGCCCTAAAAGAATTTCATATAAAATAATTCCCTTATTTTCACTTATAAGTCATGTTACACATGGATAAGTTGTAAACCCTACTTTTTAGTAGACATGTGATTTAACTAAAAGTACTTCCCGAACGTTCCTAAGGATAAACTAAGCTAAGAGTTTAAGTTTGCATTTCAAAATGAATTTAATTTTCCAATTCGAAAGTTTATTATCAATAAAACTCGAATATGAGAACCACAGACTCTAAGTCACCCAAAACCCTAAAACAATTAAGGACTTGTAACCTTAAGCGGCTAATTAAGAATTTAATTTGAATAATTTTATTCAAGTCTAGAAATTTTCATAATTTTATAAGAATTAAATCATAACTTACAAATCAATTTAAGAAACAAACTCCAAAAGAATTTCATATAAGACAATATCCTTATCTTCATGTCTAAGACTTATGCACATGAATAAGTAAACCAACCAATCACCCTAAATAACTTATCAATTGAGAGTTGAAATCATTTATCAATTGATAACTTATCAAAAATTAGTGATAAGACATTTCCCTTATTACACTATAACTTATACTACATATGGACAAGTTATTACATTATTTTATGTGTTCAACTTTTAATTAAGTGACAAGATAACACCAAGCCTTAATTGCTCCCTACATGGCCGGTTGGAAAAGAAGGAAAAGCAAGGTCATGCCTTGTCATTTGTCAATCACTCAATTATCTTATACATCTACTATTCACCCCTTAATACTTACGTCATCTAGTCTTGTCAAAAAGTTGGCATTTATGCATACTAAAAGATAATCAATTAAAGTTTCTTAGATACACTTCTTCTCCCATTCAAAAATCTGCCACTCTCCCTGTCTTTTACTCTCATTTTCACTTCCTTTTCCCTTATTTTAAACAAAAATCAAAAGAAGAAACCTAACCCCACAAAATCCCACATTGCCACCACCTTTTTACTTCATAACTTACGGTATAAAAGCTTAATTTTGTTGCCTCCTTTTCTCAATTTCAAAAGCCACTTTTAGGAACATTAAAATATCCTCAAAGCCTCACTTCAAAGATCAAGACTCTAGTTTCCAAAGGAGCTTGCAAGAAGAAGGAGGAAAAATAAGGAACATAAGAGGATACTTAGTTGCACAACCACTATTTCTACACTTTTAGAACGAGTAAGTTGTTTTCTTGTTAAAGTGACCTAATATGCCATATTAGGAGACCATGTTTTCATGAAGATATTAACATAATTATAAGATGATAAAATAGCTAGATCACCTTAAGAAGTAAGCTTGTAAACCCCTTTACATGAAAATCGAAATATGAGCATGCTAAGTTGGTGTCATATAAAGATATATGTTTAATACTTAGAATGGAAGATTATAAGTTGAGAAAATCATGAAATGTATATATGAATGAAGAGACATCATGCTAGATGTGGAGTGTATGTGAGTCATTTAGATGTTATTTCCATTTCTATTAAGTTAAAGATGCTTAAACCTAGCTTTAAGTAAAGGAAAATCCCTTACATGAAGTTTTTATGAAGAAACTAACTTTGTGAGATATGAACTATGGCATAGAAGTTATGATAAATATGAGATCTATTATTTTCATCTAGAGTATAAGCCAAATAATCACCATATGGAAGAGAAGTTAAGACAAAGTTAGAATATAAATAGTATAGGTTCATGATCTAACTCTTAAATTTAAGGAAATGATAAAATAAGTTAAGAAACCAAGTAAGTACCCCTTGGATTCATCACGACCAGATTTGGAACATAAGTAAAATCCACTTAAAAATATGATAAAACCAAGTGAACAAAGTGAAAAGATCAACCAAAGCAAGTATAGCAAATATACAAAGCCTAAAACTCTCAAAACAAGCCTAGAACTCTAAGTTGGGCTTTCATTAAAATTCTGACCAGCACGTTAAAATATTAAGAAAGGTTGTTTTAAAGCTTACAAGAAGTCCACCTAAGACTCCATAAGGCCAACAAAGTCACCAACTTTAGTTGAACAAAAAATAAGCCCATTTAACAACTTAAGCCTAGACAAAAGCTCAAGGAGTTGTTGCTAGCACTAGGAATGTAAACCAAAGTTGGAAATTTAACCTTAAAGAGTATTTTAAGTTTAGAATAAATTCCTAAGCCCAAGCCTAAAGAATTTTTCAAGTTACCAAAAAGTCCATTAACCAAACAAAGCCCAAAAGCAATCTAAATCATAAGGATTGCTACTGTTTTGACTTATAGGCAGTTTTTTGTGCCTCATCACAAAAATATAACTTCACCACATTAAAGTACACTCGAAAACAATGAAGATTGATTATAAGATCATAAAAATCGAATTTAAAATGAGAAAGTTGTACACGATTAAACTTTAAGTAAAAACCAAGAAAAATTATGAAACCAAGTCAAAAGTATAGCTTAGAGGGTTTTAGCTTAGTTTTCTAAGTTTTATTTTAAATCCTTATAGTATCGTATTTGCAATGTCCAAGGGACCTGACTTTCAAAGACAACCTACCCCCGGATTACTTCGATTAACCCACATGGCTGAGTGAGTGAATTCCTGACGACTATTTACTTAATTTTACTTGTAGAATAGATATACTTAAACTTATATATACATAAATTGGATGCTTATGGGATCTGGGAAATGCAGGTGTATGAATTTGTGATTGAATGTTATGGCTTATTAATCATATAATAATGAAAATTATTTGTGATAATTTATACGTGCGATTGTATGGAATGGAATTGTTTGATCACCATGAAAAATTGAATTAACCACTTATATGATTAAGAAATTAAATGGATCATGCATTCCTAATAATTGCATTCGGATAACACTGATTATCGCTTCACGTAGAAGATAGGAAGGGACTTACAGAAAGAGGGCCTTTTGCAGGATTGGGTACTAGTTATGTTATCATTTCTGTTGAGTCTCTGTCTTAAGCCAACGAGTTTACTAGGTGCCAGGAGATGCTAACCGTCAGCGAAGGGCTATGTCTTATGACTTCTACTTAGAGCGTGTGTTTGTGGACTGCGGAGGCAACCACACTGCTAAACTTAGAATTTTGAAAATACGATTTGTTGTACGAAAAGAAAGTATATTATATACAATCTATGTATATATATATGGTTTTGTTTTGACTTAAGCATAATAGTGCAAATGAAATAAAACCTAAGGTCTAAAACCTAAATTTTGGTTTGGATTGATTAATTATCTCTAAACCCCGACTATAGGGGGCATAATTCTGAGTTGCATGCAGTTCCTAAGCCACTACATGTATTGTTTAGCATAGTAATTGATCATGCATTCATATGTTTGTACATTAAATAAACTTTTGTCATGCGGTATTGATGAAGAGATTTATCTCATCAAGTGTAAACTTACACCCTGACCGTTCTTTTCCTTGTAGGTTGATTGATAGTTAAGATAAGGATAGGAACCGAGTGTAGAGTACTACTACTGAATAAGTATAATGAAAAGCTTGTGTAGTTAATTCGGAATCCTCTAGAAAACGACTAATATCTCAATTTAGTTTAGTATCTTTAGTAAGTTTAGAATTTTCTAGAATTATCTATCTTATTTCACTATTTTAGTAGGGGATACCGATTTTCTACGGTTTTGAGGAACGATAGAAAAATGGATATCCATAATTATTTATATTATATAATGAGTCAATGAACTAAAATTGAAGACCCTAGCAATTAACTATTTAAAGTCTTACAATCTCTAACTTACAAGGCGATTTTCTTATCATGAGTGCATACGTGATTTGGAAATTCTAAGCAATACTACCAACACCCCCCACCCCCTAAGGTCCTTATAGAGAGCATGAGCCCTTATGCTATACCGACTCTACTCATTTCGAAGAAAGATGGTTTATGGTGCATATACATCGATAGCCAAACAATCAACCGAATTACTATTAAGTACAGATACTCGATACCAAGGCTCGATAACATGTTGGATGAGCTTCATGGTGCAAAAATATTTTCAAAGATTAATCTGCAAAGTGACTACCACCAAATTCGCATGAGGCCGAGCAATGAATGGAAGACTATCTTTAAGACTAGGCACAGACTCTACGAATGGTTGGTTATGCCATTAGGACTTACAAATGTACCAAGCACATTCATGAGGTTAATGAACCATGTGATACGCCTTCTACTTGAAAGATGTGTAGTCATGTACTTTAATGATATATTAGTATATAGTGCTAACCTAAATGACCATGTTCAACATCTTTGTGAAGTATTTGATATTTTGCGAATTGAAAAGTTGTATGGGAATATGAAAAAGTGTACGTTCCGTTAGAGTGAGGTAACTTTTCTTGGTTTTATAGTGTCAGGGGACGATCCGAGCTGTTCTGGAATGGCTGACACCGAAAAATGTTGTTGAAGTCTAAAGTTTTCATGGCCTAACTTCTTTTTATAGGTGATTTATTAAGAAATTTAGCATAATAGCCACCCCATTGACCGAGCTAACAAAGAAGAATGAAGGGTTCAGGTAGAATGATCGAGTTGAGTGAAGCATTAAGGAGATTAAGGAGAAGCTTACCGCTGCACCTGTCCTTTCACTACTAGATTTTGACAAGCCCTTCGAACTGAAGTGCAACGCATTAGGAGTTAGAATTGGTGCTGTCCTAATGCAAGAACGATGATCCGTTGCTTACCACAGTGAGAACTTGAGTGGCCCAATCTTGAACTATTCTGTGTACAAGAAGGAGTTATACTCCCTTTTTCGAGCCCTTATCGTTTAGCAATACTACCTGTTACTATGAGAGTTTGTTATTTACACTGACCACGAATCATTGAAGCATCTTGGGAGTTGGAACAAGCTTTCGAAGAGACAAACTAAGTGGTTAGAGTTTATAGAAGGTTTCTCGTACGTCATTCGACACAAGAAAGGAAGCACAAATGTGGTCGCTAACGCTCTGTTACAACAGCAAACCTTACTGACCACTTTGCAAACAAAACTATTGGGATTCTCACTCATCATTGAGCAGTATACTAATGATCCTCACTTCAGTTCCATTATTGAACAGTATCGCGCAAGACTAGTTATGGGAAGATATTATCTTAAGGATGGCTATCTATTGAAGGACTACATGCTATGTATTCTAAATTGCTCCACACATAAACCGTTGGTCTAGGAAGCTTATAGTGGTAGACTTTAAGGCTACTTTAAGGAGGTCAGGACAGCTAATTTATTGAAAGAGAATTTTTACTGGCTAGGTTTGGCTAAGCATGTTCATAAGGTAGTTTGTCGCTGTGAAGTATGTAAGCGTGCCAAGAAGAAAAGAGAACCATATGGAGAGTACATGCCTATACCAACACTTACCTTACCATAGGCTAACCTTAGCATGGACTTTGTCCTAGGGTTATCTCGAACATCCAAAGGGAAAGATTCTATTTTTGTTGTAGTAAACCATTTCAGCAAGATGGCGCACTTCATTCCATTCCATCGAACAAACAATGCTTTATATATTACTTATTTGTTCTTACAGGAGATTGTCCGACTACATGGAGTACTGAAGACTATTGTCTTAGACCAGAACACAAAATTTTTTAGTTATTTCTAGAAAACTCTTTGGAGCAGACTTAGGACTAAACTAGTGTTTAGCTCCAGTAGCTACCCTCAAATTGACGGCCAGACTAAAGGGGTGAACAGGACACTAGGCAATCTACTTAAAGCTATTATAGGAAAGAACTTGAAGGATTGGGATCCAGACTTACCAGTCGTATAGTTCACATACAACCGAACTGTCTATAGCACTACGGGGAAAACCCCATTCGAGCTTATGTATGGCCTTAACCCAACCATTCTCCTGGACATGATTGGTACCCTAGTAGCTATTAAAGAAAGTTAATCCAGAGTGGACTGAGCCTAAGAATTGCACGAGCTACACTAGTCTATCATGAGGAAGATCATTAAGTTCAATTAGAGATAATAAGAGATTGGCGGCCAAGGCCACCAAACTATTTGTTTCTAACTAGGAGACCTAGTATGGATTCACCTCAACCGAAAGCGATTCCCATACTTAAGACAAAGCAAGCTGTCTCCTCAAGCTGACGAGCCGTTCAAGGTCCTGAAGAAGATAAACTGTAACTCCTACTAAATCAAGTTACTTGATGACTATGGTGTCTCCTCTACCTTCAATGTGTTCGATTTGATTCCCTCACTAACCAACCGAAGAAAACCCTGCGAGCGCCCTAAAAGAACAAGTGGAAAATACTTCAGATTTGAAGACAAATTTTTCCAACCCCTAAGCAGATGATAAGAATTAACCTCTTAGATTGATCATAAGAAGTCAAGCTTGAGGACTTTAAGGGCTTACACGGAAAATACTAGCACTAAACCATAACCGAGATGGGGACTCCTATCTTGATTCAACCCCCAGTCGACATGTCTATCAGATCCTCACGTATGTCTAACATGCTCCTACCTAACAGCGAAGTCCTAATCTAAAAGACAGTCTAGAACTAACTGAGCCGAGCTCCCAACCTGATTCACCAGCGTCTGACTTCAAGATGGCTGACCTTTTTGCTTAGTTGATTGACTCCCAACCTAATCCAGATTAGGTCATCCCCTAACTACCACCACGTCCTGTTTTTGCCTATGTTGTATCATACTCCTAATATATATCCATCAAGTGACACGTGCCCTCTGACACAACATTCCAAAATGGTTCTTTCTTTTCTATACTAAATATTTTTTTTCCTTTTTACCCCTTTTTAGTATGATTCATGTAACGTAATTGTAAAATACCCTTTTGTCTTTTCATACATGTAAAATAACCCTAGTAGGCAAGTATATAAACTCCCACTTTCTTTGTACACAAACATTTAACTTTTAATACAGAATTATTCACTTTGAGCAATCTTAGTGTTCTCGTTATCCTTAATCTCTTATCTATTCCTTTTAGTAAAGAGTAGCGGTGAGTGACCCTTCAATTCGGATTGATGTGTCATATTAGGCGGATTGTAGGTTGAGTAGGATTGAGTGGTGAGTCATATTCATTCGGTAGTTGCTTGAACTTCGCTAGTTTCTTTTCCGTTTCCTTTACAGTTTGTTTGTTGTAATACTTCTCTATGTGTCCGACCCCAGAAACGCATCATTATAGGAAGTTGGTTAAAGGTAGAGGGTGACTCAAATGATCTATGGATAAACATCATATTAGGAATATACTAAAAAGTTAGATCAAAGGAAAATTTTTAAGTGAAATTGTAGTCTTAAGGGAGCTCAAAAGCTAAATCAAAGGGTAAAATTCTTAAAAACTATGAAGATAGTTAAACTTAAAGGATATTTTATTAAGAAACTTAAAATGAAGTAAACTCAAAGTTTGACTCAAAGGCTAAAATTTGTAAAAGATATGGCTCCAATCTGGCTCGAAGAGTAACTCAGAGGATTATGGCCTAAGAAACTTACTATGAAACTACTCATAACCTAATTCATAGGATCTTCTAGATTAAAATAACCTATAAAACTAGCAAACCAATTAAGAAATCCTGACACGTGAGAAAAGATAACTTGTAAAACTAATGCTATAACAGCTTAATTCATAGAAGAGGAATCAATTACTATTAATTCAAGGCACGTAAATGGATTAAAACTAATCAATTGTATATGTATATGGATAATTGTATATCATAAGTATGGTAATAAAGAGTTGTGAACCATTGAAGTTCAAGTATATTGGGATCAATACTTTGCAACAAGTGGAGTATTGTATCGAATTACTTGGCGGCCTAAGAGTGCATTAGTTATGATTTTAGTTAGATGTATGTATGCATGCTTCGTGTATGATTGATTTATTGATTTGTAGATTGAGAGTTGAACTTCGTAGGGTATCGTATTGCATTAATTTGAATGGTTTACTCTATCTTGATAATTTGTTGATCACCTATAACTAGAATTAACTAAAGATTGGGCTTTATTATATCTAGACATGCATAAAAACCCACTAGAGGAACACTTAGGAGCTTCTAACGAAATATCGACTCTTTTGATGAGGATAGCTAAAATGGCTTTTTCTTTGCCCTTAGTTAAACTAAGTGATAAGAGAGAAGGTCGCGACTATATTGGTAACAAGTGGTTCAAATGTAAAGGATGTTCTCCATTGCACGAGCTTGGGTTTAGTTTGATTTAAGTCGCATAAACTTCTCGATCCGAGTTAGAGCAAACATAATTTCTCTAATCTCATAATAAGCTAAATAACATTATGCGATGTTTCATTTGGTTGATTACATTGCATTTTATTAATAGTTGAAAACCCCGATTGTGTTCATTGTACTCTTTTATCTTTTTCCCACTTATGTAGCTAGTTTTGCTGACACCCTTATAGACTCTTTCATAGGTATTGAATAAGGATTAAAAATGCAGCGTTGTAACCATCCTTAGGTTGGTGCACGCACAAGTTGGGGGAGTGAACGAATTCGAAGACTACAATATCATGAATTTTGTTTTGTTTTTATCTTTTGTGAAAACTAACTAGGATACCCTTAGCAGCCTACAAATTTCTAATTTTGTATATATGTAAACATCCAAAACCTATGACTTTTGTAAACTTTTATGAAAATCTAGTACTATTGATGTAAATATACTTATGTTTATTATTTTGATATTAAGAAATCTATCATAGGTCAACATGAGCAATCAATTTAGAAAGCTATACCATAAGTTTTAACTTTAAAAGGTGTCAAATTGGATGCTTTAAGCTTATTGTAACACTCAAGCAAAACTAAAATTTACGAATAATAAGAAAAGGGGATTTTATTATTATTTGGAGATAAGTTAAATACCACTAGGACTAGGGGGCATGTTGGAAATATAGAAAAGTTCATAACCTAGCCTTACATCTAAATGCCCCTCCTTTTCCAAAAGACTTACAAAAAGCCTTCATTGTGTTACAAAGTAAGGCACTCTCACAGTTAGCAACACAAACTCTAAAGCTAAGGCAAGAATTCTTAAGATTTATGTAATTCATTGAATCATGGTATTAATTGTTGCTTTCTTGTTAGTGCAAGAGAGTAGTTTTAGTAGCAAGATTATCATACAACTCTAGGCATAACCATTGTTTTCCTAATGGTAAGAGATCTAAAGTTATTGTGAATAATATGATTAAATCTAAAAACTGGTGTTGTTTTTGAAGGTATGGGTAGTTGATTTTCGAGAAGGATTTCTAATGAACTCTTTTTCTCTCTTTAGGCTTCAATAATGCGAAGTAATGTTTTCTTTCTCTTACAATCTTGATCTTTTTGTAAATCTACGATTTCGATGGTTATGAGAAGTTGTAAAGAAAGAATTTTTGTTTTGGAGTAGTAATTGGCGGTATCGTAGGTTGTGAATTCAATTGGAGGTTAAATCTAGGGTTGAGGAGTGATGTTTTGGAGGAAAGAAGGAAGAAACATTGAAAGGTATTAACATGGCCAGGAACTATGGACATGGTCCTAGACCATATACCCTTCGTAAAGTTTTTAAAACATGAGAAATTTGAGAAATTTAAGATAAGGGGATCATGGTCAAGGTATATGATGTGATATAAGATCGTAGAGTTTTAAAGAGGAATATGGCTAAGGTGTACGACCGTAGTGAAGGGTGAGATCTAGACTATTGGTTTTTATTTAGGTTTACGGGCATAACCACATTTTTTTTTTGTTGCCTTATTCCATCTTCCTAAGCTAAATTTACCTAAGGTTCTAGTATAAAACTTTTAGGAAGCCTATAATAAATTGTAGATTGCTACTGAAACAACTTTCATTCATCTTTTTTACTGTAGATTTCCCTTCTAAGCTAGAGTCAATTAAATCCTTTCGTCACACTTCAAGTACATGATATTGTGTGTTGTTTGTGCTTACTAGGCTAGTTTATATACTTGTATAAAAACTTAAATTGACTATTAACTTATCCAGCTTAAATATTGCTTACTACTTGCATGTTACTCAAACCAAGGGATCAAAGTAGCAGATCCTTAGAAAGCAACCACATTGATCCTTCCAATGCATTTTTTGTAGTGAAGTCTCATTTGGTAATGATTTGGGTTAAATCTAGGTTGTTTTAGATAAGATTCGAAGTGGCAAATCTAACATTAGGTTGCTATAGATGAGGCTCGAAGTAACACACCCAATGTAGGATTAGATGAGCCTAAAGAGGTATATCCACCACTAAGATGTTGAGTCAGTTCATGTTGTGATGGGGTTATGAGGACTTTTGTTGTGAATTATGTGTTTGGTTGATTTAAAGATAATTTAATTGTTATGCATAATTTACCCATTTGCATAGAAATGTATGTGTTTATGCTATATATAATTGCTCACATATATGTGGTTGTGTGTTACGTACTGGGTTTCAGGTCACTCTTCTTTTTCTCATAGTTTCAGGTTAAGATGTTAGTTATGGAGATCTTGCTAGTTACACTTATCCAGCTAAATATGAGAATTAGCATGATTACGAGGACTTAGGAGATAATTATTATCAAATAGACTCATATGACAAGAGTTGTTATTACTATGATGATTATTATTAGTTATAGGAGTTAAAGGATTGATGCTAGTTTAGTATTTGTTTTGAGATAATGTTTAATTTTATTTTCATGTTATATTGAGAGGACTCTCAAATGTTGAATAGTTTTTAATCACTTTTATAAGGACTTATCTTGGAGACATGATGTACTTGTCATGAAGTTGTTAATTATTAAATTCACTGGTTGTTATTTGAATATATTTTCAAGTTTATATGAACCTAAGGGGATTGATCATGTATTTATAAATGGATTTTGTATGAACCTAAGGAGTTAGAGGATTGATCATGCACATAATCAACCTATCTTTAATAAATGGAGCTTTACTTTGATTTTTTCCACATGAACCTATGTAACACTTAATTGTAATATCATGTTTTAATAGAAAATAAGCGTTTAAGTCCTAAATGCAAGAAACAACAAGTTATAAGTATGAACCTAAGGAAACAAGATGAAGTGTTCACCTTGTGCAAGGAGGTGAGTGTGTAACCTTCTCCTAACTTTTCTAATGGCTTGATGGTTTCAAAAGGCGGAAGGGTGCATTGATTTGGTGGGGGAGGGAGTATGCGAAGTAATGTAGTGGTAGTTTCAAGAATAGAGTGGCAATGGTAGAGGAAAGTGGCCAGGTGGTTATGCTACAGGGAAATCTAGTAAAGCAAAGAAAGAAAGAGAGTGTGGACATATGGGACTTCGTTCCTAGCCTTCTTAAGAGTTTTTGAGTGTATGAGAAAAATAAAAAGGAAGGAGAATGGGGTAAGGGTATGGCTGGTAATAGGAGAGAGAGAGTGGGGTTGTGTGAAACATGTTCTTGCTATTTTTAGTTAAAGGGGTACAAGGATCAAGGAAGAACCACTTATACCTTGATTCTTTACTCAATTTGGCAAGGATTTTGTCCCTTAAATATCTATTTTGTCTAACTAACCTTTTTGTCCTATCCTCTTAATTAATCTTATTTATTTTCTAATTAAGAAGACTAGGGTTAGTAAATGAATTAAAGTATAATTAAGCTAATTAATCACAATTATACTTAATTAGATAATTTTAAGACTAGGGTTAGTAAATGAATTAAAGAGTAATTAAGCTAATTAATCACAATTATACTTAATTAGATAATTTTAAGCCTAATTAGGTATAATTAGGGTTTTACTATATCTTATCACTTTAGTTAGGTTCATTGACTTATATTACCTCCATTATAATTTTTTAGTACTCAAGATAAGTTAAGGTTTTCTAACCATGTACAAGATTGGTGATTTAGGGTTTCCAAGGAAAAAGAGAAATTACTTGCAATTAGCAAATAGTTTAAGGATATACTTATACTTCGTTTACTTGAAGGGAATTGGAATTCAATTCTTTCCTTATTCATTATTACAGCGTTTACTTTGTTTTTTGTCTTCGAATCGTAATTCCTTATGAACCTCTATTACGTGAAATCAAGTAATAGAAATTCTTTGACTCGACCAAAGAATCGCGATTCCTTACAAAATTTCACATTTTTTTCAAAAATAATCTCATATCAATTTAGCGATGACTACCACCACTATTGCCATCACCTTTATTAACCACTGCCATCACCTTTATTGATCACTGCCGCCACCACCACCACTACCATCATCACCATCATCATCACCATTACTATCACCATCACTACTACTATTACCATTACCACCACCACCGCTATAACTGCCACCGTCATTGCAACTACCGTTACCATCACATTGCTACTACCACCATTACTTTGCTGCCACCATTACCATTGCCGGCGCCACCATTGTCGTTGCCACCATTACCACCATCGCCGCTACTATCATTACCTTCGACCACCGCTATTATCACTCTACCCCCAACCATCGCCACCACCATTAACCATCGCCACCGCCTCCGCCTCCATAGTTGATTTCCACCACTACCACTTATTTCTTTAGAATTATTAGAGAAAGAAAATGAATTAAAAGTATTTTAGTTATTAAAGTTTTATTACGTATCTATTCTTAAGTTATTTATTAATCCAACTAAATAAAATAATAGGTATTATACTTTTATTACATTCCTTAAGAATTGTAATTACATTCCTTAAGAATTCTAATTATATTCCTTACTCATTCTATTCAGTGAAATAAATGAGTTGTTAAGGTTTATTAGTTGAATTAAGGTTTTAGGCTTCGAATTAGGGTTTTAATTAGTTTATTAATGTTTTTCAATTGTTTTAGGGTTTCATATGTATTAGGGTTTCTAGGGTTTTACATATACAATTAGGGTTTTATTTCCCTTTAGGGTTTTTTAATTTATTATTTAAGGTTTGTAGCTTAGTATTTAGGGTTTATTTTTTTATTTAGGGTTTTCATCTTTATATCTTGACCGACTTTAGAGATTATCAATTAACTCTCATACTTAACTTTAAGTTCGAATCTAGATACCTATGAGATTTATAACTTCACTTAACTATGGGATATCAAAGTTCCCTTGATAAAATCCATTCAGGTCTCCTACCTTTCCTCCGATGCAAACTCAAGGTAGATTATAAGATTCTTATAGTTACATTCTAATAATAATAAAAAAAAATCTATTATTGTTATAGAAATAAGTGTAAATGAATCAAGTCGATTCACAAAGTACTCAAGATCAACTTGAGTTTTATTTAAATTCAATTCAGCAATAGTCAAATTGAGCTCAAGTTTAAGTTATTCGAGTAGTGAATTGAATTGAGCCGAACCCAAGTTTTAAAATACTAAACTTACTAAGCTTGAAAGTCTAATTGAGTTTGGTAAAATTTTAATATATTTAAATATAAGTGAATATCATATTAGTTAGGAAAAATTATAAAAAGTCCAAACTTAATCAAACTAATCGAATCGTCCTCAAACTTGTCATATATATTTTCAAATCGAGCTTAAACTTAAAATTTAAAGTTCAATCGAACTTGAGTCAAGTTCGAGCTTAATATTGTATCGAATTCACTTGATTTGACTACATCCTTATTTATAGATACTAAAACTTAAAAAACTTTTCTTTTGTCCTCCTAATTTAAGAGCTACTTTATTGGATTGGCATTCTTTGAATTTTCCTATTTTCATTATGCCCAATAAAATATCTTTTAGATGCCTATTAAGAAATTATAAAATAATTTTTTATATGTTATAATTTATATTTTTCTTGAAAGAAATGAAGTCAATATATTAGAATTATACAATTCATACATTAAGGAAGCCATTTTAGATATAAAAATGAAAAATTAACTTTTGGTCAATTAAGCTGATTCTTCTTTAACTAATGAGAAAGTAGTTTTAGTTTACTGAACAAATAATTTGAAAGTTTCAAATTTCGTAGAAATAGCCGCAAATGTTAGACCATTAACAAATGCAATAGCAATACCGACCGTGCTTTAATGTATTTATTTATTAAAAACTTTTATTATTTTAAAATTTGTTACCCATTTTATGAAAATATAAAAATATACAAAAAATAATAATAATAAAAAGCTTCTAAACAAATCAAATGGAACTGTAGGATCGCATGCTATTCTAATTTTTCATATAGCACACGGTGCCATTGTGTCAGTGTTACCAAACCACTTGTCCACGTCATTTTTGCCGCAGTGGAGACCCATTTTTCCAAGAGATGTAACGATTCAAATTCCCAACAAGCTCCGACATTATGAAGAGAATGCTTCCTTAGCTGGTTTAGTTAATAACATAGCAAGTGAACCGTTTTGGATTCAGATCAGCCATTTTTTTTTTAAATAATTACATAAATATAAATAAAATAAAATAAAATTAATTATATAATTATTAATACTAAATCGTACTTACTTAAAAATTTATAAAATTTTTTTTATCAATATAATATGATATCGGAAGTTTAGTTCCATGGGGATCTCTCCTTTTGAACCCGAGTTTAAAATTTATACAAATATGGCATTTCTCAAATGGGGCTTTGTTGGGCTCCAAATTCTATCACGGTCTTCGCTGTTATTTACTTCCCTCGCAAGTTCACCGTACTTCTTTTATTAAAAAACGTTAGATCAACTCATTGATGACCACTGTCCTGTTTGCTACTTCTCATAATGGTCACCTACTTCCTCTTCTTCCAGTTTATGCTATATATTACGATCGACTATCAGTTGGCGACAACCCAATAAGAGTATATTATTTCAAATTACGTAAGTTTCTTAGTCTTTCTGTTTCATATTAGTTATTGTAGATTTGTACGGATTTTGCGTGTAATTGTAATTGATCTATATGTTCAACGCCTTATTGCCTTTTCTAATGTCGCTTATGTTGTGCTAAGGCCTTTGTTAGGTTGTTTTGTTAGGTTCGATGTTGGAAATTTGGATATAACCAAACAGGGTAGAATTAGTTTTTCCTGGATAATTAAATCCTACCCCACATTATTGATAAAACCCATCCTGTTGAAAGTTCTGGACATAAAAACCGCTTCATTTGAGTTCAGAGGTGTATCCGCGCTTGGGCACGTATTTCCTGTTATATAATTCTGACAAAGAAGAGTGTAGTATTCTTTTTTTTTTTTTTTTCCTGTTTTCTTTGAGATGTACATTTTTCCCATTTGAAGAAAATGTATAAGCAAATGAAATATCTTGCTAAACTTAGGTTTACAATATCTGTAGCTGTAGCCTGGATTTAATTTGTAATTAATCGTTGCAGTTTCAAACCGTCCTTGCAATGGCATATGTTCCTCCCCACAAGCGACATACAACTGAGAATAAGGGTCTTACCCTTACTCCTGATTTGCTTGTCCCAAAGTTCAAGAAGAACATTAACCTAAGTCCTTCCCAAAATTCTGGTAATGCCTATAAGGTTGAATATGCAAACAATGCAGTAACTAGATGGATTCCTATTGGATTGGATGACGATGAACAAATTCCTTCTTCGCTCCAACTACGGTCATTTTCTGTGGAGGCCATTGAGCGAATGATGGGAGTGGAAACACTAGAATTGGTCAACGCTAGCTCACAGAGTGGTGAGCTTTATAATTATTTTTCTCCGCTTAGCTCTTATCCAAAAGTTATGTATTCAGGCTTCCATGTAACTGACATTCTTTTTCCCCTATTTGGCAGAATTAAGTCAAGCTCGTAGTGAGCATTGGCTAGCTATAGTTGAAAATGTGCTGCCAGATCTTGTTTCTTCTTTTGAAGCAGTGCGGAACGAAATGAACAGTCAGAGTTTGGAAGATGTGAAGCCTGCACTTGTTGTTAGGCTAGGAAAAATACTCTTTCATGACAGGTAGCTTGCTGATCCTGGCGAATTATGGAAAATTTTTAGGTTTTTATTCAAGCTGCAGTTGCACCATATACTGTGCTGTAAAGTTTTCTAACACAAGATCATATACTAAAATTTGGTTTCTATGGTAATTACCTTGTTTGTCAATTCCTGTGTCCATAGCATTATGGCATTGTTTTAACAAAGTCCACAAGATTAAAATTTGGTTTCTATGGTGTGTATGGAAAATTCCAATTCCAATTCCAATTTCGAATCTACTTATACGTGGCATTGAGTATGATGACAAATTATCCCCTCTAATTTTTGAGGAGCAACCTGATTCTACTACTATGCATATTATAATATGGGATGGTTATGACATTACTTAACTGTTGGAGGGACCCTTCAAGAACGGTTAAAGCAGTGGGATGTTCACCTACTAAAGCCTCGTTGGGATATATGAAGAGAATCTTTTATGCAGATATCCTTGACTCACATATGGATCACATTGAAAGAGAAGTTGTGCCTAAAATTGGAGTTGAGTTTCTGCAGGAAAAGAGTATCTACCATGTTAGGGTATGTTTTGAGCTTTGTGCTGAATAATGTTTTATATCCTCTGTATTGTGATCGAAACTTTACTTTCTTTTCATGAGCAGTTGTCTGACAATTCAAGACCCGGCTCACTTATCTCCTGCAAATGCAGTGTTGCAAAGGGGGCAAGTAGACTTGAGCTTTACAAGGTTAGTTTGTTGCTTCTTCTAACTGACTCTTATATATTTATGCCTAATGCATTATGCCGAACTGAATATGTCACTTGATGATACATGCTGCAGTTACAATTAAACCGCTTGCGTCACATGACTGTTGATATATCTTGCCTTGATATGAACCGGGATCTAAGGCTGATGCTTTTCTCAAAGAGAACTGTATCGATTCCCACCGTAAGTAAATTGATTTGTCTCTATCCTCCTGGATCCCACTGCCTTAAAATCCCTTTCTAGTTGACCTGTAAGGGATTGTTTTCATGGTTTATGCGTATGTGATTTCTGGTCTTGCTTCAATTGTTTTATACTTCTCAAATTGACTTGATTTTCTTTTCTAGAAAGAGGAAAGCAAAAGCATCTCTAATCTTGTTAGACCGGCAATTCTCTCTGTAAGTAACTTGATATGTCTCTAGCTTCCTACATTCCACTGCCAAAGATTTTTCTTAATAAGGTTATAAGGAGACTGTTTTCGTAGTTTTTGGCTATCTGGTCTTGCTTTAATTGTTTTATACTTCTCAAACAGACTTGATTCACTTTTTGTAGAAAGAGGAAAGGGAAAGCATTATCAATCTTGTTAGATATGCTGTTCCAGATGGCAATGTGAAAGGTGGGATACGATGGCCCTCTGGCATGGCATCCTCTGAAGATAGATTCAGGGTGGTTGGGGTGTCACACACCATTTCGAAAGCTTACGATAGTTCTTCAATAAGACTCAAGTTGAGACATGCAGATCACTTTGATTTTAGGACCTCTACTGAAGAAGTAACAAATGAAGTTGTTGTGAAGTTAAAGGGAGTGACTTCAGCATTGTTAGTGAGTTTTCTCCGAAAGAGTGTTTTCCTTGTGCTTACTATTTCAATCTCTACTTGAATTGATGACAGCTATGAGTTTTTACTTACATACCTCTTGCCCTCTTGCTGGTAATATCTGCTAGTGGAACTTATGGAATGTTTGCTGATTACGCATGTCACTTGTGCTGCTGTTTTAGTTAAATGAGCATATCTTAGTCCATCTTAACTTTCAGTCATTTTCATTCCAAGTAATTATTCGGTGCATTATAGGCTGGGGAGAGCCTACATCGTAATTGTTTTATTGACTGTCTGTGTCAACACATTACTGTGTTCCATTATATTCCTTAGCCATTATCTTATTTATGTTCTATCACCGTGTAATAATGGGTATATGTTCCTTTGGTTTGTGAGATTAAATTCTCTTCTAGCATGTTGATGTGACCCTTCTTTTAAATTCCAGGAACAAAAGCTTGAAATGGATTCAGTCTCAAATATGCTGAAAGGTGATCTGAAGATGATATGGGAGCACTTCCTAAGTAACTGAAGACTTTCTGTTGTGGATGGGCCATCATTTGGATAACTGAGCTCTATGGAGTTTAGAAGGCAAGGAAGGCTTTTTCTTTCCTGCTTATCGTTTTGGATATCATGTAATATATACTGGATCTTTTTTGTTGTCTCTGAAGAACGTGTTGTGATGTAATTTGAATTTTACGAAATATATGTTGTGGTTCAAGATTTTGGAAGTTAATCTTTACACCAAATGTGGTGTTGTCATGGGATATAACTCCAGACACTCGTTAGTGGAAAAGAACGAAAATAGAAGCTCTCCACCTTTTCCAATATTTTTTACACCTTCTACAAAAGCACAAGAAGTAGTTTCTTCTTTTGGCCTCCTAACAATTGCCCGAGGGCATCCATGATCATTTTCCATTTAAGTATGAATCATTCTTCATTTGCAAGTTATACTCCTAACAATTGCCCGAGGGCATCCATTATCATTTTCCATTTAAGTATTAATCATTCTTCATTTGCAAGCAATACCGCTGACAAAATTGCTGTTCTACCTTGTGCTTATTCTGGATAGTAAAGAGGCTGTCTAGAATTATGTTTTCTTTCTTCTTCATTAATATCTTTCTTAGTAGGGGTTGCTGCATATATCTGCCTTGGATATGTGACTGATTATACTACTGCAGCTCTATATTTTATTGATGAATTGCTTTGATGATCAATTGAGAAAACTGATTATGTAGTTAACGCAACAGATGAACAAGGTTTAGGTAGATGGTTGTACGCTGTAGAGCTGAACTTTCTTCCTTGAAAGGTTTAACTAAACTTCTGCTGATTCTGCTCTTGAAGATTGCTCCTGTCCTCAATCCTACTTACCTCCACTTTCTTTGTACAATCGAGGTTCCTAAAGTTCTTGTTCATGGAGGCCTGTCTCTTCCCAGGTGGCACTTTCAACCATCTCTTCCTTTTAACTAAGGCTGCCTTAATTAGCTTGTGATCCACTGATGCTGTTGGGAGCAGATAACAAATGTGATGTTGTCGATGATCTCAACAAGCATTATTAGCTGTTACGACCATGCGATACTTATTGAATCCTTGGCCTATTTTTATTTGTACAGCGCAACTCCTAAGCGGAACCTGGAGTTGACATGCAGAGCGTTCACTCTCCAGCTTCATACTTAGGTATCAAACTGAAACAGCATCCTGGGAACTGGACAACGGTGTTCCTTTTTGAGTTTCTATGCCGCTTTGATCTCTAATAACGCAAATATTGTGGCAATACAAAGTTGATATTCTGAGTGTTTAGCTGGCGGATCAACATTATTAATTTTTGCCAAAGAGATGAAAAACCCTGTTCAAAACTATACATGTTAGCGTCACATTGCTCATGTATTCATTATCCATATACCCTGTGGTTCCTTTTATTGGTTCGGTATCCAGGTTTTGTTGTTTTCCTTTTTTCAGTGCCTCTTTGATCATAATTAAAACAGACGAAAAACCCAGGAAATGAGCATTAGTTTTCATTTTGTAGGCTCAAAGGGCTTCGGCCATGGGTGGTCCAAAAAAAAAAAAAAAAAAAAAAAGGGCTTCGGCCATGGTTTGGATATAATTCTTGTACTCATTAGCTGATGTCTGATTTATTTCTTAGAATTCCAGTAACTATTGTCAGTTCTTATTTTAATTTCTACCATGTGTAAGTAGCCTTACTCATTTTGTTTTGAAATGATATGACTAGTCACAAGGGAAAGGGAGAATGAAACGATGAATAAAATAGAACATAATGAATGTATATAGCTATAATAGTAAAAGAGATATTAAGTACTACTAAAATGGAAATGCAAATATGCACCCTTATTTACCTATACTCACGTGCAAAATAAAATCAAACGAAATTACGCCCGCATGCTTAGTAAGAATAATTGAAATAAAATAAAAAGAACAAAATAAATGTGAATAAGATTACCTAAGGATGGGCCGGTATTTAACCGTGAACTATCTTGGAACCAATTCGATATTTTTGGTTCAACGAACAAGGCTGTGTAGGGTGGGCTTGAAGTAGCCTAAGGCCTATTGATTCATGCAGGTATTGATAGTTTAAGCCTACTAACTAAACTAACCTGTCCATTTTTTATTCTTTTCGGGTTTTGCAATTTATATATACATATTAACATATATATGCAAAAAATGTTTAGTATATTATATACATATATTATATGATATACATATATCTTATTATCACATATATAAAACATATATTTACATAAGGTACATTATAATATAAAATGCACCATTTATATGTCATATATGTACGCACACATTGTAATATAACATAATATTTTTTTTTCTATTTTCTATATAAAAATGAAGCAATAGCAAAATGAAAAAAAGTAAACATTAAAAAAGCCGGTTCATAGCCCCTTAAAACCCACATATGGATCAGTAAGCCAAGGTAACTAGCTTGAAACTCGGTTCACTTTATTGGGAACCATAGCATAATGATTCCGAGCTAGTTTAGCTTATTCCCTAGGTCTAAACCAACCTAAACCCATACATGCACTTATT
Source organism: Lumnitzera littorea (assembly GCA_024138015.1). Classification (NCBI taxonomy): domain Eukaryota; kingdom Viridiplantae; phylum Streptophyta; class Magnoliopsida; order Myrtales; family Combretaceae; genus Lumnitzera; species Lumnitzera littorea. The sequence goes on from JAMXBB010000004.1 coordinate 12,762,573, forward strand.
AAACAGACATAATTATATCAAAACAGTCATAGTTTGGTAGTATTAATACTAGTTTCTCAATGGGATGGGTCAAGTTTAAAACCCTTCTCCCTCAATTGTAAAGTAATATAGTTAGCAAAAAATAATTAAAAAAAGAAAAAACAATTGTATTTAATAGTAGTGATTCACATAGCCCACTATATGCCCACAACAAAGGAAAAAGAAAATACCCAATATGGTAGATTGTAAGTAATGGAATTCACTACATGGTATTTGTAATCTATTTGAGGTGGTAGATTTGTTAGCCATCACCTAAAACACTATGTTTAGATTAGAGGAAGGAATATATGGGAGTGAATTACAAGGGAAAAAAGTCCTTGCTTGTTTGGGAGGAAGAGAGGAAGGGAGGAAAGGGACTTGCATAGAATGCTTTCTCTTGAGATCACATAAAGGATATTTCCTTTTTTAGATAAAAAAAACTCATACTTTTATCAAAAAGGTTTTAAAGCATATTTTGATAAGTCTAGAGATTATCTGTATACTAAAATTAAAGTTTAAGAAGTTTATTTTCAATCTATAGGAATTATTTATCAAATTATCAAAATTTAGGAAGTTTTGAAACATACTTTGAAAGTTTGAAATGATCAATCTATACTTAAGTCAAAATATATAGAGTTATTTGCATTTTCACCTAATTTTTTTCTCTAATTTTCTTTCCCCCTTATTTCTTTTACTTCATCCCAAACATAGTGTAAAAAAACTAAAAGGCAAAAGAAAAATGAACTTTAAATCATTTCTTCTTCTTGTTCTTTTTTAATATTTTCCTTTGAATTTTTATTCTTTTTTTTTTTATTAAAACTAAAAGGTTGGTGAAGTGGGTTAACACGGGAAAAAAGAAAAAAAAGGAAAGATCGATAAAAGCAGTACAGCAAAGAAAACCTTAAGCCCAGCTTCATTTGCCGCTCCAGTCTTCCCTCTCACTTAGTTTAGTCCACCTCTCATTGTCTTCTAAGCCTCGCCTTCTCTCATATCTGTCCCCAATTCGGTCACCTTACTGTCTCCATCGATCTTACTTCGCTGCCTGTGCTCAAAAGAATACAGTAAGTAATATTTACGTGGTAAAGTGACGGCTGATTAGAATCATAAAACAGCTGTGTTCAAATATCATGGATTGTCATGTAAGCACGCGTCGAAAGAGAACTATGATTAGTAGATTACCTTCTGCATTGCACCAAATATGAGAAAATTATTTGTTTACAAACAAATTTTTAAAAAATTACCAAAATATAAATTGTACGAAAGAAATTACTAAATTGTAAAGTGTCGCATCTTTAAAACGTGACAAAGCGTTATTTATATAAGATGCGATACATCTACGGCAATAAATGAGTCACATCTTATAGATACGACAAAGCACTATATACATAATATTGCATTTTTAAGATCCCACTTTATTATATTACCATTTTTTTTAATAGTATTTTACCAAGATTTTTTTCTAACTTTTTTTATAAATCATTTGTTAGAAAATTTGTTTGAAATTTATTTTATAATTAAAATGATATTGCATTTTTTGTATTTACGATAAACATATTATTTTTAATTTTATATTTTTACTCCTGTTATTGTATTTGTCATTCTTGTTATTTATTAGACAATATATGCAATATAAAGAAAAAAACATATATATATATATATGTATCATTAGTAATAATTGGTAAAAATTACAATTGTTTTTGTATTTAATCATATACAAAACCAAATATCCTATATCCATTTACATTTTCTCTTGTATTTTTTTGTACTTCCTTCAACTTGTAATGTATTTATTGATTCTTGTAATATCTTTGAAATTTCCTGAGACTCGATTTGCAATATACAAATAAATTGAATTAGTTATCAAAATATTATACAAATCAAAATCTTTTATTATAAGTATAAATTTTATTAATTAATAATTACTTATATGACTGCCTCTCCCATATGTAATGATATTAGATGTATCAATTTGATAGAAGTAGGCAGAGCGACAACGGATTATGATGATACGTTCATCTTTGATATCAGCAATACAAATGATAATACGTCGTTTGCAATACAATTCGCCAGAGCTTGTCTTGATGGATCTATTGCCGGTTGATCAATCATCAAAGAATCTGTAGCAGGAGCATCTATAATAGGTAGATCAACTGCTGGAGGATCATTTGTAGGAAGATCAACCATAGGAGGATTAATACTAAGAGTGTCGGTAGTAAGTAGATCTGTAATATCATTAATTAGAGCCTATATATCCATAGTTGCTATAGGACTCGAAGATCTGTCCTGTAACTATAGCTACTTATCTCGAGCTCAACAACATCCTTGTCTTTGTCCTTTTTGTTTAGTCGGCTAGCCCTTAGGCTGCTACTCGTGCTAAGTTGAATCACCCAATCTGATAACTCTATATCTATCCAATATATGTTTGCTTGCAATAGCTAAGGCATGGATGACCCCTATATAAGTGCTTCTCTCTATCTGTGTAAATGTATCAAACTGTATTTTTTTAATGTGATTATGTTAGTTTTCATTACTATAACATTGAATTTTAATTATATTTCTAGTACAAAACTTACTAATGTGGCCAAAAGTGCTCCTAGTCAATTATTATATCTTTGTGTCACCTTAGAGTAGCAATTAGAGTAGTCGGTAAAGACTCTACTAGGTAGGTATCATCATGTATAATCTGAACCAGTCTCTACCTCCTATCCTGCCACTAGGCAATATATCTTGCATTCTTTCTAGCATAGTCTTCTTTTGACTTTCTTCATAGATCTATCATTTGTATGTTGTTCAGATCCATATTACAGTTTTCTATGATTCGTTGTACTTTACTAAACTGTCTCATCACTTTATCTAGCTGGTGCATCGTTATAATGTGAAAGTAAATCATAAGGACATAGGCTAACTATATATCACCCATCTCTCAACATATCTTAGGTAGTGTATCTAATATCTTCAAGGTATAAGGCATCCAGTAAATCTACAAAAGATAAATTTATTTAAGTATATAATTTGTATAAATACAATTTGTATAGTATAACTGATAATTGATTTACACCTATTTGGGAGTCCAATGGTTTAGAGCCTCGTGATATTGAGATAATACATGAGTTGAAATTTATCTAAGATAAAAAAAAAAAATGTCATCCCACTAATATGCTAATGGACTAGGGCAAGATGTATGTTTGTATGTCCTTTGTAGTGCTAAATAAGAAAATCTCTACTATGCCCATACCTAAATTAGTACTGCGTGGCACCTATATTTGCTACCTGTCCTCTACGACTCAACATCTGTATCTATATAACTAAGCGCGACAAGTTGATCCCTAGCTGTAGCTACGTATTCTCTATAAATCCTCTAATAGTGGTAAGAACATTAGGTGTAAGTAGTTAGATAATGTGTCTTAAAATAAGAGTCCTCTAATCAAATGTAAAATATAGATCCCTACGTGGTGCTAGATCGCTATGTCATCTGCATTTGCTAGTGGACGCATCAATAGAAGACTCTTAAGCCAAGACATCTTGACTCTTTATCCTACTATTTAATTTGCATCCGATTTCGCTCCTTGTAGATGCTCATACAGATCTAGCCAACCCTGCATTGTGGTTCCCATCACTATTTGCTAATCTATGGGCAAACTAAACTATATTACAGCATCCTAAAGAGTCGGTTTGACCTCTTCGTGAATCATACAGAATTTATGAGTCTCTTATCACCATCTCCCTCCTAATGCCATGATCAATCCCCAATCCAATTGTATGAATGGTAAGTGCATGACTCCATGGAATCCAGTATGTTTTAAGTATGTGTCTATCCTCTTGCCGTATACATCTCCTATCTCCTATGGATTCTTCAATAATGCCTCTTTTCAATGGCATTCAACTAGATTATGTTCCTACAAAATTCAATTATATTAGATTTTACTAAATTATATAATCTAATTCAATAGACAATAGTTTTATGCTTTGCACTTCTCCTCTCCATATAGCCTCAGATTTGTATGTGTCCCATCATGTCAACACCGATCTATCTATTAGTCCCATATCCATCTGTATAAAAAAAAAAGGGTAAATATACATTAGACTTTTTGTAATTTATATCAAACGTATCAAATTAATTATAAGGTAGAACATAATATATAATAATGCTACAAACATGTCATAAGTTATATTAACCTTGTTCTAGGCATGTTCTTTTATTATGTCCTTGTTTTCTATACCTTCTGTAGTTGTTCTTCGTTAGTTTCTCTTTCAGATCAATTTCATTATGATATCTACTTGTTCTCGGTCTTTCTTCTTTTCTAGCTTTGTTATACAATAGGTGTATTTTTGGTATTCCTTTCGGATTTATCCATATGAGCTTATCTCCTAGAAGCTGAAAGGTAGTTTAGTAATAGGCTACTTCATTTTCCTAAGGATACCATCTCTTAATCTTATATGTAGGATCTATTTTTTAGTGAGTCATGGCTATTAATGCATGTGAATAAGGTATTTTATACGTTTACCACTTGGTACAGCTACATCCATTGTTATTTATATCAATTCTATGGTAATGGCCACCTTTTCTTCCATATTTAGTCATATATGTTCCTGTCTATACCTCAAATATTCTCGTTTTCATGTTAAATGTTTTTACTTGGTGGCAAATAGCTACCCTTCGCCATCTTTATATCTTCTTGAGAACCTATTTGGAGTAAGATTTTTTCTTACGTATAGCTTTAACTACCTTATTGCACTTTTCTTGGAAGTATCTTGCATGGTTGTAGAAGATTTTCAGAACTAGTGTCAATATAAGCAATGACCTTTCACCTCTTAATATTGCATTATAGTTCTTACTAAGATTTGTTGTCATTTGATCGTACTTGAATCACCCATCATGTAATCGTATCTATAGCTCACTAGGGATGTCTACAAAATAGTTTGGAGCTATTGCATTTCTCTTTCTTATCTCCTTCATGTAGAATTCAAAATTGCTTTCCTATGCTAGAAAAGCTATTGCAGTTACCAGCTTCTTCAGATAGTGATTTTTGTATTTCGTGTTAAAATTGTTGGCAATGTATCTTATACATGCTCTCCATTTTCCATAAGGTGGCTACCATACAATCTTCTAGTCTTTCATTACTTTTGCTATACCATTGTATTTGTCTAATGTAACACATAAGGTGAGATTATTATCATGCGATTCATGGAGGTACTACTCCAATTTCTTCATGAACCATTTCGAAGTTTTACTTGATTCCTTTTCAACAAATGCAAATGGTAAAGGGAGTATGTGATTTGTACCATCCATACTACATGCAATCAACAAATTATGTGGATATTTCTCATATAAAAATGTGTCATCTATATTGGTTACGGGCTTGTAGTATTTGAATGCTTCTATACTAAGCCCAAATGCCCAAAACAATCTGTTAACTACTACATCAACTTCCTTCTTAATTGATAGGAATTTCTATGCAACACGTGTTCCTAGATTTGTTCTCTAGATAGTAGTCATCAGTTTTGACAGTTCGTTATATGATTTAGCCTAATCGCCATACACTTTCTTGATGGCTATCCTTTTTGCCTTTAAGACTTTTCTCTTTGAAATCACATAATCATATGTGTCTTCTATTTACTGTCCAAGTTTAGTGATCTTAACATTTGGATCATTCTTGATTTAGCTTAGAAAACACTCGCTCATGAACAACGTCTGGTTGAGCTGTGGATAATCATTTTTGAGTCTCCTCCTAGTACAAGTGTATGGGCATTCAACAATTGTAATTATAAAGTTTGTATCCTAATGCTTTTGGATCACACAAATTCACCATCTACAATTGCATTAATTCCTCTCTTCACAAACAATGTTTCATACCTTCTTATTCGATTTAGTCACTAGCAAATTGTAATGATTCTTTATGTACCACATTTTCAGCATCAAACTTGATTCGTGTGCTAACTTGATTCATGTGTTGAAAATGTAGCACATGAATCAAGTCTAACTTGTTCTTGGATCTCATTGTTTTCTTCAACTCATTTCTTAATTATAGGTCTTCATCACAAATGAAATCTTCTTCATATGATATATGTCCGTCACCCACATCTATCTTACTAAGGAATGGAATGTGGTCTTGGAATGATAATTTAGCTATCTGTTGTTTTGCTTGACTACTGGGCAATATTGTCTATATTGGGGCATCTTGTGGTGAATATAAACATTCCTCATCCTCTTCAAATGTGTTTATCTCAATATCTATTTCTTGACCGTTATCTAAATCCATTTCATGTATTAATTCATCTTCTATATCACTATCTTTAAGTGCCTCCTCTATCTCCTTATCAAAATCATCATTGATAGGTAAATTGCTTTCATTCTGCATATTGAAATCACCGGTTGTTTCAATGACTTCTAAAACATTCGCTGTTCTTTGTACTTGTGGTGGATGAGGTTTATTTGTCTAAACTATCATTGATTGCTCTTGAATCACGGTGCATTGATCTTTCACTTCGATGTAGAGGTGGTGACGGCATGTCACTCCAAATGCCTTTGCCATATTTATAAGAGCCTCGATATTTTTGTCATTATTAATGTCTTTCAAACAAGAATACTTTCGATCCATTTCCATATACAAATGTTTTTCTATGATACATTTGTAAATTTTTTATATTTTGCTCTACTTGCAGCAGCTTAGATATTTTAGATAAGATTTTTGAGTAATTGACATCCACTTATACTTTCATGTTTCTAATTGGCCCCTTATCATAATATGTCCTTTTGGACCTATGAGAATCTTGCCATTTACAAAAACTGAGAGTTTGATATAATCCGCTATTTTTACTGTTACTGACACCAACAACAGTTGTGTTAACATAAAATAGCGTGACAAAAAGTCCTATATTTGATAATAGGTAGCACATTACAACGTTTAGAATATTACTTTCCTTGGTTATGTTAACTTGTATGTTAACATAGCAACTATCATAATTTACATTGTAAAGTTATATTGTAGTTGCTAATTTAACTAAAGGTATAACATGTTATATACTAACATTGCAACGTTGACATATGTTGTGGTACATTGCATTGTAACTCTAATATAACCAAATCTCATAATTAACTATCGTCTACTCCATCAATCTCATAGAATTATTTGGATAACTTCGACATTATTATACATAATAACCAAATCGAACACTATCCTAAATCAAAAAGGCCATGACAACTCCTCAGCAAATCTGCATTAGTACTCATTACTTATACAGAATTTGCAGTTTAGGGAATAGATGGATTAGTTAATTAGTCAAGAGCCACTCACTAGTTGCAGATTGCTAACAGTGCTACAGGTGTTTTGCAAATTAAAGATAACCTGATTAAGCTGTAACATGGATTGTGTCAGCTTTTCATATTCTATAGGGTTTGAGACTACACGTGGATCTGCCAGCTTGACCTATGATTTTGAATTTTTCTAAATAGCAAGAATCAATACCTAAAGCACAACATGTCAGCATTTCTAGAAGCATTAGTAAACATGTAAGAGCACAACTTCTGTAATTTAGATTATCTCTCAATCTCCTAAAAAGTGTTTTTAGTTATGTTCTTTGGCATCTAATTTTCTAATCAAAGTAACTTAACACAGCACAGGGCAATGCTACTTCAACCACGGCAGATCAGCCATACAAGTACTCAAGATATAAGCTAGTGCAGCTAATGAATCAACAAGGATTGATGCTACTAAGTTCACAATTGAGTTCAAAACATATTCATACTTCACCGTTTGCATTGTCGAACTCATCACTAATAGTCTTTACAGTTTGAACCTTCAACTGTAACAAACCAAACCAAACCAAACTTGATAAAAGATTTAAAACTAACAACAGAAGAATATTTACACGCAATTTAGGATTAGTTTCATGGTTTAGTTCATGGCCACCATTACTTGTAATCCAAGTAAGATGATAACTAGAAAGCTTTTGAATCACAGTTGTTGAGATACGCATCGTGTTATAAACCAAGTCGATGTGTTCGTTTATGTAAAGTAGCTGGTCTAGTCTACTTGTCAAAGGACGAAAACTAGAGATTCTGAGTAATTAGAGGTAGCAGCAACGAGCAAAAAGCTCAATGTAATCCTTAGATTTTTGCTCACTGTAATCCTTAGCTTTCTAAGCTAAAAAGAAATCCAAATGAACTAGAACTTGTGAAAAAAAAAAAAAAAAAAAAGAGTCATTATCAAATTAGGTAATTGGATATTTGGAATGCCAATTCGATATTATAACCGAACCATAATCTAGAACGGATAAATTGTATCAAAAGCTGACCTCCAATTAGTTCCTGAAGCTTCTGTTTCTCTTGGATCAGAAGGGCTATACAGAGGTCTTGAATTAACCGAAAATCGGGATAGTACCGTCTTTATCCTTCCTATAAAAACATGTATCATCCAACAATAAGTTGGCCCTGTTCTATAGTATGTCAAAACTATAATCCAATGAAAGTTTACACTAGTCACTAGATAGATACTACCTCAATCCAAATATGGTTCTATGAGATGGAAACCACTTTGTAGAGAGAAATTGTCCCTGCTTAAGAAAATTTAAACATAATCAATCAGGTTGTTATAAGATGCATTCCTATCTATGCATTATAATTTGAAGCCAAGGAATGAGATGTTGGATGGGGAGTATCAACCAAGGTTGGCTGACTGGGGTTTGGCTTAGATTACGCTGCATCTGGATAAAGCCACAGGTTATAGTGCCCCCGAGTGCTTCCAGAATTCTAGGTACTTCATAAATTCTGTTTTTTGATATTCTATGTTTGTTCTGATGCAAGTAATACTGATTTTCATATATCTATTTTTTTCTAAATTGTTTGTATTTTCAATTTAACAGACAGAAGTGATCTTTCTTAGGCAATTGAGGCATGAACATTTGGTGAAGCTGATTGGTTATTGCTGTGAAGATTGCTCTAGGTCAGTAAAGGGACTGGCTTACAAATAAAAGATAATTCATTCCATTGATCCAAAAACGATTGATGATTACATCATAATTGAACTCTATATAGTACAATAAACTTAAACGTACCAGAGTTGGTGTGTCTTCTCAGCAATTTCTTTGCTTAATCTCTGATTACTGGTATTCTCAAGATAAAATGGAAGGAAAAAAAAAAAAAATTCTTGTTACGACTCTATGTAGATAATTTATAGTAGAAAATTTCATAGATCCGAAATAAATATTCCAACTCAAAGTAAAAAAATTAAGTACTACAATAAGTGTATTATATGAAAATAAGTCCCCATTTTCTTCAAGGCTTTAATGTTTTTCTTTTATGATATGATTTCTGATTTTGTTCTTTACTATTTTTTCCCTTTTGAGTGACTGTGCAGAACCTGATTGCTACTAAGCTAGAGATTCAGAGAATTGAAGGGATTACAGTGTTTGACACAACAGAAAAGAAAATGTAATCAACTCTAATGTTGCAAAGGGGTGGTTCGGTTTATACAGATTTATTATGCATTTCTAATGTTGTAAAATCAGAGGGAAACTGGAGATGACATAAGTTAAATGAACAAAACTAGACCTACGTCCTCTACTCTACTGCTAATCTTGGCAGTTCAAACTAGACATCACATTTCCCTATTGCTTTCTAACTGGTGCCATGAAATATGGTCATCACATTAGCCCTAAAGAGTTTAAATGATAAATTCTACATAAGGATATCATTTATTACTTAGCTAAAGAAATGTGTTATGAAGAACCAATTATGTAGAACTTTTGTGAGGAATAAGGTCCAAATTACCAACAGAATCGAGTCCCATAGTTTATTTCTTCAAAATTGAACAATCAAAAAAGGAGGAATGCATGTACAAGAACAAAAGAAAGATCAATCTTAGAGAAAAATCAAAAGAAAATAGAGAGAGATACTCATCATGACTTTAGATTGTAGTTGAATTTACTTTATTGACTTGTTTGGCATTTTAACAAGCAATTTGTGAGCTAGAGTAAATTTGAAGAAATTTCAAAATATTAAGATGAAATAGCGAGTAATACTCGCTTAGTGTAAGTGTGGGATAGTAAAATTTTGAAAAAGAAACTAGAAATTGGATGTGTAATTCAGATGATAAATCATAGACTTGAGTGAGTTTGATTGAGTGAAGGAGAGTGAGAGTTAAACGAGGGAGAAGGGAGTTTTGTTTTATGTTGAAGTCACACCTATATGGCACTTGATAAATGCAATATAGTAATACACATTGTTTCGTTAAAGTTATATGGTATTTGTCAAGTGCGATATATGGTCATTTACAATAATATCGCACTTAATAAATCCAACATAAAGTCTCTTGCATTTATCAAGTGTGAGATAGGGGTTTACTATTTACAATAATATCACACTTTAAAAAAATGCGATATAAGGCATATTGAATTATTAAGAGTGATATAAGGGTTTGCCATTTAAAATAATATTGCACCTACTAAATGCGATAGAGGCTATATCATATTTTATAGGAGTTATATAATAACATGATTATATCCTCCATGTCATGTAACTTACTATTTATGAGAGTGAAATTCATCCCTGGTTGGACATAACCTAGCACATAAGTGTATCCCAAGGTCATGTACTTAGCTAGGCTTATATTTGATTTAATAAATGAGATATAATACTTGGCTTAATTTGAGTTGGTACAGCTAAGCTTATATTGCATTGAATAACTGTGATATAAGTCCTAGCTTAACTTTTGCTCAAGTCTATATCACATTTAATAAATGTAATATAGCTTTACAAAGCACTTTGCATTTTACAAATGTGATAAAGTGTTGGTAGTACTTTTTTTGTATTGCATTTCAGAATTGCAAGGTATTTGTTGAAGTTTGTATCACATCTTGTAAATGCAACATAACCTCGACATTCTTGTAAATTTTTTCATGTAATTCATGTTCTTGTAATTTTTTTTTTTAAATTGTTGGTAGACATGTTTTGCTCACTACCAAAACACGTTCAAAACTTATGTAATAAGAAAGGTATATAATGAGCTTTTAATGTTTACTTTTTTTTCTTAATTTTCATTTATGCTTGAATATTTTATTTATTCATTTTTTATTTTGCTATATTTGGTTAGCTTCATTAAGGTTGAGATAGAATTACTATTAATCACCTACTTACTTGTTTTTATGTTGGATTAGCAAATGACTATTTCATAGAATTATTATTACTAAAAAATGAGAAATTACAAGTCTTATATACAATTACTTTATAAGGCAAAAGAAATAATCATTATTTGATTTTTTATAGTATATTTTCATATTAACTTATGATAACTCAAACTAACTATAAAAAATAACTATTACCTATCTATTCCATTTTAGAAAAATTGTAATTTTATTCCCACTTTATTCCAATCCATGAACCATGTGGGTTTTGAGTTAAAGTGCATCGGATTTACATAATCTTTAATGTGCAATGACTTACAGAAGACTCAATAGAATGATAAAAAAGCTGTCATGTCACATATGTATCTTGTAATAACCTAATTTTTCATAATTAAATAAAATAAAAGAAGTCAATGACATTTTGAGGAATAATTAAAAAGGAGGGGGCATTTTGGTCAAATCAATAAGAAAAGGCACATACTTGGCACATGCATGTTCAAGTTCAAACCTATACATTATTTCTTCCCTTCTTTTCCCTCTCTCTGCCTTAATGTTTCTTTTCTATGTTTTCACCAAAATACAACAATTTCATTCCCTCCCTTCTCTTCGATGTAAGACATTAGAGGTAAGTTAAAATTCTTCAAATATTTGAAGTTTGGTGTGAAGAATACAGTAATATGATGAATTCTCCTTAATATAACATTAGGAGATCAAGGAGTGAAGGAGTTCAGTAATTTCGATGATTTAGAAGTTTAATCCTATGGTAAGTACGATTAATATTGTTTTTTAGTGTTGTTAGTGCATTTAGTGTGCAAAACTAAGCCTAATGGTCGAATTCTTGAAGGGAATTGTAGAAGAAGTTAAGGTTGAGGAAGAATCAAACATGGAGACACAAATCTAACAAGTAATTATCGTTACTTCTAAAATTTATAATGATTTCATGTCAATATTATTGATTTAGAGAATTAAATGTTGGGAAAGTTGTAGTTACAAAGGGGAATGATGGAATAAGGATTTTGGAGGGTCTATATTGAAGGAGACAATAAGAGTTTATATGTTTTGTAATTTGCTGTGAGTGTGAATTCTGTAGTTTTGCAGAATTCAAAGCTACTAATCGATTGGTAGCCAATTTGGCGACTGATTGATAGGAGAAATTATACTACCAATCGATCAATAATAAAGTTGGCAATCAGTTGGTAAGGTGCCTCTCAAACCTAAAAGGTTCTGACTTGTTTTAATTTCTAGCAATCAATCAATAGCACTTTCACCGATTAATCAGTAGGCCACATATGTTTGAAACTCTTCATTTTATAAGCTTTTTCACTAAAACAAATTCTTACTTAATTCTAGCACTACTCTTGTAAACCTTAAAGCCAAGCCAAGTAACCATAGGTTTGAGCTTAAAACCCAAGGTTTAGGACGATCGGCTAAAGGATCCGATCAAACCCAAATTATAAACTATTTAGCAAAATACCAGTAAAAATGACCCTGTAAACTTAAATTTAAGAAAATGAGTAGTAAAATAGGAGACTATAAAATTTTCAAATTTTAAGCATAATAACTGCTAATTACCGAAAAGGCAAAAAATGTAATATAATAACTAATAAATTAGTAGAGATAGATTATATGTATACTAAAAATTTTAGAATGAACAAAATAATATTTAGGAATGTTCACGTGTACCCTATATGTATTTACATGTAGATAAAAATACGCGTAATTGCTAAAATAGGCAAAAAACTAAGTAAATAATTAAAGAAAAATACAAAATAATTATAAAAAAATCAGAAAAAAATCAGGATACGATAACTGCAACAAGGTCAGGTCGTGGACTGAAAAGAAAAAAATTAACCAATAAGAATTTGACAAACCAAAAGCCTAAAATCAAGGAAATGGGGCAAAATCCCATCAAATTAATGCACATTAATTACTATATTTGTCTATAAATAAGGAAAAAATTCTCAAAAGTCATTTGGATAGTTTGTGATCTGAGAAAAATCGAGACACAAGAAAAATCGAGAGAAATTCCAGAAAATAAAAAAAAAAAAGAAAACTGTGCAGATTAGCAAGGTGAACTAAATAACGAACCCCGAAATAGAATACAACAAATTATTAATACGTTGTAGGTATACATGAGGAAAATGAGTTACATTATAAATTAGAATAAATATCCATAAAATATAAGTACTAAAAAAACCTATTTGTATTATAGGACAACCAGAAACAAATCAACTCGCAACTAGAGGATCGAGCAATTGAGTAAATTCAGGTAAGTTGGGTTATTGCTTATTGTAATAGAGTACTAGTTTTGTAGTGCTCGGAGACTTAGGCTTGTATATGCTTGTGATTGTAAGTAGTTTGCGCATGTGTTTGATGTATTTGAATTCGTGCTGGAATTTGTGCTGTGAATGATTTTGTGATTGATTTAATTGGTATGAACTTGTTTGAAAACCTTAACCGGAATTTAATCTTAGTTGACCTTAATAACCGAAAACGTCATGCATTGCAGCCCGTTAGGGGATCTTAGGACTCTCCAACCAAATACCGACCCCTTCGAAAAGGATAGCGCAGGATTGCAAAATGGTCCCTTCTTCATCCTCAGTCAAACTAAGTGACAGGAGAGGAGGTCGCGGCGGGGGTGAAGTCAATGGTTCGAAGGTAGTCGCAGGAGGAGCGAGGTCTCCATTGCACAAGCCTGGGTTTGGTTGTGAGCTGCTGTATAACATGGAACTCCTCAACCCGGATTGGAGCGGGTGAAATTTCTCTGATTTCACAACGGACCGGACTACGTTGTGCGATGACACTTGATTGTTGCATTGCATGAAAATAATTGTTTGATAACCCTGTTTGTGCTTGTATGCATTCATGAGTCTCCATTTCAACTTACTGAGCTGTAGTTGCTTATACCCTTATAGATCCTTTTGCAGGTTCTGATTTGTAATCTCTTCAAGTACTATGCCGCCCTACAATTATCCAGAGGTTAGTCCTTTTGAAGCCAGGGGTGTAACAATCAAGTTATTTAGCATAATGTGTAACTAGACTGACCTTGTAGTTAAAGGTTGAAGACTGTTAGTTATTCTGTAAATTAGTAGACTGTGGAGATAGTTGTGAATTTTCCTGGGAAGCTCTGTGGACTTATTTATATGAATATCTATGTTTAATAGTAATTTGAGTTACTTATCATATTTGTAGTATAATCATTAATCGAACTGTTTACTTCAAAGCGAGTGGTCGTCGACGCCTTGTGTAGATTATCTCTATGGTAGGAACTGTGAGGCCAGTTTCTATCATAGAATGGTTTACACGGCGGGACTGTTGCGACTTCGGGGCGTAATATATAATTAAGTAGATGTATGTGAAAAGTTTAAGTATAATTAGAAACTTACAGGCTAGAGTATTGCAATCTTTGACTTGTAGGACATTTTTTATATTATGAATGCATACATGATATGAAGATTTTAAGTAAAATTACTAAACCCCCTTTTAGGACATTACAAGCTTTGCTTTTGTATTGCTTTTAAGCTATGATTAGTCTTTTTTCTTTATATTTTTTTATTAAAAATAAGTACAATATTATTAATATAATATATAGTAATAATAAAACATTATGTTTTATATATTAGTTTGAAAAGTAATGATAGTATGAATCCTATAAAATATTTTTTAAAAGATTGGTAAATAATTTTGATGAAGTGTTCCTTTATAAAGCAAGGAGATGCTTAAAAAGGAAAATTACTTAAAATGCAGATATAGCACCCTAAGTAACTCTTAAGTACCCAACTAATAAACGGAAGCTTCTACAGTCACATCTTCAATCGAGCCTTCTATTACACTATTGATTTAATATCCATTAGATATAAATAGTTGAAAACACAATTAGTTTAATAGTTCAGATCTAATGGACATTAAATCAAAAGTGAGATAAAAGATAAGATCGATCTCCTAAAAAACATGAATATGACCGTAAAAATATCCATAATAAACATACCTTAACATTGTCTGTGATCTAAAATCATGGGTCACATCTCTTGCATTTGAGCTTTCAAGATTGGTATTATCTTTGTTTTAAAGTTTTCCAATTAGTTTCTATTCTTGAATTAAGCTTATCATAATTTTATTTTCAGCATTCCATTTTATTGTCTCTTAGGATGTTGCTCTTTAATTTTCACTAGTGATTAGTATTTCGATTTCTAATTATCAAATTGGGTTCAATTCTCTGTTATCAAGGCATAATAGACGCCTAACTTACTTAGAATGGAGTTGAGGACAAATGATTTGATACACTTCTCAATGATCTTAGGCATAGCCTCAACCTTTACTTACTTAGTGAAATATCTTCCAACATCAACATGTCCTTCAACTACTCCAATTTAGTGACTTGAGCCTAAAGTTGTTCATTAGCAGCCTTTATAATTTCGTTTTGTGTCACCAAAGTTTTACAATGGTTTTCCAGTTTTGTGAATTGCTATAGGTCAAAGGCTTGATTGTTTTGAGTTTATTGATTGGTTTTTTGCACATTAGCTAGTTGATTAATGACACTAATATTTTCAACTTCCTTGGATTTGCTGTTCTTAGATATTCTTACCATAGTAGTTGTGATTTTGAATCATAATGATAATGCCAAAAATGTTGATTCTTGAACTTCAAACGGTCGTTAAATCACCTAAAAAAAGAGAAAATTAAGCTAAAGGAATGTGAAAGGTGCTCCAACATAACTACTCTAATACTTAAATGAGAATAATAGAGACAAAGAGAGTAGTGAATTTACGTTGAGGAAAGAAGATAGTTTAATGATCATCAAACGTTAGACTTCATCCTCCATTTACCATAAAAAAAATCCTAAAACAAGTTGGTATTGTACTTAATTGGTGACATTGCAAGCATTGCTTGAAAATTTGGAAAAGGTACTTATCAAGAGACTTCATAAGTAAGCTTCATAATCTTACTCAAAAAGCTAGGTTTAAATTTAGTAAATTATTTAAATACTCGCAATGTGTTAAAGTTTATTTTTTTTGGCACATTTATCTAAAAATTACGAAGACTTATAATCCATCTTAGAATAAAATTTATTTTTCTTTTGTAAGTTGAAATATAAGTTTTATGGTATATATCAAATGAGAAAAAAGATTGAATAGCGCTAACATGTCACATAAATCGATGAATGGTGTATATGTATTAATGATATTTAAATATCTGATAATAAATATATGTACTTATTGAAAAAAATACTAAATATGTTGTCTAAGTTTTATTGATATTTTTACATGATTCATCTATCTACTTCGTATGTTAGTACCATTAAAGCCTTTCTTGTCAAATTATTAATATGCTTCTTAAGGGTATATTTATTGTTATTGATTTTTTGAAGTTCCACATTATTAAACTCACTTGGACAGTATTTATTCACACATGAGAGAAAAGAGTGTTTTAGCATTAGTTTTTTAGTTTAGATACATCCTAGTTAATTGACATCAGTATAAATACTAATCTTATCCTTCTGTAACAAACTTAACTAATTCTACATTCAACCCACGTTACATAACTCTCTATATTCCTTTGGTGCTCTCTTTGGCTTACTACAAACAACATACTATAGGAGATTTGTAAGATCTTTTTTAATTCAATTACAGTAGTTAGATAAACATGTTCTTCATGGTATCAAAGTAGTGATTAAGATCTAGATAGTTTTGTTTTTATCACAATTTTCATTCATTGTTTGCTGTTGCTATTTCTCTTTTGCAATCTGTTTCTACAATATGGTTGCCGAATAAAATGAGCTATTACATCTCTTAACTGCTGATAATCTTAGAATTGCAATAACAAGTGTAATGTTCAATGGATCAAATTTCCTTGCTTGGAGTCGATTGGTAAAATTAGCATTAGGAGTAAAGAAGAAGCTAGGGTTTATAGAAGGTAGTTGTGTTAAATCGGAAGATAATGTTGTAGAATTACAATAATGGACTAGCTGCAATTACATGATTTGTCGTTGGTTGTTGAATTCTATGGCAAAGGATTTAATCAAAGCCTTTATGTATGCTAAATCATCAAAAGAGCTTTGGGATAATATTAGTGAGAGGTTTGGATGGACAAATGGACCTTTGATATATCAGTTAAAACATGACTTGTCGAATCTAAAACAAGGCAACATGTCTGTCATTGTGTATTTTAACAAGTTGAAGAAGCTATGGGATGAAATGGCTAGTTTTTGTGAATTTCCAATGTGTAATTGTGATGTAAATGAGCAATGTATCTGTAATGTAAAATAAAAGTATCAAGAAATAGAGAATCAAAGCAAGTTAATTCAGTTTCTAATAGGACTACATGAAGTATCTGAGAGTGTAAGACATTAGATTCTTTCTATGAATCCCTTGCCAACTATTAGCCAAGCATATTATCATATATGTCAAGTTGAAAACAAAAACACGTAAATGATTTACTTAGAGCTAATGATGATATGCCAGCTACTTATGCTATTAAGAACTTTGCTAAGTCTATAGGGATTGAAAGAAAAAACATATGAGGAACTAAGTTGGTTTGTACATACTGTAAGAAGCCTAGATATACAATGGATAAATTTTTTGAACTTGTTGGGTTTCCAGATTGGTATAAGTCTGGTAAGGATAGAAAAACAAATGTTCGAATAGCAACTAAGGTAGAGACATGTGACGGAGGTATGGATACTCCACTTGATGAACGTGTTAATCTTGCTTTAACTAATGAATCTAATCTTGTGACAAAAGTTTGCCAAGAGGCTCTTAAAGCTTTAAAGGGAAAATAAGAAGAGTAGGTAGTAGATTTCGCAAGTACTTGCTTCGCTACTTTTGCTTCTTTTGCTGATAGAAATTCTAGTGAATTGATCATTGATACAAGTGCTTCAAACCATATATCTCCTTTTCCCAATATTTTGTACAATAAACATAGTCTTGAAATTAAATTACCAGATAGGAGACAAACCTTCGTTCACATTATTGGAGATGTGAACATTAATGATAACATTTTGTTGACTAGTGTTCTATTCATACTAACTTTTGACTTTAACATTTTATCTATCAAAAAATTACTCTCACTATAATTGGAAAGTAACCTTTAATGCCAAAAACTGTTTATTTCAGGCACTTCCTTTAAAATTGTTGTGTCATTTAAAACTATTGTTGCTCAAGTTGATGCTCGCTTTGGACTATATTTTCACGTCCACATCGTGTAATGGTAGCACTCATGTTTCTATAGATGTACATTCTCGTGTAGTTGTAGTAGATACATTTATAGTACTTGATAATAAGCCAATGTCATTGGAGCTTTTACACAATAAACTTGGTCATGTGTCAATTTCTAAGTTGAAACACTCGGTTGAATCAAGTCAATTACAAGACTGTAATTTTCCATGCAATACTTGTTTACAATCAAAGTTTCCTAGATTACTATTTCCTTCTAATACCTCTCATTCATCAAGTCCTTTTGATTCGTTACACATGGATATATAGGTTCCTTATGATACACCTTTTATTTTTAGAGACAAATATTTCCTCACAATTATAGATGACATGATAAGATGCACTTAGTCCTTTCTTATGAAATATAAATCACAAACAGCTACACTTTTGAGCAAGTTTTTTGCCTATGTCAAAAACCACTTTAATTTTACACAAAAAGTTGTTAGATCAAACTAATGCAGAATTCATTGGTTCTGAGTATCAAAATTTATTTGGCAAGATTGGGATTGTTCATTAAAAGAGTGTTATTTACACTCCTCAATAAAATGGAGTAGTGGAATGCAAACATAGGCATCTTTTGGAGATTGCTAAAGCTATTAGACTGCATGCAAACCTACTAAAACACTTTTAAGGAGAATGTATATTAGGTACTACTCGTCTTATATATAGATTGCCCATTCAATCTTTGAATTTGTAAAGCCCCTATTGAACACTTTACCAACATCCACCATCATTTGATAATCTTATAGTTATTAGCTGTCTTTGTTATGTGTCTACACTTCTGCAATCTAGAGACAAATTTGATCCTAGAAGTAGACGTTGTGTATTCTTAAGATATCCATATAGACAAAAAGGATACAAAATTTGTAAACTTGATGATCATAATGTTTTCATTAGTTGAGATGTTCATTTTTTTGAAAAAAATTTTTCCTTTAAACATAGTGAACCTTCTGCTCCTATTCGTGCCAACTATTCTCCTCTATTTCCTCTTACATAGTCTCCTTATACACCATACAATAGCTCTCCTACTCCACAAATACTAAATCCTATTCATATACAAAGAACATTCATCTACATCTGTTGATTAACCTTCTCTACATACACTCTACAACAAATAGTTCCTCAACTAACATCCTCACAAGAAGTTGTTCCAATTTGAACATCTAGTCGAATTCGGCGTCCACCTACATGGCTTCAAGATTTCATTTATTCAATCTACATTGATGCATCTTTAAGAGCAACACAATCCTTATCCTCTTCTCATTCAACTTCATTGTATCTACTTTTCATTTCAACATTATCCTAAGGAGTATATAGTGTCTTTGGCAAATGTATTATCTGTCCATGAGCCTAGAACCTATCAAGAAGCACAACAATATCTACATTGGAATAAGGTTATGGAGAAGGAGTTAAATGCCTTAGAGGCTAATAATACTGGGGAAGTTATGGATTTGCCACCAAAAAAGAAACCTATTGGAAACAAATGGGTTTATAAAGTAAAATATCAAGTTAATGGGTCAATTGTGAGATATAGTGGCTATAGTCAAGAAGAGGGTGTTGATTATATTCATACTTTTTCTCTCGTGGTAAAATTAATCGCTATTAAAGTACTTGCTATTGCTTCTATTCAAAATTGGCATATTCATCAACTTAATGTGAACAATGCCTTCTTACATGGTTTCACTAAGGAAGAGATTTATATAACTCCACCCAAGGGATATACTAAGGCAACTAGTTGTCAAGTTTGTAAGCTTGTTCATTAATTATATGGGCTTAAACAAGCCTTAAGACAATGGAACAAGGAATTTACTAAATTCCTAGTATCTTTGGGGTTCACTCAATCAAAGAATGATTATACTCTATTCACTCGACAAGATGAGAATGTTTTGTTAGCTTTGTTGATATATGTTGATGATGTGCTATTAGCAAGTGACAATCTTGATGCTATTCAAAAAGTTAAAGACTCTATTGATTGTAACTATAATATATAGGACCTTGGGACAACACTTTTTTTTTTTTTTTTGTGCGAGGTTTAGGTTGGGTGGGGCCATAGGCAGGGGATTGAATTGTGTCGCACTCCTCATGACATTTTGTTGCACTAATAAAAATTTATTTTGGATATCCTTTAAGAAATCGGTTTAACAGGCTTTAAATTAGCTTGTACACCATTTCCATCCAAGCTACATCTTGATGTAGAGTTTGCCACTTTGCTTACTGATCCAACCATTTATAGAAGAATAGTCAAGAGGCTTTTATATCTTATGATCACTCAACCTGATCTTTCTTTTGTCGTTCAACAACTAAGCCAATTTGTTGCAACTCCTTCATCTGTTCATCTACATACTGCACTCCATGTTTTGAAGTATTTGAAAGGAACCGTTAATCAAGGCTTATATTTTTCTTCTGATAATGCTTTATCCCTTGCGACATACTCTAATGCAGATTGGGGTGTTTGTAAGCTAGATCGCAGTTTGTTATCTGGCTTCTATATTTTACTAAGAATGTCTTCAGTGCCATGGAAGAGAAAGAAGCAGCCAACTATATTCACTCCTTCAACTGAAGCAAAATATATAAGTATTGTGCTAACAGTTAAAGAAATGTTATGGATTACATATCTTTTGAAAGATTTGCAAGTTGAAGTACAATTGCCTGTTGATCTCTTTACTAATAGTAGGTTCACTAAACTCATTGCAAATAATCCTTACTTTCACAATAGAACCAAGCACATTGAAGTCAATGTCCATTTCACTCATGATCACGTGGATTTTGGTTACCTTTGTATCACTCATGTTCCTTCATCTCTTCAACTGGCCAATTTCATGACAAAAGCCATTAGTCTTTAAGTCCAAGTTAGAACTTTTCTAAAGTCCTAATTAAGGGGGGAGTGGTTGTTAAACTCACTTGTATAATATTTATTCACACGTGAGAGATAAGAGTGTTTTAGCTTTATTTTTTTTAGACATTAATATAAACATTGATCTTATCCTTCGGTAACAAACTTAACTAATTTCACGTCCAACACATATTACATAATTCTCTATAATCTTCTGGTGCTCTCTTTGGCTTACTGCAAATAACATACCACAAGAGATTTGAAAGACCTCTTTTTATTTAATTCCAGTAGTT
Source organism: Lumnitzera littorea (assembly GCA_024138015.1). NCBI lineage: Eukaryota > Viridiplantae > Streptophyta > Magnoliopsida > Myrtales > Combretaceae > Lumnitzera > Lumnitzera littorea. Next base: position 12,784,049 of record JAMXBB010000004.1, read on the forward strand.
AGATATATATGTTTTTTACACATCAATATTTCAAGAAATTCTTTTTCTCAGGAAAACTCATCACTTTATTCTTGAATTATTTCATAGAAAAACATTTTAATATTTTTTTGAAATTCTTATGGGTCAAATAATATATTATTAACCAATTAAGATTTAAGAAAAAGAGTAATTGCTCAGAAACGTTCCTTCACAGGGGAATGTCTCTGCCTTATGGATCGCTCATAACCTCCGCTAAAAACCCTTTACCATCAAAACTCGCGGCAGTGCAGGACGGATGAAGTTGGTCTAACTAGGGAATCAAATTTTAAAAATCTCAACGAGCAATAAAAAATATTTAGACTAAACTACGAAGAGTAAAAAAATGAGCTTGAAATTTACATGTAAAATCTGAAATTGAGAAAAGCGCCCTTTCCATTCGTGGATTTTTAGGCAAAATTAGTAAACAGCATCCTAACTTCCCAACAAAAGTTCCTAAATCCAAGAAAATATAAATGTCAGATCCAGAAGGTTTCATAATTTTTCTATAGACATTGTATCGTAGACCCTAGCTTCACGATTTTCATGACAAGACCATTGAATGACATCCAAATTTCAAAAAGAACTTTTTTTTTTTCTTTAAGTCTTACGATAGAGATTTATCTTTTCAAATCCATAATTATATTTTCTTATTATGAAAATTTGTCTTTGTTTATAATTACAGTCCATGCCTTCATTCAAGACGTCGTAAAATCTTTCCATTTACAAACTTATTTCAAAAAGAGATAAAAAGTTAAATTGTAAAAACATATTTTTATATTCGTTTCTATATAGTGAACGTATTTGAAATTGTTTACTCACTATAAATCTTCTGGGAAATTTGCATACCCTTCATTTCATGTTTTTTTTTTTTTTTAATATTTCTAGTTTTCAGTACTTAATTTAAGGATAAAATAGAGAAAAATTTTCTAAAATGCACAATCTTTTTAAGGATATGAAACTTCTAGTTAAATTTCAAAATTAGAAATTAATGTGATATAAGAGCTCTGTTTACAATTCAACTTAAGATAAATTGAAACACATATCAAAATTGAAATAGTACTTTTGCAGGAAATCAAATGAAACATTTAAATTCTCAAGGGAGTACCACGGTATCAAAAGACGTGGTATCAAAAGATGCTTCGCTAACGGGGTTAGTTAAAGTACAGCAAGATGCTCAAATCGAAGCACACTTGCGTTAAATTAAAACCAATTAGAGAAGTATATCTGCTTATGGAGCTTAGGTAATTTAATACTTAAAAGTCTGAAATTTTATAATTTAATACTTAAATTTTTGAAAGTTGTTTAATTTAGTATCTCCATCTATTCGGAAAATAACACATTAACTCAACGTGGATGTGAGATACATGTGGACAGGTAAGATCTATCCATGACTGACATGTGTCATATTTCTTTATACGTGTATAATTATGTTATGATTAGGAACTTAGGAAAAATGCACCATAAGGTTATTTGTGAGTTTTATGCAAAATAGGATCTGGATCTATATTTCTAAGATTTTTTTTAAGAGTCTTTTTTATTAAAGAATAACGAAATTTGACATGGTATTTTTAAACGTTTATTTAGTTCGATAATTTATATTATCATGTTATTATTTTTTTTTAAATTTCAACTAAAAGGTTTTCTTTTTATTTTTTTTCAATGGATAGAGAATTTTCTTTTTAATTAGAACCAAAAATATCTTTAAAAACATTTCTTTCTCCCCTACATCCTTTCCCTCTCTCCATTTTTTTTTTTTTTTTTTTATGGATAGAGAGTTTTCTTTTTAATTAGAACAAAAAATATCTTTTAAAAAGTAACTTTTCTTTCTCTCTTACATCCTTCCCTTCTCTTCCTTTCTTGGGTTATCACTCAACAAAGACAAATCCCAATACCATCTGTATTTGAAACCTAACCATCGAAAAAAAAAAAAAAAAAAATTAACTACTACAACAATGCCGTGTCTCAACCCATAAGCCAGAGATAAATAAAATGGCATATTCATAAAAAAATAAATTACTTCATATATTTTGTATAATTTACCAACTTCTTCCGTGACCCATGGGAGCTCCATCTTATTTTTTTTTTCTTTGATTTTTTTCCATTCCCTTTTATGGAAGCATGAATTTTATGATGAATTTATGCTAGGACCCATTTCCTTTTCAGTTCGTTTCCATTTACACTTGGTTGTTTTCCTTTAAACCGTCAAATCTGCATCCATTTAATCATTCTAATAACTCAACGATCATGGTTGTATTCTCTAGATCCATTTTCCCTTTCAGCTATCATGTCATTACTACAAAAATCCAAGGACAAACAAATGGAAGTTGTTTCATAAGCAAGGTTTACTCACCATCAGACTATACTCTTGAAAAAGAATTATAGGAAGAGATAGTTCAATGATCTAAGGTGATTGATGGACCTTAGATGCGTGTAGGGGATTTTAATGAGATATTAATGAGAAGTGCAGTGAGAGAGAAAGGAGTCGAAAACAAGTAGGGTGTTTTCGTAAAATAACATTTCAAGCTGGAATTGTAGATGTGGGTTATGTAGGGCAAAAATTTACTTGGATAAATAAAAGATGTGATGGAGTATTGGTGAAAGAAAGAATAGATTGTGCTTTTGTGTCTAATGAATGGTTGAGTTATTTTCCTCATACAAAATGTTTCACTCCCCAATTGTGGGCTCTGACTATGATGTTCTTATCATCTCATTAGAGCCTCAAATCACTAAAGCACCTAAACAATTTAAGTTTGAGAATTTTTGGCGTACTACTGAGGGATGTAAAGAAGTTATCATTAAGAGCTGGGAGTGTTATGGCCTTCCGACTGTTTGTGTACTATAGCAAAGAAATTGAAGACATGCGAAGAACTTCTAAAAAGTTGGAGTAGAGATAGTGCCGAATAATAAAAGAGTTATTGAGCAACTGATGAAAAAATTGGAGGAACAGCAAAATGCATTAAATTGTAGCAGAGATGAAGAGGATTTAATCTTAAAGGAACTTCAAGAAGTGTAGTCTAGGGAAGAAGAATACTGGCACCAATGGGCAAGGGTGAATTGGCTAAATTACGGAGATCAGAATACTGCATTTTTTCACCAGGTTACTAAGACCAGAAGAAGGAAGAATTCGGTACTCTCCTTATATAATGAGCAGGGGTGTTGGATCGATGGTAAAGATGACATAGTTGCTGCCTTTTTGTACTATTATTATACAAAATTATACAAGAGTGGCAAAATAGAAATATGCGTGAAGTCCTAGATTGGATACGCCCTGAGTTTTCACAAGAAGATAATATGGTGATTTGTGCTGATGTGATTGAATTGGAGATGAAAGAAGCAGTTTTCATGATGGGCCCCAGAGCCTTTGGCTTTCCAAGTATTTTCTATCAACATTATTGGAGATTATTGTGAAGACAGTCCAAAAATTCTTCAAAAAGGTACCTTTCCTACCCCCCCTCGACTCAACTAGTCCTGTTTTGATTCCTAAAGTCCATCACTTGGACCAGATTAGCCAATTTAGACCTATTAGCCTATGAGACTTTTTCTATAAAACGATTTCCAAAATACTTGTTAATAGACTTAAATCCTTTTTTATGTAAATTCATTTTAAAAAATCATAGCACATTTATTTTAGGAAGATTAATTCGAGATAACATTTTAGTTGCTCATGAACTTTTCCACTATTTGAAAAATAAGAAAAAAGGGAAATCTTTTAGTTGTACTTTGAAATTGGACTTGAACAAGACGTATAATAGAGTAGAGTGGAATTTTTTGGAAATTGTTTTGTTATGAATGGGGATGAATAGGAAGTGTGTAGGTTGGATAATGTTTTGTGTCAAGCCTGTACAACATAATATGTTGGTCAATGGTGCAATGGTAGGCAAAGTGAGTCCTTATAGGGGTTCGAGGCAAAGAGACGTTGTCTCCCCACGTGTTCATCATCATTAATGATGTTTTGTCTAAAAGGTTTATTAGAGGAATAGAGGGGGGCATGCTAAAGGGGATAAAGCTTAAGCCCAAGTGCCCAATGATTTTTCACTTGCTATTTGCTGATAACTCATTTTTTTTCATGGATATAAATGAACACAATGTTTCTGTTTTTAGAGACTTACTCTTTATGTATTGTGATGCTTCAGGTTAAGCATTAACTGTGACAAGTTTTGCCTATTTTTTAGCTCCAACACAACCCAAGCTAATAGGTGGAAAGTAGTAGAGTGGTTGGGAGTAAAGGAAGCCATAGGCCTATACTTTGGGGGAGACCAAAGACCAAGGCCCTAAAATTTGTAAGAGGTAAAAGTGGAAGGTAAATTGAAGGGTTGGAAGAAAAGACTTTTGGGTGAAGTAAGAAGGGAGACTTTGATAAAAGCAATAGCTTTTGCTATCTCATGTACTCCATGGCTTGTTTTAAATTCTCGAAGAGATGGTGTCAAGCACTTAATAGTAGAATAACTAATTTTTTGTAGGGACAACTTAAAGAGGAATGGAAAGTACATTGGATAAGTTGGCAGATCAAAAAGTCGAAAGATCTTGGCAGTTTAGGGGTGAAAGATTTACAGACTTTTAACTTAGCATTGCTTACGAAATTAGCTAAATGTGTTCAAAAGAACCCATATGCACTTTGGGTCAGAATCTTAAAGGGTCTCTATTTTCCTAATGTTGAATTTCACTATGTTAAGAAAGTAGGTTGGGCCTTATGGGGGTGGTCGTATATACTGGAATGTAGGAATATCTTATTTGAAGGAGGGTTGTGGAAAGTTAAGGACGGGAAATCTATTGAAGTCTAGCATGATAGGTGGATACCTAACCTTGACGATTTTAAGCTAAAGCATAGAGAAGGAATAAGGGATGTTCACTAGAAGGTGCATGTGTGGAACTTAAACAGTATTAGACAATGTATCACCAATGAGGAATAAGAAGCTATAAAAAAAAGTACATTTAACTTCAACAGGAGGAAGTGACAAGTTGATTTGGTCGTACTCAAAAGAAGGGTTATGTACTACAAAGTCCATGTATTTTTACTTGTTGAAACAAGATCTGTTGGGAAATGTTGATAGAGCCTCATCCTTGATGTAGCCTTCAAAAAAGAATTAGAGATTTATCTAGAACCTAGCAGTTCAACCAAAGTTAAACACTTTTTATGGAGGGCCTTCTCAAATACACTACCTGTGTTAGATGAATTAATAAAGGGAAGAATTGTACTAGACTTACAGTGTCCTTTCTATGGAGAGATGGAAACCATTGAGCATGCTCTTGTTCTATGTCCTTGGATAGAAACTGTGTAGTTTGGAACCCTAAGGATCAAGATCTCAAGGCTTGCGCTTGGTTGTTTTTGGCGTTGGTTTGAGAAATAAGTGGATATTGCAGACAGATATGGTGTCTCAAGGAGTCAGATGGGTCGTAACCTTGCATGGGTGGCTTAGGATTTATGGAAGGAGAGGTGCGAAGCATTATATGATCGTAAGGAACTAGATCTGGTAGGAGTGATATGCAAGATTAACAGGAGCAGAGAGAAGTGGGATAGATTGAGGCAAAAAGATGGTAAAGTGTCATCTAACCCTTTTCAATCAGAAATTAAGGTTTGGAAAGCTCTAGATTTAGGGATTCTTAAAATAAATATCGATGGTGCTTCTCTAGATAAGGATATAACAAGTGTTGTGGCTGCAGTAGCAAAGGATGCACGTTGTGAGTACTAGAAGGATTTTTGAAATGGTTTAAGACCAATAATGCTGAGCAGGTAGAAGCCTTAACTATTGTTGAAGCCACTAGGCTTATCAAGGAAAGGGCTTGTGTTGAAATGATTATTGAGTCTAATGTAACCAACTTAGTTATTAGAATAAGGATTTTTTTTTTTGTCCCGTCTATATTTTTTAGGAACCAGCTCCTCCCTTTATCTGATATTTGATTTGATGTTTATTAGATCTAAACTATTAAATTGATTATATTTTCAACCGTTTAGATGTAATGAACATTAAATTTATGGTGTGATAAAGGACATGATCGATTTCATCAAAATAGAGTACGGGACGGTAGAAATTCCTTTATGATAAATAGTAGACCGAAGATAGCAAACTAGACTTATGCAAATATAATTCAAGATGTTAAATTGAAGTTGCAAATGCTAAGGAATGTGTGAGTAGTTTCAATTTCTAGAAATGCTAATAGTGTGACAGCTTAGGATAGCTGTTAATTTTAGAAGACATATGTGTCTCTTAGATTATTGGATCAACTCTCCATCTAATCTTTCTCAGTTACTCATCTTAGATTGTTTCGTAGATAGTAGTTTTGATGAGATGTACTTAAGCATGGTAAATAGGTAGGCCATGTGCCTTCACGTGAATAAAAATTACGTGTCTAATGTGCTTGCGCTTTTAGCATGCTCACCTACTCATGGCCCATATATTCTCGCTTATCTGTCCCTGTGCCATCCATTCATTCACGTGCCATTTAAGTGCATTTAAATGAGTTCGGTAATTTATACCATATACATTATTTTAACTTTCGGATGTTTTTCAAACATTTACCCATGTGTATTTTACTATTAGTATGCATTAATACATTAAATTAGAAAAACAATGCCATTTTAAAAAATAATTAACCAAAATAAATATCCAAATTTTGAGTTTACACCACTACGATTAACACTAATGTAGTAATGTAGCATAGCATGTAGGTAATTAAACGTAATATAAATTACATCTATAAAATATATATACATATACATGACATGTATATGGTATGCATTGTGACGATTGTATGAAAAAGGTATACATTAGCAATTAATACTATTATGACGCATTAAAACGTTAAATTGGATAAATAATTACATTTACAAAAATTAATCAAGCGAAAAAAAAAATTCAATTCCGTTATTTGTAGGTAGTTCTCACTTCACATGGCCACAATTGACACTAACGTATACATACCTTTATGTATCTATATGTAATATGATTTATATTCACAAAATATATATATGTATTTCAACATATATATACATATGATACGTGTGACATTTTTATAAAGAAAGTATGTATTAATATCATTATTAAGCATTAATACGCTAAATCAGATAAATAATAATATGTGAAAAAATTAATTAAGTAAAAAAAATTATTAAATTTTGTAGGTAGTTCGTACGACCACGATTGATACAATAGTAATGTATCGTGGAAATGAAGAGGCATGTATATGTATATGAAATACGAATTACATTTGCAAAATGTATTTATGTATACATAACGTATATATAGTAAGTGGAATATTTGTATAAAGAAAGTATGAGTGTATAATAGATAACACATATTTTTAAAAAAATTATATATCTATACATGTACATATATAATATATTTACGTATGTATAAAGAATACATATTACGTACACATATCCAAAATAAACTAAATAAAGTACATTATATATACATTCATTTGTATGCGTGATGTACATTGCATAACATGTATAGTATACATTAGTATATAAGAGTATATGTGTATACGATATATGTATTACTTGGCAATTGATATAGATTTATTATCACGTAATATATATCTTGTTCATGTAATTTAATATATACATGGCGTATTTAATATATGTTTTATGTTTGACATATAAGTAATGATAAAAAAAAAAGGAAAAGGGATGAAAATCAAAAGGGAAAAAAAAAATAGAATAAGGACATTTTATTAGAAATTCTTTTTTTTTTTCATTTACATTATGAGTACTGGCTAATGTGGCATCTTGATAAATACTTAAAAGGAAAAATATAAATCCTAAATATCTCTAAATGGTATATATGGAGAAGTTAATAATTGTCCTTGTTCTTTTCCTTGATTGCCATTGGGGAGAGGTTGTTGTGGAGGTGAAAAGATAAAGCCTATAGACTGGTAGTATGCCTGCTAGTATTGCTACGTTTTCTCAATTTGTTGATCTTGTTATTTTTGCACCTCTCTAAGTTCTTAAGATCGATCCTATACTCCCTAACCATAGTGTACATCTTTTACTCCCTGATAGATCTAGCCAAATCTCTTTCGTATATCTCATTTATCTTTTGGTATATTCGTTGCATGTTAAAGTGAATATTGCCTGATTTAGGACCTCCAAGCACCTCTTGGTGTTCACGTGTCTTAAATATAATTTAAATACCTATATTAAAGTATGTTAAAAGATTAATTAAATTATGTTATGACTCAACAGCCGAGACATATTAGGGCATAGAGAAATAAGCGAAAACCGGGCTACTTAAGAGATTACATAAAGACTTAAGCATACAAATAGATAGATAATATTAGTAGATAACAGATTGTATAACCAAATAACAGATTTGTAGGAAAATAACAAATTTCTAACAAATCCAGTAGTAAAGAATATTATACAAACGAAATAAAAGGAGCATATAAAAGGAGAAACAGAATATTGAAGAGGGTATCAAATACTCAATAAATTTCTTTCCATAATCCCTTCTTTTATTCTTAGAGTTGCTCTGAAAATCGAATATCAGAGATTATCATTTCCATTGTTTACCTCTCAAGTCACAAAACACTTTTGTTACATCACAGTAGAAATATAGTGTGAGATTACATATCAGAAAAATGAGAAACCAGATTTGAGAATAAGCAAAGTTACTAGAAGCCCTTAAGAGAGTCAAAGAGCTAAGTAGAAGAGAGAGAATAAAATTACCTTCAAGAGCAATTGGCATAAGAAAGAGAGAGAGTCGAGATATTTCATCTATAGGGCTAGTGAAAAATTTGTGGGCTGGGCCATGAAAGCATAATATTAGTGCTTTCATTGATTTCTTATTGATCATCAATGGCGAATCATACCAGGGGGTCTTCCCAATGGCAAGAACAAGTAGAAAGTAATAAAGTGGGGTTGGAGAAGTTAAATATAGAAATGAATGATTTCCAATAAGATATCAACGAAAAATTTCAGAATATGATGGTGTAACTACAAACTTTGACAAATTCTATGTAAAAACAGCCTTAAGAAGGCAGGAATTAGAATCTTTCAATAAGTAAGGATTCATCATTTCCCAATAATGTAATTCAAGATTATAATGTGCATCTAGTTAAAATAAAATTGGAATTGCCAAAGTTTTCGGGAGGGGATCCTATTAGTTGGATTTTCAAGGTTGAAAATTTTTTTGATTATCATAATATACCAGTTGAGAGTAGACTGTAATTTGCATCTTTTGCATTAAAAGCACAGGCAGCACAATGGTACATTTGGATGCATAACAGTCACTTGTTGGAGTCTTGGTCACAATTTTTAGAAGCTTTGAAATTACAGTTTGGACCATCACAATTTGAAGATTATCAAGGAAAGTTAAAAAAATTGACTCAAAGGGGATCTGTTGATGATTATATTAATGAATTTGAGTTACTTTGTAATAGGGTTGTAGGCATGTTTGATGGGCTGTTAAAAAGTTGCTTTATTTCAGGTTTAAAACCAATAATTAGATAAGAATTGCAGAGCATTCAGATAGCAACATTAATTGAAGCTATGCATAGAGCCAAATTGCAAGAGGATAAGTTAAAGAATTTGAATCTTTTACCATACCAAAAACAAGACCAATTTTTTTTCATCTAGACAAACCTCATATAAACTAACAATTTTTTCTACCAATCACAAATATATATCATCAAATCAGCCTTCTATTAAAAAAAAAAAATGTTCCATTGTTACCAATACCAATATCAAACTAGACCATTTCCAAACAACCAATTACTCAGACTTCTACAAAACCACTTATACTAATCCGAAAGATATTTGCTTCACAATTGCTATCTAGAAGAGAAAAAAGGTTATGTAGAATTGTGATGAAATATATCATAGAGGGCATGTTTGTAAAGCCAAATTTATGGTTATGATAAGCCCAGATGAAGATGAGGAGAATATCAACGAAGATGAAGGTTAAGTGGATAATGTAAGGGATCAATATCAAACTGTAGAAGATGAAGATGAAATGTTGAAATTAGCTATTGTGCTCTATTAAGAGCCTTTGCTCCAAAAACGTTTCGAATGGAGGGAAAAATTAAAGGGAAATCAGTTAATATTTTGCTTGATATGAGAAGTTCACATAATTTCATCCAACCAAAGGTTACACGACAACTTAAGATGGATGTATTAGAAACTCTCAAATTCAAAGTAATGATTGGTAATGGTGATTTCCTTGAGTGTCAAGGAGTTTGCACGGGATTGGAATTGAATGTACAGCAACATTTTTTCTTTGTCGAATGTTACATTACCAATATAAGGAATTGATGTAGTGTTAAGGGTGTAGTGTTTGTCCACTTTAGGATCGGTTACTATGAACCACAATGAACTTACTATGGAATTCAGTGTTGATGATACAAAAGTGATTTTGTGTGGTACAAATTTTATGCCCTCAAAGCTGATTCACTCTCTTCAATTGCATAAGCTAATAGCATCAGAGAGCATTCTATTTTTTTATTTTTTTTATAGCTTGATGGCTCAAAAAGAGGTTTCTTCTACTGATACTACTTGCAATATAGAAATTGAATCTATGTTGGGTAGATTTCAAGAAGTGTTTGCAACTCCATCATCATTGCCACCTTTGAGAGATGTCCAATACCATACTCATCTTAAGGATGAAACTAAATCAATCAATGTGCGCCCCTATCGTTATCCCTATTTTCAAAAATCAAAAATAGAGAAGTTAATAAGGGAAATGTTGGACTCAAGAGTGATTCGCCTAAGTACAAAACTTTTTTCTTCACCGATGTTGTTAGTTAAAAAGAAGGATGGAACTTAGCGTTTTTGTATCGATTATAGAGCCCTTAATCAAGCTACTTGATGAATAAATTTCATATACCAACCATCGACGAATTATTAGATGAATTGTGGGGCTCTCATTATTTTTCAAAGTTAGACTTATAGGCGGGATATCATCATATTAGAATGGCTCCTTCAGACATTCATAAGATAGTTTTTCGCACACATGAGGGCCATTATGAATTTTTAATAATGCCCTTTGGATTATCAAATGTACCTTCTACGTTTCAATCTATTATGAACCAAATTTTTAGACCTTTTTTATGAAAGTTTGTCATCGTTTTTTTTTTTATGACATTTTAGTTTATAGTAAGTCTTGGGAGTTGCACATGGAGCATTTAGCTCAAGTATTAGAGGTGCTTTTGGACAACACATTTTATCTAAAAAGGAGCAAGTGTATTTTTTGCTAGAAGAAGATTGAATACTTAGGTCATATTGTGTCAAAACAAGGAGTTCAACCAGATGAGAGTAAAGTTGAAGCAATTAAATAGTGGCCTATTCCTCAATCACAAAAGTAGTTACGCGGATTTTTGGGGCTTTCTGGATATTATAGGTGATTTGTGAGAGGATATGCTCATATAGCAACACCCTTTTTTAATCTACTAAGGAAAGATGCATTTAAGTGGATAGAGGAAACACAATAGGCTTTTAATTGCCTTAAAAAGACCTTAATGAAGGCTTTACTATTAGCACTCCCAAATTTTGAAGCAACATTCATTGTCAAAACAGATGCCTTAAGGATAGGCATAAGAGCGGTATTACATCAAGAGGGACAACTAATTGCATTCTTTAGCAAAAAGTTAAGTCTCAAATTACAGAAAGTAGGAGCTTATGTGAAAGAATTGGTAGCAATGGTTGAGATAGTCAAGAAGTGGCGACATTACTTACTGGGAAGACATTTTTTCATACATATTGACCAGAAGAGCTTAAAGGAAATATTAACTCAAACTATTCAGACTCTAGAACAATAACTTTACTTAGTAAAACTTCTTAGCTATGATTACAAAGTTTAGTATAAACCAAGAGTTGACAATAAAGTAGCTAATGCATTGTCCAAGTAGTTTGAGGACTCAGGGAGAACAACTTTTGTATCCATTACATGTCAAAGACGGGATTATTATTTCTTAATAGTCGAATTTTTATTCCTACCAAAACTGATATCATACCATGATTACTTCATGAGTTCCATTGTACTTCGATAGGAGGTCATATAGGAGTTTTGAAGACATTGAAGCAATTAAGTGCTTCTTTCTTTTAGGAAGGTATGAGAAAAAATGTAAAGGATTTTGTTAGGAGTTGTAGTGTATGCTAGTAAGTCAAATATTTGACTACTTCACCAGTTGGTTTACTTCTGCCATTAAATATACCTTCTAAAGTATTTGAGGAGATTGCTATGGATTTTATTATTGGACTTCCTATTTCAAAGTGTTGTACAGTCATTTTAGTTATGGTGGACAAATTGACCAAATATTCTCGCTTTGGTCCATTACAAACCAATTATACGGCAACAAAAGTAGCAGAACTGTTGGTTCAATAGTAGTGATGTTGCATGGTCTTCCCAAATCTATTATTATAGATAGTGTTTATCATCTACAGACAGATGGACAGTATGAAGTGCTCAATAGATGCTTGGAGCAATACTTGAGATCTTTTGTAATGGATCATCCATTCAACTGGGTTAAATTTTTGTGTTGGGTTGAGTATTGTTTTAATACCAACTTTCATACTAGTATTAAAATGACCCCATTTACAGCTTTATATGGTAATGAACCCCTAAAGATAATTGATTATTTACAGGGATCAACTTTTAATGAAGCTGTGGAACAGGAGTTGCATTCACGAGACATGATCTTGAAACAGTTGAAGACCAATCTTCTTTAAGCTCAGTTGAAAATGAAGAACTTGGTCGACTAACATAGGACAGATAAATCATTTGAGATAAGGGATTATGTCTATGTTAAGCTTCAACCATATAGATAAGGATCAATGGCTTAGAGAAGTTCTTATAAACTAAGTTGAAGATACTATGGTCCTTTTAAGGTTGTAGAATGGATTAGACTAGTGGCATACAAATTAGAGTTACTAAAGTTTTCTAAGATTCATTCACTGTTTCATATTTCTTTGTTAAGAAAAGTAGAAGGGGAGTTGCTAATAGTGGTTCCATTACCATCAGATTCTTACGTGAATTATCCTTTGGTCCAACCATTATTCATATTAGACAGTAAACAAATTGTTTGACAGTTTCAACCAGTTCAACAATTGTTAGTTCAGTGGGAGTCCTTACCACCAAAAGAAGCTACTTAGGTCGACAAGTCTGACTTTCAACAAACATATCTAGATTTTCACCTTAAGGACAAGGTGGTTCTTTCATCAGGGGGAAGAAATGTTATGACTCAACAATTGAGACATATTAGAGCATAGAGAAATAAGCGAAGACTAGGTTACTTAAGAGATTACATAGAGACTTAAGTATACAAATAGATAGATAACATTAGTGATAACATATTGTACAACAAAATAATAGATTTGTAAGAAAATAACAAATTTCTAACAGATTAAGTGGTATAGAATATTGCACAAACGAAATCAGAGGAGCATATAAAAGGAGAAACAGAATACCGAGGAAGGTATTGAATACCTAGTGAATTTCTTTCCATATTCCCTCCTTTCATTCTTGGAGTTGCTTTGAAACTCAAATATCAAAGATTATCATTTCCATCATTTACCTCGCAAGTTACAAAACACTTTCGTTACATTACAACAGAAATATATTGTAAGATTACATATATATATATAAAGAAACTAGATCTGAGAATAAGCAAAGTTACTAAAAACCCTAAAGAGAGTCAAAGAGCTAAGTAGAAGAAAGAGAATAACATGACCTTCGAGAGCTATTGTCATAAGAAAGAGAGAGAGTTAAGATACTTCATCTGTAGGGCTAGTGAAAGATTTGTGGGTTGGGCCATGAAATCATAATAAATTATTTCCTATAAGCAAAAGCATTGGTTTTTAGATTTCATATGGAGATATGATGGATCCTGAAGTGAACGAGTAAAGTCTTCATCAAAGTGTATTAATGGGCGTAGCATCCTTACATATTGATTCTTTGGGCAATTGGTTTGGTTGTCCATTCTTGAATTTGATCTTGATCCTCTAACAATTCAATTTAAATTTTTGCTCATGTAATTGTGATATTAAATCTCTTTGCTTTGAAGAATTGTATTAGACTTCTAATGAACTTCTATAAGTGTGAGTCAATAAGCGTACTTACTTTAAGTCAGTAGGTTTATGTAATTTAAGTTGATTTGTTCCAACAATCTAATTAGTTATAATATTTAATGAGTTTGATTTAGGTAAGTAATGTCGTTTAAAGGACTTAATTAATTCAAAATTTAATTTAAAATAAATTTGCATAAATAAATTAAGTTTATTAAACCATTCATTTAAATCTTGCTCAAGCTAAACTTATTTATTCAAATTAAAATAAGTAGATTAATTAAATGAAATGATATACATAAATTACAATAATTAATATGTTTTTTTATTTAATATAATATTTTAAAATTAAAATTACTTATGATTATTAATGTGATTACAATAAAAATAAACTACTTAAACAAATAAATTAATACTAGCTATTAATACACTCACCTTGTGTATATACAAAATAAATAAAGTTGTATTGTATAATCAAATATATTATAATATTAATATAAGATATTAATAAATGAGGAAGATAGAGAGATGAGGGGTTGTGGGGAGAGAAATAAGGTAGTGAAAATGTTAATGGAGAGAGAGAGAGAGATGCGGGTTGTAGTTAATAATAGAAATCGAAAAAGGAAAAGTGGGAGAGAGAATGGAAAAGGAGATAAAAAGAAGAGTAAGTAGATAAATTTACCTATTCTTTATAATTTTAATAATTTATTTTATTTTTATATTTTTTTTGTTAAATAGAGGTTAAATAAGTAATTTTAAGGGTGACAATTACTTAAGCGCTAAAGAGTTTTAATGATATAGATATCAAATACCCAACTAAATTAAAACTACTTAAAACGCAAAAAAAAAAAAAAAAAAAGTTCCAACGTATTACTCACGTTCTTTCATACTTGTACTTAGCTAGCTCACGAACCTTATTATACCTGGCATACTCATGCTTGCATGCTCGGGTCCAAGCCTATTTATGCTCGTGCCTTCCACTTTTCTCACGTGCTTGTGCCTGAGTAGAACATGAAACAGGCCTAATTGTATTTATGCTCATATGCTTAACCCACTTATCATCGCTAGATGAACTCTAACCATGATTTCGATTAATTATATATGAAATGCTAGTCATTATTTTAATTAAAAAAGAAGTTAAACTTTTAACAAAAATTCTCTATTTTGATTTAAATAAAAGTTCTTTAAAATTTTGAAAAAGAAAATTTATAGAGAGAAAATAATGATGCAGTAGAATGAATTCGCCAAGGATTAGTACATTGATACAGTACTTAGTGAAAAATAATTCGAAAATAAGTCCCTAGCGAAAGTTATTACGAGAATATGGTATGTAGATTTTTTTACACCGAAGTCGCATGGGGGCATGCGACTTCAGTGCCAATATATACCCCTAAATTAGCCCTCTTCTTCATTTTACACTCACAAATTTTCTTACAAAAAATTGAGTATGCAAAAATCTCTCAATCTCACTAACCTATTAGTATCCAAATACTAAAGGTTTTGCAAGAATTGGTTAGTTTTATTTATTCTATTCTTTTGAATTAATTATATTTATTTGTTATTATTTATTTAGTTTTTGTTATGAAATTTTAGTATTCATAGTGATATATGTTTTGTAGAAAAATGTAAACTTATTTTATATAAAATGCATATTTGTTGTAATAGTAGTTTTAAAAAATTGTATTTAGTTATTGATGATAGTAGTAAAATTATTACTTATTTTATATAAAATTCATATTTATTGTTGTAGTAGTATTTTAGAAAAATTGTATTTAGTTGTTGATGATAGTAGTAAAAATGTTACTTATTTTATATAAAATGCATATTTGTTGTTGTAGTAGTAGTAGTTTATAAAAATTATATTTAGATGTTGATGATAATAGTAAAAATATTAATTATTTAACGCGAGTAATATAGTCGGTTAAGGACCTTTTAAAGATGGAAGTTATCTAATGATGATATGTTAATCAAAAGTGTTAATTTTAGTGATTGAAATGTGATTGCTATATAGAGTTTTATCTAACTTAGTGGTAACTCATATAATAATTAAGGGCAAGATGGTGGATTACGTGAAAATCATTGTCTATGCATATGGAAATATTGTGAAGGGTAACTTGGGAGTGGAGTATGATAGGGAGCTAGTGAAAATGTTGAAGATGAATAAAGGATCAAATTATGCCCATTTTTTAAATAGAATATGCATTAATATTGGGATTAGCACTGCTGGGATAGAAATTATTCATAGGCATCTAACATATTATGAAGGCAGTGTTCACTACAAGTTCATGCCCATCAAGGATGATGATGATGTTGAAAACTTTATTGAGATGGCAGAATCATTGGATGAACGAGGTATTCAACACATTTATGTTCGGTTGGGTGGGCATAGTAGTGTGGGCCCTAATAATAACTTCATGAATATTGCATCACAATAAGTACACTCATTTGGAATTGATTTTCCTATGGCTAATGATAGTTACGTTCATACTATGTAACAAGACATGGTTCAGGATGATGTTGTTAACGTTAATGTGAACGAGGAATCACTTAATGTAGAGTATGAGGAAATTTGGCAAGAAGATTCGAGTTACAATCTTTATATGGAAAGGATTGCAATGGGTCTCGATGGTAGTGATGATGAAAATGATGATAATAACAGTGATGAGGATGGTGATGAAGGGGAAGAGGAAGGCAAAGCCGACTATGATGATGAAGATGATGAAGTTGGGGACAAGCTAGCTTCTGCTATCTTAGGAAGTAATGTCGCTATGGCCAATCCATCTGTACCTTCGCTAACCCTTATTCAAACTCTTGTGACACAACACAACCGGCCTGCTGTAAGAGATCTAATCCCATTCCTGAATATGGGTGGTGACAGTGGATATGTTACATTTGAGGATGAACAGAATATGCAATACAACAATACAGTTGACGGCAATGAGTTAAGCATTAACATGAGATTTCCTACTAAGAAGGGGCTACATGACACTGTGAAGAATTACAATGTAACTCGGCACTGCAACTTCCAAGTTCATGAATCGAACCCAACGTTCTGGCACATTCATTAAATAGAAAGGGCAAATGGATGCAAATGGAGGGTAAGAGCATGTAAAAAGCAAGTGTATGGTATGTTTGTGATAACGATTATTGAGGGATCGCACACATGTGTTAATCTAGTAATAAAACAAGATCATCCTTAGATAGACAGTAATTTAATGGTCAGATGATTCGTTGGAAATGTTAGCACGAATCTTGATATTATTATTACAGACTTTACTCAGAATATTTAGAACGAGTTTAAATACACAATGACAAGAAGGCGGGTGTTCGAGGGGAAGAAAAAAGCAATAGAGATGGTGTATGGTAATTGGGAGAAATCGTACAATGATCTTCCAAAACTTCTAAATGCCATTAAGATAACAAACCCAAGATCAAAGGTTAAGTGGGGGTGGAAAGGTATGGCTGAGCTAAGTATATCGGAGATGAAGTGGGTGTTTTGGACATTCAAACCTTGTGTACATGCATCTAGATACTATTGCCCCATCGTTTGCGTCGATGGCATCTTTTTGTATGGTAACTATGGCCATAAGTTGCTTGTTGCATGCATAATGGATGGAAACAATAGCATCTTGCCATTAGCTTTTGCATTAGTGAACATAGAATCCGAGAAAACGTGGTCTTGGTTCCTTCGGCATTTAAAGAAGTACGTAGTTGGCAGATGGGAAGAGATAATATGCTTGATCTCAAACAGGCATATTGGTATTAAGAAAGCTTTTGACAATGTGAATAATGGTTGGCAACCACCCTTTGCAGTATGGAGATACTGCATAAGACACATAGCTAGTAATTTCAACCGCAAATATAAAAACCAAGCACGTAAGAAATTGGCAACAGTAGTAGGCATGTAGGCGCAATAAAAAATTTTTTTTGCTTTGATGGAAAAGATGTCAATAGTGAATGAGAACGCTTTGCATTAGTTTGCAAAACTTGACATCGATAGATAGGCATTGTATGCAGATGGTAATTATAGGTTTGGATACATAACGTCCAATATTGTTAAGAGTTATAATGCAGTTCTTAAAGGTTCTCGTGGTTTACCAATTGCAGCTTTAGTACAAAGGATATTTTATAACATTGTTACATTATGGGAAAAGAAGGACGAAGAAATTTCAAAAGCCATGTCGGGGGGTATAGTGTACACTGCATACACATAACAGTTGATAGATAAGTGGCGTGGGCGAGCAAGTGTACACAAGGTCACTAGTTATAATAGGCGCAATGAACTATTTGAGGTAAGAACTAGTAATTGAAGAGAGCCAAATGGAGTAATAAAAGGTGGGGGTAGAGTTCACACAGTTGACATGTACAACCAATATTGCATGTGCCAAAAATGGCAAATATATAAAATTCCTTGCTCCCATACATTCGCAGCTTTAGCTGAGCTAAGAACAAATGCCTTAACCTATATTGGTCAGTGGTATAAGTGGACAAACTAACTTGATATATACCAACGACATTTTTTCCCTTTGGGTGATGAGATTAACTAGCCAGCAGTAAATTTTCCAAAGCTTAAGCCATGGTCTAAGTTAAAGAGAAACAAAGGCAAGCTCAAAACAAAACGTTACCACATGGAGATAGATATACGCGAAGCACCTGATAGGAATAGATGTAGTTATTATCGAAGAGAAGGACATAACAGGTGTAGATGTCCAGATCTAAATAGGGCTGGTAATTTGTATTACTATTTTTGACATATGCATACACATAAATTTACCGCTAATTTGTAATATCTATCTATTTTATATTACTTGCATTTTCACTTATGAATGTTAATCACAATTGTAGGTTAGATGGACTTGGGACCATTTGGCCCTTAAGTTTTGGGTGAGTAGGCATCCCATCGCTCTCAAGACGTATGGGAGGGACATGTACATTATTTAACGATTTCTTCCATTGATATAAAACATAAGTTAAGTGTAGATATGTTAATATTTATGTCCGTATAACTTACTACAGGCATCAGGTGCACTCACAGTTAGACAACGTAAGCTGGCAATGAAGAAGAGGGAGGAGCTCATACCATTGGATCTACATATGGAGCGATACTTACTACAAGTAGGGTTTATGGTTGTTAGCTGACTTCCATTCATCCAGATAGATTGGCACTTGATTACCGCCCTTATAGAGAGATGGAGGCTAGAGATATATACGTTTCATATGGCACACGGTGAGATAACCATTACGCTCTAGGATATTAAGGTCCAACCAGGCCTTAGGATTAATGGTGTTGCTGTTACTGCTGGCACCAACAAGAATTGGGTAAATGTGGTGAGAAACCTGTTAGGTGATGTTCCACCATCTGATGATGTGAAGGGTGGCCGCGTATGATTGTCGGGGCTAGCTAGTAGATTTAGAATTATATCGAGCAATACCGATGAGGATACGATCAAGCATCATACTTATGTGTATATCCTCCAGTTGATAAGAGGATTCTTATTCGCAAATAAGTCTTCTAACTATGTACATCTTATGTACCTTCCCTTATTAGATGAAGCGTTATACTCGTGCGTATATCCTCCAGTTTGTAGGAGGATTCTTATTTGTAGATAAGTCTTCTAACTATGTATATCTCATGTACCTTCCTTTATTAGATGACTTCTAGATGGCGGGTACGTATAGTTGGGGATCGCCTGTCTAGCATGGCTATATTGACAACTATGCAACACTGCATAGACGGATATATCTGAGATTGGGGAGCCGATGATTCTACTACAGGTTTAGGCATGGGATCATTTCCCATATATTGCACGCCTTAATACATTCGGCTTCATTATCACAGATGGTGTTCCTTTAGCCAATAGATGGCCGATCGAGAGGAATACTATACAGGGATTGAGTCATGTAGTTCAATTGTATCGCGAGGCATTTGACCTGTAGAAGAGTCATCAGGTACACTAGATACACAGTTTAATCTTGCTTAAAAAGTTCATGTCAAAATTACTAATTTTTTTGCCTCTTTTAACTCACATATATTTCATTTCAGATTGTATGACAACCTTATTCAGAAGACATTCTTCGACTTTTGCCTCCTATATGCACGATCAATAGGGGTCTTTAAACGGCTAAGGTACCCCTTATCAGCTTCCATATTGTGGAGTTCTACTTTCTGGATCGCATAATCCGACAGTTTGGTAGCTTCCAAATAGAGCCTTAGCCAGTTCACAACAGCAAGCAGCTTTATTAACATGATCTCAGAGGTCGTATAGATGTTAATTGAAGAATAGTTCATGATGGTTACATTTGACAGTGGACAGATTGGTAGGATTAGATCGTTTATCCATACTCAGTTTTCGGTGTAGACCCTGACTATTTGCAATGATACAAGCAGTATACTCGTCAATACATAACACACTCGGGTGTAGTGATGGATCATCTAGTAAGTACAATTAATATAACAACCTATGTATAACCCCATTTATCATGTAGTATGATTGTTAATTGTTTTTCTCCTATGTAGGTCGATACCTTACAGTCAATTCAGTTAACCGATGATATATAGTTGGCCCACCAGATCGTTGAAGGTGGCTTACAGTTTTTAGAGGGCCACGGTGGTACTATCTTACACCATCCATTTCTACAAAATCTACCACCTGATGAAGAGGCCCAACTTGAGCAGCTAGAGCCAATTGCAACTTAACTACCACGTGATAGAATTCGTACTAGGGGCGGTCGAATTGGGGTTAGATGAGGAAGGGGTCGAGAGAATTCGAATGTTCCATCTGTAGGGTGGTATTCTATTGACTTAGGTCAGATTGGTTCTAGCTTAGGAACTTTCCATGTTATACCACCGTTTCTTTAGCCATTCGATGATATGTTGGCGACGCCTCGCAAAAGATGTATTATACACTCGTAAAGCTCCACCATGGGTAAAGGGATCACTTAACACCATTTACCTCCACATGTTAGCCTTGTTCTACTTAGAGACTTTTCAAACTCGTTAGTTGAACTTTCTACGGATCCTTTTAAGAAATGACCATCACTATTATTTAAATCTGGAACGTTTTTTGATCAATGTAAGGGTCGAAATTAGATTTTATTTTTTTGGATATTTCTTTATATTTTAATTGTAATAGCAAATGATATATCTAAATATTATTAAAATTTTATTTTTCATTACACTCTTATCATATATACATGATATTGATGAATAAATACGTTTTTTTATCTAAAATATAAGCGTTTGATATTCTTATTATAATAAAAAAAAAATATGTACAATTATGGAAGTTGTATTAAGCCGTGCAATTTTCATTATATATTAGTTCAAGTATGATAAAAAACTGTAACGAAGTCAAAATTAAAAAAAAAAAATTATTCTAAAGTTATTATCTTTTATAAATAAATTATAGTAAAGTCATATAGAGGTAATCCGATTTCAATGTAATTTTTTTTACACTAAAATCGCATATAATCCTCTCTTATAATAACTTCCGTTCATAACTTATTTTCGAATTATTTTTTGTTAAATTCTGCATGGTTATACCAATCTCGGATTCACCGTCTATGTCACGTAAATTAATATCTGGTACTATCATATCAGATTCCGATAATACGTAATGGGAGAAAACCTTAAACGAGATAATCTTTCGTGGCCTTTAACCACATGATTACAAAATCAAGACCCTTCATCGCACAAGTGCGACGAATCTGGTCCTGTTGTTACGTTTTTACCCGAGGAAGTTCGATGAGAATTCAAGTCGACTTTTTGAAAAAGTTGATGCACTCATTCGTCTCCATACTGTTTACAACTTCTTATGAAAGGTTTCGAACTCCTATATATCATGGGCTACTCCGGTTCACGATCAGTGCCATCCAAAAGCTGTAAGAAAACTTGCTGGTAGCAGTGAAGAGAGTATTTGCTTCAAATAAGTGAGTTTCTCTCTCTCTCTCTCTCTCTGTTTTTTTTATTTTTTCATTTTTCTTTTATTTTGTTCTATATTAGTTTTTCTGCAAATTTATAGGAATCTTTCGGCATGGAATTAGATTATTGCATGTATTTTTATGTATTCAAGTTTCAGCAGCTGTACTGCAACAGATGATTTCATTTATCTTGTTTATCAACATGTCAGTTTTGTTAGTTTGGGTGCCAGATATTTGGATGTAACCCATCATCTAATAACAGAGTAGAATCAGTTTTGTGGGACAATTAAATTATACTCCATACTCTTAAAACATTTTCGCTGCTAGTTATGGAAGGTAAAACCACTTTCTTCAAGACTTGATCACCGCAATTGCCGACGATTGTCCATATTTAGATATGATAAATTCGAGCATAATTTACTTTATTTGGTTTGACGTTTATTAAGGTTTGCATTATAACCATTTCATCTAAAATTATAATCCTATAGATATGATATGGACTATTATGATTCAAACTGAGGACATTTGCTCCGATAATTTATTACTGGACAATTTTTTTAGGATGGTGAAGAGTAAAGTGTAGTTCTTAATCAGTGGACTGAATGTATTCATTTTGTGAGATGTAGAATTTTACATTTTTAATGAAATGTCGATATAGAAAGAAATATCAAGCAGAGTTCTTCTTTAAGGAACCTTAAAATTTCTCTCGAGCATTGTGTTTTTAGTGTTTACATTATCTGTAGCTTGGACCCTTACTTTCCTCTGTTTGCTTCTGTGTTGATTTTATTTGTAATGATTCCTTGCAGTTCAGACCGTAATTAAGTTGTTTCCAACTGCAATGGCATATGTTCCTCCCCACAAGCGGCACTCAACTGAGGCCAACGGCCGAACCCTTACACCCGAATCACTTGCAATAAAGTTTAAGAAGAACCTTAATGTAAGACCTTTCCGAAATTCCGATAATACTGACAAGTTCATATATGCAAATAATGCTATACATAGATGGATTCCTACCGGATTGGGTGAAGATGAGCAAATTCCTCCTTCAATCCAACTACAGCCTTTTCCTGTGGCAGCCATCAGGCAAAGCATGGGTTTGGAAACACTAAAATTGGTGAATGGTGCGCAAGATAGTGGTGAGCTTATAATTATTTTCCTTTGCTTCTTCTCTTATCAGTAGAATTATGTATGCATGCTTTCATATTATTGACTATTTTCTTTTCCCTTTTTTTCCCTCTTATTTGGCAGAACCAAGTAAAGCTCATGCCGAACATTGGCAATCTATAGCTGAAAATGTTCTGCATGATCTCCTTGCTTCCTTTCAAGCAGTGAGGAATGAAATGAATGATCACGCTTCTGGAGAAGTAAGGCCCTCACTTGTTGTTAGACTTGGAAAGATACTCTTTCGTAGCAGGTAATTTGCTAGTCTTAGTGAATTACCTCATACTCTTTCTTTTGTTTATTCAAGCTGCACTTACACCTAACCCCTGTGAATTTTCTTATCATGAGAAGGTGGAATTAAACATGAGTGTTGAATACAACGTCTAGCATTTCTTGCTTTAATACAGCATCCAAGTGATTAACTTTTGGCTTGTTTAATGTTGTGCACTGCCAATTAAAGCAATTTATTAGGATTGACTTGATACATGTGGCTTGTAAGTAATATTATGAGAAATTATCTCCTTTTGATATTAGTTGGAGTTATTTTTTAATTCTACTACTTGTATTTTTCAATATGAAATCACTCAACAGTTGTAAGAATCTTTCCAATATGACCGAAGAAGAGGGATATTCACTGACTGAAGCCTCATTGAGGAACATGAGAAGACTATTTTACACGAGTGTTCCCACATCGTATATGGATTACATTAAGGGCAAAGTTATTCCTGAAATTGGTTTTGAATTTGAGATGAAAAAGGATATCTACCATATAAAGGTACTCTTAAGAGCTGTTTGCTCTGATGAATGTTTTGCATGCTTTTTCTAATGCATTACGACCATAATCTAAATTTCTTGTCTTGAGCAGTTGTCTGATACTTCAAGACCAGGCACAACCATCTCTTGCAAATGCAGTGTCTCACATGGGGCAAGTAGACTTGAGCTTTACAAGGCAAGTTTGTTATTTCTTCTAACTGTTCGTATTTTGTATATTCATTCCTAATATGTTACGCTGAACTTTATCTTTGACTGATATTTTATGGCACAGGTAGAATTGAACCAATTGCGTCAGATGATTGTTGATATATCATGCCTTGATAAGAACCTGGATTTGAGGCTGATGCTTTGTGCCAAGAGAATAATCACAGCTCTTTCTGTAAGTAACTTGATATGTCCTAGCAATTTGGGTTCTTGTAATATGGTCTTGTGTAAAGTGTTTCATACTTCTCAAATCAACTTGGTTAACTTTTGTAGAAAGAGGAATGGAAAAGCATCACCAATCTTGTTACATCTGCTGTTCCAGATGGCGATGTGAAGGGAGGGTTACGATGGCCCTTTGGCAAGGCATCCTATGGCGATAGATTCAGGGTTGTCGGGGTGTGGCATACCATATGCGAAACTTATGGAAGTTCTTCAATAAGACTCAAGTTGAGACATGCAGATCGATTTAATTTTAGGACCTCAACTGGGGAAATAACAAGTGAAGTTGTTGTGAAGTTAAAAAGGGTAGCTTCAGCATTATTAGTAAGTTTTCTCTGAAAGTATGTTTGTCTTGTGCCACTGTTTCGAAGTTGTGAAGTTAAAAAGAGTAGCTTCAGCATTATTAGTAAGTTTTCTCTGAAAGTATGTTTGTCTTGTGCCACCGTTTCAACCTCTACTTGAATTTCCATACCTATGAATTCTAACTTGTATACCTCATCTTTTATTGGTAATATAAGCTAGTAGAATGTATGGAATTACTGCTGATTATGCATGTTAATATGCGATGCTGTTTTAGTTAATTGAATGTGTCTTGCTCCATGTTAACATTAAATTAGTTGCGCTCTAACTAATTATTCGTGCTTTGTATGCTGAAGAGACTATACATTTTATTTGTTGTATTGCTGTCATTATGCATTGCCATCATGTCAGTACATTACCATGCTCCATTCTACTCCTTAGCCTTTCATCCAATTTTTGTAGTGTCATCATGCAATTGTAGATATATGCTCATTTGGTTTGCTAAATTAAATTCCTTTTGTAGCATGTAGATATAACCCCTTTTCTAAATACCAGGATCAAAAGCTTGAAATCGAGTCGATCTCAAATATGCTGAAGGGTGAACTGAAGTTGATGTGGGAGCATTTCTTACCTAATCGGCAACTTCTGATGTAGATGGACCATCATCTCTGTTTTTGAGCATATCTATATGTTGTGGCATTATCACCAGTCTGTCTTCCATCGTATTTGTAGGCATTTGACTGAAGAACAATTAGGTCATTGTGAGAATTGAGGTTAATCAAGTTCTAAAGTCAAGGAAGGTTTTCTCTGTGGCACTCGTCTTTCTGGATATCATGTAATATATATATCCCGATCCTTTTGCTGTCATCAATGAACGGGTTGTGACGTGATTTGAATACATATTAAGGTCTATGATTTTGGAAATTCATGTTAGAGTCAAGTTATACACCAAATATTGTCACTGTCCAACCTCAGACTTAACATTGGCTGTCAAACTGAAATAGCTTCTTGGGACTTGGATATTGGTGTTCCAGTCGTGCTTCTATCTAGCTTTGACCTCTAATAACACAAATAAAGAGACAATACAAAGTCAATATTCCGAATGTTTAGCAGGCAGATCAACGTTCTTAATTTTAGCTAATGAGATGACAATCCATTGAAACTGTGTTTTTCCAGACTTCCTCCATTTCTTCAAAGACAAAGGCAATCTTGGGACGATCCTTGCTCAATTGGGCAACACAGAAGACTGCTTTATGCAAGATAAATTCAAAAGTCTGGGGTGTTGATGTTTCCATTCACACGGTCCTTAAAGTCGAATAATGCTCATTTGCACCCACCCACCGCTCTCTCCTCTCCCCCCTCCCTCCCTTCTATCATAGAGGGGATAGTATTTATTAGTATTTACACATCATATGTATATATTACGTAGTATACATTACTTATTAAATCGCTTCTTCATTTACTCCCTTAAGTTAATCCATTAGACTCATTCTTTGAAGTGTTGTAGTGTTACATTTACTTTTTATCTATATGTTTAGGTTATCGTACAAGTATTACATTAGACTCATTATTTAAATGTTACATTTTTACTAATAAGATACCGAAGGTTTTTTTTTTTTTTTTTAAACTACGGTGAAAGGGTATACTAATCCTGATCTATTATAATAAGAGACTAATGATAATATTATTGGGTTACAACGGTCTTTACGGATATAGAGAATTTACATAATTTGTTTTAATTATTATGTTATGGTATACGTATAATATATTATAGGTATAGCAGCTTGCATATTGTATACTTTTTATTTCATTCCTATTATCTTATGTTAGATCATTATATATATTATCATAAAATTCACATACAATTTGTTTTAATTATTATGTTATGGTATACGTATAATATATTATAGGTATTGCAGCCTGCATATTGTATACTTTTTATTTCATTCCTATTATCTTATGTGTTAGTGTAATAGATCATTATATATATTATCATAAAATTCACATACAATTATCGACTATACTTATGTATGATACAGACTATAACTTATGCAAGAGTACTCTATTTGTTGGCACATGTGAATGATTAGATATTGTATATGTATATATAGTATGTAAGGGAAAATGTTAGTTTAATAAATAATTTTAATAGTTAGTATTATTTTATATTAAAAAGAGTAGGCATTTTCCTTAATTGGCAAACATTGCAAGTTTTGCCTAAGCATTCCCGTTGAGAAACTTAACAAGTAAGCTTCATAGTGTTTAGATTTTAAGTAAATGACCAAAATATCTTTTTTTGGTTGTACAAAATTTAAAGGATTGAACTGGATAGAATAATTTTTTTTATCTAATATTTGATTTATAATTTGAGCTTAATTATTGGATAAAAAAGGAGTTTAAAGTACTAGATAAAATACTCAAAATTTATCGCACCTATTGTAGTATATAAGTTAATTTTACTAGATAAAAACATAGGACATAAATATAATTAAATAAATATTAGACAATATTGATAATATAAATATTAAATAATATTTAAATTTTGTATTTTTTAAGTAATAAAAAATACAATTAAATAAATATTAGATAATATTAAGTATATAAATGTTAAAATATATTATTGAGTCTAGTATTTATGTATACTAAACAATGAATATCACAAAAATCTATATTTGATACTATGCAAATCAAATACAGAATAACTCTTATACATATACCGTTTAGTCCTCTTTGTTCTATCTAAATTTAGAAACCAAATGCTATATTTCAAAATTACATGCGACATATTATTTCACTTAGGATAAAATTTACTTTTCTTTTAAATTAAGCTGGAAGATTAAGATATACATCAAATGACCAATATGCCCTTAACTAGGAGATTAAATTTCAAGACTTTGATGAGTAATCGATAATTACAAAACAAGTGGCCATTGACTCCTAAAACTATAATGGTGCAAATATAAGCTTGAAATTAACATGCAAAATCAAAATAAACGAAAGTATCCTTTACATTGTGGATTTAAGTATAATTTAGTTGTGCAAAATTTACGAGACTGTTAGGAGATTAAATTTTAAAACTTCAATGAGCAATCAATAATTACAAAACTAGTGATGATTGACTCCTAAAACTACAATGGTGCAAATATAAGCTTGAAATTAACGTACAAAATTCAAATAAACAAAAGTACCTTTTACATTGTGGATTTTTAAGTATAATTTGGTTGTATAAAATTTATTGGATTAGACTAAATAAAATATTTTAATTAATATTTACTTTGCAATTTGAACTTGGTTATTAGATAAAAAAAAGGATTTAAAGTATTGGATAAAATATTCAAAATTTGTCTTGTTTAGAATATGGTATAAAATTTTGATTTCATTAGATAAAAACACTAATATCAAGGATATAAATGTAACTACTTAAAAAAAGACGTTATTGAGGGTATAAATATTAAATAATATTTAAAATTTATATTCTTTAAATAATATAAAAATATTATTAAATAAATATTAGATAATATTGTGGATATAAATATAAAAAAACAATATTAAGTCTAATACTTATACATATCAAATAAAGGACATCGCAAAATTTTTTGTTCAGTATTATGCAAATTAAATGTGATACAATTATATCATATTATCCTATACTTCTTGTATTTGTATCGTCCAATTTTCATTATCTTGTTCAATCTTAGCAAACAAACGCTATCTTAGGAAAAATTAGTAAATGACCTCCAAAATTCATAATAAAAGTTATCGAATCCAAGAAAATATAAATGTTAGACATATAAGGTTTGTCATGATTTGAGGGGGTTAGTCGTGACAATCGTCGTTTACCGTATAAAGAATTGTAAATTGATTTCCCTTTCGATTGACAACACTTTATGCGATATACAAAGCTACAACTATAACTAACAATTTAGAATTGGGCAAGTGAGAGTAATATCAGTACATTATAATAATCATAATCATTCATATATAAATAACACACATTTATAGATATTTATAAATGAGAAGGCGTTAATAATTCATATTACAAATTGTTATCATATAATATTACACAATAAGGTTATAATTCTAGATATAAACTCTTGAATCCGCTTATAACACTGATCTCACGCTCTCATCCGCTCACTTGAATAATACTAACCTTGGGTATATGACTGCTCGACTCCACAAATAGCTTGACCTTCAAAAGTAGACTATAACAGTATAAGCTAAGTGGCTTAGTGAAATAATTCTCTCAACTATGCAACAATTAAGTTATATATCAATTAAATTCAATCAAATGAATGTACGAACAATCAATATGCCAAACAAATATATGCAGGTAATCAAATACTGCATGCAACTTAGATTTAATGTCCTATGAAGTCAGGGTTGAAGATACATCGGCACAGTTAGATTCGAGTATCATATTAGAACTTATATCATAACGAAACTCCGCGTTTTGTATTCAAAATATAATAGTATATCCATTTTCAATTTTTATCATTATAAGTAAGTTCATGCAACCTTCACTTACTCCTAAACGAAGGCTTCTAAACTCAGCCCTTAGTCTAGCGGTTAGAACCTCTAAACTTGTCCCGTGGGTCAAGGTAAGATTATATCACACATGTGTATTGTACAAAATCTATAACAACAAATAATCAACCTAAATATGGCTGTCACGCCCCGAAGCGGCAGAGTCGTAACAGCCCCCGCCGTATAAACCATCCTAAGATAGAAGTTGGCCTTACAACCGCTATCTTAGACCTGATCTACACAAGGCGTCCACGACTAACCCGCTTTGAAGTAGACAATTTGTAATTTAAACAAATCATTTAAGAAAGTGAGAAAAGTTATATATAGTCACTAAAATTCAGTTATTACATTGATCAGAAATGAAAAGTAAAACATGTGTTGATTCTTCAATGTTTTTCCTCACTCTTCAGGATCCAGCAGTTGCTAGCTTCAGAGTAGTTATTGCCGTTTCTTAGCCAGCACCTGCACGACGTCTATAGGGATGTGAGCCACCACAGCTCAATAAGTTAGGACGGAGGATTTGAAACTATACCATACACACAACAAGGTTTTCAATCACTTATTAGGTGCAATGCATGTGCAAGCAAATGCCATCGCACGACGTTGTCCGGCCCGTCGTGAGATTAGAGAAATTGCGCCCGCTCTAATCCGGGTTGAGGAGTTGCCGTTAATGCAACAGCTCACGACTAAACCCAGCTTGTGTAATGGAGACCTTGCTCCTCCCGCGACTACCTTCGAACCACTACCTTCACCCTCGCCGCGACCTCCTCTCCTATCACTTAGTTCGACTGAGGATGAAGAAGGGACCATTTTGCAATCCCGCGCTATCCCTTCCGAAGGGGTCGGTATTTGGCCGGAGAGTCCTAAATCCTCTAACGGGTTGCCATGCATGTTCGATTATGATTACTGGTCGTATATTTGATTAAGTCCAATTTAGGGTGATCAATCGTTACATACAATTCATACAACATGTGCCAAAGCAACAAACAGAATCATCGCATCACCCATAATCAAGCACATGCACACATTCACCTATCTAACAAGCACAACCAAGCATAGTCTTAAGCCTCCAAAAATACAGCAACGTATTAATCCCAACTTACCTCGACTCCTCGCTCGCTCACTCGAGGTCCGATTTGCTCAGGCCATCGCCGGTTATCCCTATAACACGAACGTGGTTTCAGCTTTTCATATAAATATTATAGGTTCGTTTTATCCTACAACGCTTATTGTTAGGTTTTGTTTAAGGTTTAATATGCCTAATTATCTAGGTATTAAGTCTTTTATAATTATTCTAGGTTTGAGGTTAGGTTCAGGTTCGGTTTTCGCATCGATTTCTGAACCAGGTTTTTAGTTCGATTTTTAAGTAATGTTTTAGATTCTAACCCTAAAAATCTGTTTCAACCTATAATGTGAAATTAATCACATTACTTCCCGATCTCCTATATACCATTATTACCCCTAGTAAGTATTTTATTCCATCCGGTACACTTAAATCCCTATTTGTGTACCGAATTTACTCCTAATGTGAGAAATTTTTACATTTTTCATATAATTACATAAATTCAAGTTTCTTATCAGATTTATTATATATCCCTATTATTTATATAATATCAATTTTTATCCTAATATTTTCTATTTATTGTATTTTCAAAAATTACACATTATGTATTATTACATATTATGCACATAATGCATTTCTAATATTTCTATTACCCTAATTACCATCTCTAACATAAATTACTACTTCAAAATATCTAAATTCATCCTAGATCAGGTTTTACACCTAATTATTCTAATTTACAAAATTAACTCATAATTTACCATGTTTTTCTATTACTAATTTACTACATAATTAACCTAATAATTACATCTAACACCCTAAATGCTATAAGTATCATACTCCATCAGATCTTAACATCCTAAAACATGTAATTATTCACTAAATCAGAAATTAATCATTTAATTACATAATTAACTCTAAATTACCCATTTTATGCCTCTTTTTAGAGCCTAAAGATTATCTAAAAATTTTGAAAATTAATTTTTGAAAAAGGGCTTCATAGCACTATTCTATATCATCTGAGTAATCTATAGAAAAATTTTGGGCTTGAAATTACACTCCTAAGGTCATTTATTTCTAAACCGAAATGTGCTCGGTTTTGCACGATTTCTTAGGGACCATATATTACGGGACATGATTTCATCAAAATAATATTTTTCCTACAAAATACATACAAAAATATCCCAGAATAACAAAATTCATAATTTTCTAATTATATTTACTATTTTTACAAAAATTCACAAGATTCGGGCTGGAAATCGGACTCACCGATTTGGGTGGCTCCGGCCACCGCGGGCTGCCGTGGCCTTGTCGGCCGGCCTGGGCGCTGCCACCACCGTGTGGTGGTGGTGGCCGTCCACTTCCAGCTCCTCGTCTAGTGTGGGTTCCTTTTAAAACCCTTAACTGCACAGTTTTTCTTATTTTTTTTATTTTCTGGATTTTCTCTCGAATTTTCGACTCTCCCTAATTTTCCCTTATTTGTATCTGTCCAAATGTACTCTGTAATTTTTCCTGCTATTTATAGGGCTTTGTGGAATTTATTGTGCATTAAATGGGACAAGACAATTGCCTTATCCCTTGATTTTTGCCTTTTATGTTGTCTTAATTTAATTGGCCGAATTTTTTCTTATTTTTCCCAGCTGCCACGACCCAATTCTGGATGATTCATGATTTTTCTTGATTTTTCCTTAATTAATTATGAATTTTCTTTAAGCATTTAGTATTATTTTAACACATTTCGCGTATTTTAAGTAATTACGCGTATTTATACTTACACGTATATTCATATATAGTACAAATAAATATTCTTAAATATTATTTAGGTCATTCTATTATTTTTAGTGTACATATAATCTATCTCTAGTAATTTATTAGTTATTAAATTACACTTTTTGCCTTTTCGGTAATTAGCAATTATTATGCTTAAAATTTGAAAATTTTATAGTCTTCTATTTTATTACTTATTTTCTTGAATTCACATTTACGGGGTCATTTTTACTAATATTCTTCTCAATAGTTTATAATTTGGGTTTGATCGGATCTTTTAATCGACCGCCCTACACCTTGGGTTCTAAGCTCAATCCTACGGTTACTTGGCTGAACTTTGGGGCTTACAATGGCCTCTTGCTACGTCCGTGTGATGTGACGGCCATAAATTTGTTATGCATTGCATGATTATGCGTGATTTAATTTAGTTCTTTTAAGTCGAATAATGTTATGTCTTATTATTTAGTGATCAATAAGGTATAGACAATCAATTCTTATTGAATTTATTATGCATCAACCAATACGTTATTATGTTTTAAAGTAAATTCATGATCAATAAACAGAATCATACATAAGCATAACGCAGTCCCATATAACATTCAATTATTAATAACAATTTATATTTACTAACTACACATACAAGCAAGTATGAAATTATTAGGAAAAACTCACTTAGCCATAATTAACTCAAGGGTTATAGTAGTTTGACGGTAAATCAGGGTCAAAGTTGAGATCATTTGAGAATAAGGAATACGGAAAGTAATAAGTTTAGGAATTAAATAATTAAGCTAATATGGTAATTCATATTGTTTACTTAACTCAGTTATTGATTTACATAAAATTGTCAATTTGAATCTTTTATCAAATTGTGTATAACTTTTTCAACTTAGCTTGGATTTTTATGAATTTATAGTCCATTTCGATTGTTTTCAATTATACTTTCTCATAGCGAGGTCCGTTTTGGATATTGTAACTCATAGTTTTGACTGTGATATAAAAATACCACAAAGTTTATTATTTTAACTTAAAAAGCTATAAAATATCAATTTAAGCTTTTTTTTTACTATATTTATGATTTAATAATTAACTAGATCGTATAATCGATAATTTTCTTATTTTAAGCCTATTTTACTATAATTGCCTATTTTTACATATTTTTGAGATTTTAGAATTACTAATTCAAATTTTTTTCTACTTTATTATTTTTCTACTTAATTAATTAATTACAATTTTTTTTAATTTATACATATAGTGACGTGGCAGCACGTGAAAGTGCTACGTGTCAAGCTTACATATTTTTTTGAAATTTTCATTATTTTCCTATTTTATGGTATAATTATATATGTACAAATAATTATGATTATATTTTATGAAATTTTCTAGTTTGCTTAATTTTCAATTTTTTCTCTAAACTTACAATATTCTTATATTTATATATTTATTAACTTAATATTATAGTATATTGTATATACTATTTAATTATACTGGTATTTTTACGTATATATCACATTCCTATACGTACATTTATATGTATACGATACATTACATAATAAATTATTCTAACTTTATTTATACATTATGTACAATATAATATACTTTTATTTATACTTTATATACTTATGTACATATATGGTCATACTATATACATATATATATACTAAAATACAAAATATTGTTAATAGTAATATATATGCATCTTCACGTCTACCAATAGACATATACAAATATACAAAAATTCTTGTACTTTGAAAATACTAAGTATAAATACATATATTTACTATATACATAATGTATATACTTTATATGGAAAAATAATAATAATTATATATATATACATAACCATGCATAAATACATAAATAATTAAATAAAATACTAGATATATATANGTAGGGAAATACATACTATATGTATTATTATTTGTACCTATATACATATACCGTATATTATACATAATAATACATATACCCATGCCTACATACATATGTATATACACAAATAAAGAAAATACATATTACATATATACACTTATCTATTCATGCATACATATATATACATGTAAATAAATAAATAAAATACTTAGTATACATATACATAATATAGTATACATGTATATACAAAACAAATAAATAACCTTCCTAAATCCTTAGCACTTAAATCTAAATAGTAGTTGAATATCTTATTTTTCCTCTTCTTGTTCTCGTTCTTAAGTTTTTTCCCCTTGTTTTTCTTGTTCGATTTTTTCGTGTGTGTTTGCGTTATTTATTTTTCTTTTTCTAACTTGTTGGTGGAAGTTCTAGATGTAAGCAAATGTGGAAATATGAAGCAATTATCAATGAAAACTAAAGGAACAAATCTAAGTAAACCAAGTTATTAATGAGGATAAGACAATTTCATAATTGCACTTGGTTTTGTGCTGTAAAAGCAACACTTTGAGAGAAGAAAAAAAAAAAAATAGATCACGTGGGCTACTATGTGTATATGTGGACCAAGAAGAAAATTAGAAGGAAGAAAAATAAAAATAAAAATAAAAATAATTATATGTAATTTTTTTAAATGTAAAAATAATAAAAATAACATTTATAAACTAATTTTAGAATTTTATGAAAATTTATCAATTTAATTGGTACTCATTATAATTATAATTTTTACAAGTTATTTCGATATTTTTGTTAAAATTTTTATGCTATTATGTGATTTAATCAATAATTGTAATCGATTACGATTATATCATTATTAAGTGATATTTATTCAATTTATAAGTTTAAAGTTATGGTTTTAAGGTTTTAGTTAAGTTCGGGTTCGATTTCGAGTATTTTTGTGTACATCGGATTTAGGGTTTTTGTATATGATTTAAGTTTTAATCGATTTTCTAGAGTTTCTATTATCAATATTATATTCGTTTTCTCAATTTAGAAAAATTTTATCATTTCTAGCCTTATCAACTCATTATATAGTCTAAGACACTTAAACTTAAATTAGGGTATAGACTATTAATTACATAGAACTTATAAGGTTTCATAATTTTACTATATAAATTACATTTTAGACCCTAGCTACTCAAATTTCATGGCAAAAATAGTACATAATCCAAAATTCACAATGAAAACTTTTAAAAATCATATAATGGAATTACTTATCTTATCAAATCCAAAATTATATTTTCTAATTATGAAACTTCATTACTATTTATCATAATAGTCCATATCTCTTAATTATACATAAAAATCACATGAAAATTTTAATCTATCACATTCAACTAACCATAAAAAGTCTTTCCACTTTTCTCTTCTGATTTAAAATCGTAGTGCAATGTATATTCCCCCCTATTCTGGTCATGGAACAGGTGAAATAAATAAAAAAATGTATTTTTGTTCAAGAATGAAATCTTATTAGAATTATACATATCCAATTCATCATTCAGAACTTTTCATGTGATTTTACTTTTTATATTAGCCGCTGTAGCGTTATAAACTATATTGTTACTCTTGCTCCTGTCGGAATAAATCCGACCCCTTTCATTATTCCTACCTAAATATATGGGGTATTTTAGGAAGTAAACATCTTTATTAGTAGTGGAGTTCGAGGAGAGAATAGGAAAGGTAATAAACTTTTCCAAAGTAATATGAAGAGTAAACTAGAAGCATGCATTTTCACATTTGTTCCATTTGTACTTAATTCCTTATTTTAAAATCATCCATTCTTCTACCTCATTTCATGTATCATTTTTTTATATAATTTTTCTATTATTATTATTTTATTTAGGGTAAAATAATGAAAACAAATATCTAAAAGCACATTTTCAAAAAGTAAGTTTAAATAAGGGTGTAAAAAAAATCAAACCAAAAACAATAAATGTGCTTTTTCTTCAATTTGGTTTGAAAAATTCTTGAGGTGAACTTAACAAAAAATTTATGGTTGACTTAGGAGGTAATTAGAACCAAATCAAAGGAACAAAAACAAACAATTTTAAGAAATAATTTAATATTCACTGATAGTTGAGAAAAAATTGCATTATAACATAATATTTAAATAAATTTAAATGTGTACTAATTTAAAATTTATATGCATACAGCTTAAATTACTGTAAGTTATTAAGGTTTATATATAGATTATTAGCCCAAAATTGGTATCATATGCTATCTTTATAAATAAAAGTAGTTACTAAGATACCTTTAAAATCCTTTAATTGTCTGAATATTGACTCTATCAACTTCTATGATGGTTGAATGCACTACATTATTAGAAAAAGTTAGTAACTATGATGTGAGAATATATGTAATGCATTTAATTTTTCTTAAATTAGAAATTATAATTCCATTCATGTAATGCCCCATCTCTCAAGCCATCTACCTACGCATTTTCTTAACACTTGCTGCCTAAGAGACGGTTTGTTATGCCATCCCTAAATTGAGGATAAGACTAAAACTAGAACAAATCTATTAACTCAGATCCCATTATGCAAATTTCTAATAAAACTTCTTTTAGTTAATGCAAAATAATATAGCATAACTTCATAAAATATGGGTCTAATGTCATGTTTCACTTCAAGTTCAACTAAAAATCCAGCTAGAATAATAAACTTTTATATTCAAAACCTAATACTAGAAACCTAAAAGTAGATAATGACCTTCTTGCAAACTCGCTTCCAGAACTTGATCTGAAACTCTGTAGCTAATCCCTCTCTTTTACTCAGCCCAATCTTCAAGTCTTGGCTTGTTTTTGTCTTTGGTACCTAATAAGCTAACCCTTCAGCTTGGATTTTGAGCTAAGTGAATATTTAACTAAACATAGAAAGCATAGTAATCGAGAATTCTAAATCATAACAAGTAGTATATATCTTATATTTGATAATTTCAACATCATCAACTAATGTACTTATCTGGTTAGTTGACATATCCAAGCATCTAGATACAACTTCCAGGAACCTATGGCAATAAGAAGTTGCCACAACCTAACATCTAACTAGCCTAGCTAAACCATACTTTTTGGCTAGAGTAGATTAAGCAATGCAAATCTATATGGTGAAAACTTAGCCTAGCAATATTTCAACTTTCAAAACATGACTTATAGGTTATT
Source organism: Lumnitzera littorea (assembly GCA_024138015.1). Taxonomy (NCBI): domain Eukaryota; kingdom Viridiplantae; phylum Streptophyta; class Magnoliopsida; order Myrtales; family Combretaceae; genus Lumnitzera; species Lumnitzera littorea. The sequence goes on from JAMXBB010000004.1 coordinate 12,821,078, forward strand.
TCATACTATGCTATGAATGCATTCAAAAAACATATTTAGCTAAGCCAAGTATGAATTTCAAACTAACCTAACTAAGTATAGTTTCTAGTGTTAATCAAGTAAAGTACAAATTCTACCATATATTGAAAACTAAGAAATTGGCAACCAACTTTAGATTTTAGCCCAATAGCCACATATTACAATTGTACACATGACATGGTATAGAAATCGCAACTTTTGCATGAAACCAAGTCATCTCAATATATGCTCTATATCATCTAACATTTACTAAGTCACGAACATAATATGATCAATCAACATATAAGGCAAACAATCTCATTAGCTAAGTACAGTTGCATCATAAAGGTTAATTGAGTTACATTTTCCATGAATCTTAATCCATTATCAGAAGCACAAAACTCAAGAACTATAATATATTAAGTAAAGGTTTATCATAAACCATATCAATTCAGAGTATAAGTATTCCAAGCCTTGTGATACACTTAAGCATATTTATGACTACACACAATAAGCAGGTGAGTAGTCTACGTTTTCAGCTACCACCTATATACAGAACAATGAAATAAGGGTACTCACCTAGGCTCGATGCTTATTTGACTATTCGATACGGCTATCTTTGCTTGATAATACAAGCTTTGGTTCTTCTCACTATATTAATCTCCACGATCATAAAATAAATTTTGCTTTTGTCTTCACTTAACTTTGTATGGTGATATTGTTGTCTTATTATCTTGCTACAACGAATTTGGTTTCACGATGCTCCACTACCATTTTACAAACTTTACTTAAATTCCCATATTATGTGACCATTTGATAAAGTCTTAGAACTTATATTGACTAAGGGTGACTTTTCAATTTAGAATCTTGTCAATTCCCTTTATCCAACATGACCCCAAACTCTCTAGAACTTACATCACAAATTATAAATGGATTGCTCCTTTATTTATGTCGCGATGGAAAATTCTTGTTTCACAACTTCATTAGTTTTGGAGTTTAATATCATTTATTGTATAAAATAATAATAAAACATTTGTCATATGTATTGTTTCTCGGTTTTTGCCGATAGCTGATTAAGGTCTACATGTATTGGGCTTATAAAATAACACATAGTGAGGAGATGCCAAGGGGTTGTTTGGTATGGTCGAGGGGTTGTTCGACGTGGCCACTCCAATGCTTAAGTTAGTAGTGGGTTCTGGATAGTGTAGAATATGTGAAGGTAATACGTAAGCTTAGAATGCAGAGTGAGTAGAGAGGGTTACTATTGGGTAATGGCCTGGTATTTATAGTAGAGTGAAGTCGATAGTTGGAGATCAATTGATGGGAGAGATCTTCTCCCGTAAGTGTCTAACATATCCTTAATATTTAGGATGTGGCTATTTCATCCTTATCTTATGGATTATGGCTATTATAGTGCTGTATGGGCATGGGCGGTTCAATCTTAGGCCTGAGTGGTCCATGTCTAAAGTGTCCTATTAATACTTGCCTCTTCGCAATCTCATTGCCAAGGAAGAGGCAAGGAGAAGGAATACATGAGCCACTTAAGTGTGACCAATCCGGCTTCAGGAAGTTCGATTTGATGTTGCGGTATTGGTGTGATGAGATTGTAGATCTAAAGTGATAGGTGGTCCGAGGTGACGAGGTTCGAGGTAGCGAGGTCTAAGGCGAGAAGGTTCGAAGTGGGAAGTTGTTCAAAGCAGTGGCTTGCCAATCTAATGATGTTCGAAGCTAGGTAAGTAGGGGTGGTCAGCAGTTGTTATAGGGCAGAGTACCAAAGACTTGAGAGATGCTTAGGTTAGGGTGTTAGAGTAGGATACCCTTGTAACTCACTGTCACGCCCCGAAGCGGTAGAGTCGTAACAGCCCCTGCCATGTAAACCATCCTAAGATAGATGTTGGCCTTACAACCGCTATCTTAGACCTGATTTACATAAAGCGTCTACGACTAACCCGCTTTGAAGGAAACAGTTTGTAATTTAAATAAATCATTTCTCTAAGAAAGTGAGGAAAGATATATATATATATATATATATATATTATAATACAGTTATTGCAATTAAGGTTTACAATATTTCTCCGTAATATATTTCCTAGTTATTACATTATTCAAAAATGAAAAGTTTTAAAGTAAAAGCTTAAACCTTAAAAATATATGTTAATTCTTCACATGTTTTTCCTCACTCCCTAGGATCCAGCAGTTGCTAGCTTTAGAGTAGTTGTTGCCGCTTCTTGGCTAGCACTTGCACGACGTCTATAGGGATGTGAGCAACCACAGCTCAGTAAGTAGGGACGGAGGACTTAAAACTATACCAGAAACACAACAAGGTTATCAATCACTTATTAGATGCAATGCATGTGCAAGCAAATGCCATCGCACGACGTTGTCCGGCCCGTCGTGAGATTAGAGAAATTGCGTCCGCTCTAATCCGGGTTGAGGAGTTGCTGTTAATGCAACAGCTCATGACTAAACCCAGGCTTGTGTAATGGAGACCTTGCTCCTCCCGCGACTACCTTCGAACCACTGCCTTCACCCTCACTGTGACCTCCTCTCCTGTCACTTAGTTCGACTGAGGATGAAGAAGGGACCATTTTGCAATCCTGCGCTATCCCTTTCGAAGGGGTCGGTATTTGGCCGGAGAGTCCTAAGTTCCCCTAACGGGTTGCCATGCATGTCCGATTATGATTACTGGTCGAATATTTAATTAAGTCCAGTTTAGGGTGATAAATTCTTTCATACAATTCATACAATATATGCTAGAACAACAAACAGAATCATAGCATCACCCATAATCAAGCACATGCACACATTCAACTATCTAACAAGCACAACCAAGCATAATCTTAAGCCTCCAAAATACAGCATCATATTAATCCCAACTTACCTCGACTCCTCGCTCACTCACTCGAGATCCGATTTACTCAGACCATCGCCGATTATCTCTATAACATAAACGTGGTTTCAGCTTTTCATATAACTATTATAAGTTTATTTTATCCTATAACGCTTATTGTTATGTGTTGTTTAGGGTTTAATATACTTAATTATTTAGGTCTTAAGTCTTTTACAATTATTTTAGGTTTAGGTTCGATTTTCGCATCGATTTCTAAATCAGGTTTTTAGTTCGATTTCTAAGTAATGTTTTAGATTCCAACCCTAGAAATCTATTTCAACCCATAATGTGAAATTAATCACATTACTTCCTGATCTCCTAAATACCATCATTACCTCTAATTAGTATTTTATTCCATCAGGTACACTTAAATCCTTATTTGTATACCGAATTTACTCCTAATGTGAGAAATTTTTACATTTTTCATATAATTACATAAATTCAAGTTTCCCATCAGATTTATTGTACGTTTTTATTATTATCACAATATCAATTTTTATTATAATATTTCCTATTTATTATATTTCCAATAATTACCTATTATGTATTATTACCTTTTATGTATATATTACACTTCTAATATTTCTATCACTTTAATTATCATCTCTAAACATCAACTATCATTTCAAAATGTCTAAATTCATCCTAAATCAGATTTTACTCCTAATTACCCTAATTTACAAAATTATCTTAAAATGTACTATTTTTCCATATTACTTATTTACTACATAATTAACCTAATAATTACATCTAACACTCTAATTGCTACAAGTATCATACTCCATCAGATTTTAACATCCTAAAACATCTACTTATTCACTAAGTCAGTAATTAATATCCTAATCACCTAATTAACTCCAAATTACCCATTTTATGCCTCATTTTAGGGCTTAAAAATTATCTAAAAATTTCAAAAATTAATTTTTGAAAATGGGCTTCATAGTACTATTCTATATCATCTAAGTAATCTACACAAAAATTTTGGGCTTGAAACTACACTCCTAAGGTCATTTATTTCTAAACCGAAATGTGCTCGGTTTTGCACAATTTCTTAGGGACCATATATTACGGGACATAATTTCATCAAAATAATATTTTTCCTACAAACTACATACAAAAATATCTCAGAATAAAAAAATTCATAATTTTCTAATCATATTTACTATTTTTAAAAAATTACACAAAAATCGGGCTGGAAATTGGACTCACCGATTTGGGTGGCTCCGGCCACCGCGAGCCGCCGTAGCCTTGTCGACCGGCCTGGGCGCTGCCACCACCATGTGGTGGTGGTGGCCGTCCACTTCTAGCTGCTCGTCTGGTATGGGTTCTCTTTAAAAGCCCTAACTGCATAGTTTTTCTTATTTTTTTTCTAAACTGAATTTTTCTCTCAATTTTTGACTCTCCTTAATTTTATCACTTTCCAAACTGCCCAAATGAGCTCTGTGATTTTTTCTGCTATTTATAGACATTTTTTGTAATTAATATGCATTAATTTAACAAGATTTTGTCCAAATTCCTTGATTTTTGGCTTTTAAGTTGTTCAATTTTTATTGGCTAATTTTTCTTTTGTAGCTTTGGACCTGCCAAGACCTTATCTTGATTCAGCTTATCATCTTCTGATTTTTTCTGATTTTTCCATAATTATTTTATAATTTTCTTTAATTATTTGCTTAGTTTTTAGCCAATTTAGGTAAATACGAGTATTTTTATCTACATGTAAATACATGTGGGGTACACGTGAACATTCCTAAATATTATTTTGGTCATTCTAAAATTTTTAGTATACATATAATCTATCTATAATAATTTATTAGTTATTAGATTACACTTTTTGCCTTTTCAGTAATTAGCAATTATTATGCTTAAAATTTGAAAATTTTATAATCTCCTATTTTATTTCTTATTTTCTTAAATTTAAGTTTACGGGGTCATTTTTACTAATATTCTTCTCAATAGTTTATAATTTGGGTTTGATCGGATCTTTTAACCGATCGCCCTAAACCTTGGGTTCTAAGTTCAATCCTACGGTTACTTGACTGAACTTTAGGGCTTACACTCACTAGGCTACAACATCATGTCTTGGCCATGCCGACCAGATGGGAGTAGGATAGGCCCTGAAGAAACTTCCCATAAAAGGAGTCTTTTCAAAATGCGACTTTTGCTTACTTATATTATGTGCATTAAATGTGATATGACATATGTTGTACTGTAGCAGACTAGTGTGCAGCTACTTGCCTTCTGCCTTTTAAAAGCGATTTTCCGATCGAGATGCTTTCTATGTGCCTACTGTATAGTATTTTAAGGATTTGTGCTTATATAGATCCTTGTAATCACCTGTATAACTCCCTAAGCAGTTTGTCTATAAATGGGAGTATCACAGAAAGAGAGTGCTTTTCTATAGTTTTCTCGCTTAGTCATTGTAATTTCTGCATTCGCATTCAAACTCTCAAACCTTTTTTAGAAGTTTCAAGTCTTCCTTCTTTAAGAATTACAATCATGTCGACCAATAGAGGTGAGGCTAGCTCCTCTTCGCTACTACTTACTTCTAGTTCAGACTCTACAAGTAGTGGTTGCCTTCAGGTGTAGGAGGGTGAGGTTTCGTCACTAGCACAACTTAACCAACCTACTAGGATGGTAGTGGAAGCGCTGAATAAGGCTAGAATCATCAATGCCATCCTTAAGGATGTATATGCAGATGTTCCCTTACCTCTCATGAAAGATTTGTTCGACGCTTCTAGTACGGGCAAGGGGCTTAACGGCTATGTAAGTAGAAGTAGGTAATCTGCCCCCAATTAGGTCATCAACAACTTTCTTGTAGGAGTGATTCCTGAGTGGCATATTAGGTTGCCAAGTAGGAATGAACGGGTGGCCCTACTATCAGAGAGGTACTTCGCAGTCTTTAAGAAGTACTTGGAATTTGGCCAGTGCCTCCCTCCAAATTGTTTTGAGAAGGAGTTTTTAATTACCACTGCTACAATTTGTCACAGGTCCCTCCTAATGGGTGAAGGGTATTGAAGGTATTCCAAGCGCTCTGCGAATACCTAGTGATAAGGGTTACTCTCGAGCTCTTCTAACACTTTTACACGTAGAAGAACGTTGAGGGATGGCCTTATCTCCAGTCGTGCTCAGGAAAGAAGTTGTTTTGTAGCCTTGTTGATTTGGTTAAAGGTTGGTAGGACGAATATGTGGTGGTTGATCTGCCCAAAGAGGTCGACTTTTGGACCCAATGGACTAGAATGATCTGTAACAGAGGTGAGAAGAGGCTCAGTCTAAGCGATACTAAGGCCGTCTAGGAGATCTTGGCCTTCATGGAGCTAAGAGGTAGCCAGGAGATCAATGCTATAGAGACCATGGAGAGATATTTTCAGTGCTCGATCTCCGTGCTCTTCCCTAGCATGAAGAAGGCTGTGGTAGAGAAGTGGGTTGAAGGCATTGGTTCATTCCTACGCACTTGTTTATTGTACTAGTATCGAGGTGCTTCATTCGACGCCTGTAGGATGGGAGGAGCACCTTAGTCGTGTTAGTTACGGTGGTGTTTTGCGAATAGTAATGGTAGTGGTAGTGGTAGTGGTAGTGGTAGTTTCTTTTGATTTGTCCTTGTTTTCTTTTGCTAACCTTAGATCGACCTTCTTGTAGGCAAACATTTGGCTTTGAGGATGCTTCGTCCATCTATAGAAGACATGATGAGCTGACGCCAAGCACGAACTAAGGTAGCTCAGCTAATAGGAAAGGCAGTAAGACCAAAGCTAGGGCTGGGTGAGACCAGTAAGGTACGGCCGAAGTCTGTGCCTCAGGGGATTCCCCTTGTCATTCACAAAGAGTTGGTGAACATAGAGCCTTTGGGCATGGCTCTGTTCACTCTTATCATCCATTCGTCTGAGCCTATCATCTTAGGTGATGAAGGTGCCAAAGCGGGGGAGAGGGGGGGGGGGCGGGGAGGCTGACTTATAAGTGCTTTCTCCTCCAAAGGTGGTGAAGGGAGAGGTTGAGGAGGGGGCCACCACTCTTACAACGATAGGCTAGAAACGTAAGGCTCTTGAAGTGTCTGGGAAGCTAGGTCCAAGGATGAAGAAGCAAAGGCCCCTGGCGAAGGAACCTTTGGTTAGAAGAAAGTAGAATGAGTGGCCTCTGGTTCATCCATACCAGAGCGTGGATGACATGAGGGATAGGTTTTTGGATGTCCTAAACAATTTTAGGAAGATGTAGTTAGGGCTAGACTCATTCCGAGAAGTGTCATACATTTCCTAAGATGAGGCACTGAAGAGGTGGGCCCTTGAGTTGGAGATGAAGAAGGCCCAGGGGAAAATCCTAAGGTCGAAGTGGGAGGTCCGCGCTAGCAATCTGTTGTTGCGGCACCAAAACCTTAGCTATTAGGCTTTAATAAGGTCTTATACCCTTGGTGATTGGGTTGTCCTAGAAAGGATCGCCCAAGAGGGTGGAGGTGACCCTATATAGACCATAGGCCACTTGAGCACACTAACGCGATAGGTAGGTCTTCCTTGCTATTGTGGTGTTGTATTTTTATGTCTTATACTAATTGTGGGTTTCGTTTTCATCTTGCAGTAACATGGCCAAGTGCTCCTTGAACTAAGCAAGTCTCATGCCGCTAAAAAAGATGTAACAAACTTACAAGATGCATTGCTTCAGTAGAAGTGATGCCTGCTAAAGGCAGAGACTTCTAGTAGTACGTAAATGACTAAGTTCACGAAGGCTAATGCATGCCTATGTCGCTCTATTGTGCAGGTGGCAAGGCTTCGAGCGAGGCTCAAGCATGCCGAGTAGGAGAGGGGCAAAGTTGAGAGAATGAACCAAAAGGTCACGGAACTGGAGGTACGGCTGAAGAACAGGCAAAAGACGAAGGCTCTTCTCTCACAAAGGTTGGATGAGGAGGGCACAGCTAAGGCTTGAGTTGAAAAAGTGAATGTTGAGTTAAAGGCTTCCGAGGCCAGGCTTGAAACTCAGTTAGCGATGGAGGCGTCCGAGTGCGAAGGTGTTAGGGTCACTTCACTGGAGTTAACCAGTTTGAAAGTCACTCTAGAGCAATAGGTCGAGGATTTGTAGGGCAAAGTTTCGAAAATCGAAGAGATCATCTTCAAAATGGAGAGTTGGGAGGTCCTCAGCGACACTACCGCTAGGAAAGCGATCATCAACTATAGGACCGCTGAGGATTGGCTAGAAGAATTGGAGGACTTATCTACTAACTCCGCCCGCTTCACTTGAAGGGAAGTTCTCTCCCGTTATTCAGATTTGGACTTGAGCTTCCTCGACTTTTTAGACTCCCCCACTTTTAATGAGAAGAGGGAGACCCTGGTGTGGGAGAAAGAGTTCGTCCAAGCGGTTGATGATGCTGGCGTTCCCTTTGTTGCTGGGGTAAGGTATAGCATTTTTGCATCCGCCTTTGCCTTTGTAGTTTAGCAGGAGGTTGCCTTAGAAGCTATCCTTAGGGAAGATCTGCTTGTAGGGGGTCCTTTTGCTGCTCCTGGTTCACATCCCTCAAGCTCTACTCCAGCTCAAGGCCTGCCATCTGAAGTACCTACGGATCAGCACTCGGAACAGATATATGCTTTGGATTTTTTGGAATTACCAAAGTTTTGATCTTAGGAGATAATAAGGGTTTTTTTTTTTTTTAATGTAATCAAGGCTGGGATGATGGCCTTTGCTCTGTAATTAAACAATCATGGAATGAGTAAATGCATGTTTTCTAGATGTCCTCTTTTGTTCTTTGTTCGTTTTTAAATTTTTTTGCTAGAGAATTTCTATCTAAGGGAAGTTGACCCTTATCGAGGTTTTGTCTGGGTATTTTCTCTTTCCGAGGTTACCCTAAGAGGGGGTCAAGTCGATGGTGTTCCGACCTACCTAGTACGTGGGATTTCCTCTATGCAAAGGGTGTTTCTCCTTACCGAGGTTATTCTAGGAGGAGGTTAAGTTAGTGGTGTTCCAACCTGCCCAATTTGCTGGAGTTCCCTGTACAAGGGGTGTTTCCCCTTGTTAAGGTTATCCTAAGAGGGGGTCAGGTCAATGGTATTTCGACCTGCCTAGTTTGATTATCTATGTCTCTTTGGAGGCTCGTAAGGTAAGAGAAACAAAGAGAGAGAGAAGTGTACAATTAATTGAGAAATTTTATTTTGACACAATTGAAAGAAAAACTATACATAAAAGGAATTTTAATCAAAATAAAGATGAAGATTATTGGCATTCCATGTGCGTGAGATGAGCTCGCCATCTAATCTTTCTAGCCTGTATGCTCCATTGCCTAGTCTCTCCTTAACTCTTATTGGATTTTCCCAATTGGGAGCCTGTTTGCCCTGTCCTTCATGTGAACCTGTGGCTTCTACTTTTTAGTACACTAGGTCATTAAGCATAAACTCCTTATGTCAGACCTTCTGATTATAATACTAGGTAATCTGATGTTGGTATGTAGTCACCCTAGCAGTGGTGAGGTCTCTAATTTCCTTGATGGTATCAACACTCGCCTACAGTAGTGAGTTGTTAAGGGCAACTTGAAGCTTCAGGACCGGATATTCGGGAGCTCAAGCTCGATTAAGAGAATCACTTCCTACTCGAAAGCAAGGCGGAGTGGGGTCTCACTCGTAGAAGTATGATGAGTAGTCCTGTACCCCTACATTATATTGGGCAATTCGTCGGCCCAAGCGCCTTGAGATCGGTCTATGCGCTTTTTTAGGCTATCCAAAATGACTCGATTGGTTACCTTGACTTGTTTGTTTGATTGGGGGTGAGCAACTAAGGTCAAGTGCGGGTTGATTTGATGCTTGGCGCAAATGTCCCTAAACTTGGGGTTATCGAATTGTCAATCGCTATCCATGATGAGCGTATAGGGGACTCTGAACTAGGAGAGAATGTTGTTTCTGATGAAAGTTTCAACACTTCTCTCTATGATTTTGGCTACTGCTTTGGCCTTAACCCACTTCATGAAGTAATCCACAAGAAGAATTATGAACTGTTGTCCCCTTAATGCTTTTAGGAAGGTGCCAAGGATATTGATCCCCTACTGCGCGAATAGCCATGAGCTCTTATGGGGTTGGAGGGTGGTACTCGATGCGTGATTGATTGGGGCGTGCTTCTAGCACTACGAGCACTTCTGGGCTACGGTCTTTGTGTCTTGCCTCATAGTAGGCCAATAATATTTAAGCCGTAGCACCCGTAGGTAAAGGGCTTAGGACTAGATGTGATTGTTGCATACCTCGGTGTATATCTCTTCCATGAAACGTAGCCCTTCCTCTTCTAGGAGACATCGAAGCAGGGGGAGGCTGACTCCCCTGCAATATAGGATGCTGTTGATCAGCGTGTAGTTAGTAATGTGGTACCGGACCTTCTTTGACTCCCTCTTGCCCTTCAGTAGCATACCTTACTCTAAGTAGCCTCGAATAGGATCCATCCAGCTCGGCTTGGGTACTGTCATGGTCAATTCCAAAACTTCAGCCGCGCTTGAGGCTATACTTTTTTCCAGTAGGTACTCTATAAAGATCTTACTATCCTTTATTTTGGGATTCCATATGCCAGTAGAGGCCAACTTAGATAGCCAGTTTGCTATAGAATTTTCCAGTTGGGGGATCCTCATGATGTTCCATAAAGGGAACTCTCTTAGGAAACTCTTCACTTTCTCAAGATACTTCCCCATGGTCTTGTCTCGTCTCGACTCGTCTCTTGCTTCATATTCGCCTTGGACTTACTGGATGACTAACATGGAGTTTGAAAAGATCTGCAATTGCTCAATGCCAATCTCCTTAGCTAGTTTGAGACCAATGATAAGCGCCTCGTATTTGGACTTGTTGTTACTGGAATCAAATCCGAACTTGAGAGCGTAGTAGATGATGACTTGGTGTAGGCTGGTTAAAACCGAGCCCGCACTTCTACCTGCCGAGGTGGAGGAGCCGTTGACATGGAGAGTCTACACTGGTTTGTCATCGCTTGGCAGTGTTTCCTCCTCTCCTGTGTACTCTACCATAAATTTAACCAGCACCTATGCCTTGTAAACTATTTGTGGCTGATATTGGATTCCATAAGTGCTTAACTCCATTTCGAACTTCATCATCCGTTCAAATGCGTCAGGTTTTTGTAGCATGGTCCGCAGTAGTTGGTCCATGAGTATGATCACCTAGTGTGCCTGGAAGTAAGGCCTCAATCATTGAGCAATGATGACAACGACTAGCACAAATTTCTTTGCCCGGGTCTACTTGACCTTAGGCCAATGCAGTAAATGGTTGACGTAATATATTAGCCTGTGTTCTCTTCCATCTACTCTAACCAGCACAATGGAGAGTGCTCGATCGCTTATAGCCAGGTACAAAAATAGGTCCTCCCCTTGGACAAGCTTGGAGAAGACTAGTGGATGAGCGAGGAAGTCTTGGAGCTGTTAAAAGGCAGTAGCACACTTAGGAGTCCATTTAAAACCCTTCGGATTTTTAAGGATTTTGAAAAACTCAGCGCATCTATTAGCGCTCCTTGAGATAAATCTACTTAGGGTAGCCACCATACCAGTAAGCTTCTATACGTCTCGGACTTAGGTTGAAGGCTTCATTCCCGTAATGGCTGTGATCTTCTCGAGGTTAGCCTCAATACCTCTCTACATGACTAGAAATTTGAGGAACTTACTAGAGCCAAAGCCGAAAATGCACTTCTAAGGGTTTAGCTTCATGTCGTGCGTGCACATTCAGTCAAGGGCTTCCTGGAGGTCCCTATTATGAATGACCGGCTTTTGGCTCTTAATGATCATGTCGTTGACGTACACTTCCATGTTACACCTGATCTAGGGCTTAAGTAACTTCATCACCATTTGCTAATACGTAACCTTAGCGTTTTTTAGTCTAAATGACATTACAGTGCAACAAGACGTTCCATAATCGGTGACAAAAGAGGTATGGACTTCATCCTTCGAGTTCATTTTGATCTGGTTGTACCTTAAGAAGGCGTCCATATAGCTTAGCAAAGCATGTCATAATGTAGAATCGACGAGCTAGTCGATCTTAGGGAAGGGGAAATAGTCTTTAGGGTAGGCCTTATTGAGGTCAGTATAATTGACACACATGTACCACTTCCCATTCTTCTTAACTAGTATTGTGTTCGCTAGCTACATCAGGTGCTTTTCTTCCCTCACGAAGTCGGCTTTAAGCAGCTTTCATACTTTTTCCTCGATTACGGCTTATCGTTCTAGAGCAAAATGTCTCTTTTTTCGTTTGATAGGCTCGGAGGCTGCCAGTCGAGGGAAATCCTAAGCATGTCCGATGTCGACTAGGCGAACCTATTCAAATTTACCTACAGGAGGGCAATGATTTCGTCCTTCACTTCGACTAGAGTCTTAATCTCGACTTTCGTAGTTTGGTCGGGTGAAGTGCCAATCTGGACATCTCTAGGCTTGCCTCTCTCAACCAACCTCTCCTGCAAGCCTATTTCCAAGGCAAAGATGCCATCCTCTTTGGTCGCCCTGACATATAGCTCTCTGAAAGTTTCTGATCACACCTGCATACTCCTACCCTAGTTGGCATCGAGAATTTGGCATTCAAGTGCAAGAAGGATGTGATTACCCCAAATGCGTTTAGGCTTGGTCTTCTTACGAGCACATTGTAAGAGGAGGGGTAATTGATCATAACGAACTAGCATGGTCATTGTGCTACATGGTTGTCATCGCCAAGTTCCATATCCAACGTGATGATACCCTTACCTTGGACTGTGCTTCCATTGAAGCTGATTAGATTATGGTAGTATGACTTCATTTTAATTAGCGGTTTCTTCCTCATCCTCTCGTATGTATGGAGGAAGAGTATATTGGTGGAACTGTTAGTATCCACCATAATTTTCAGGACCTCGAATTTTGAGATCCTTGCCCCATAAACAATTGTGTCTTGGTAGGGGGTGTCGACCCTTTCAAGGTCGACGTTGGAGAAAGAGATGGAAGTATCTAACTTCTGTCTCTTCTTCCTTACTGCCAGCACCTCAGATAAGGTGTTAGCCGAGTTGCTTGTGCTCGGCCGGCTCCTAAGGTGCGGCTCCCCCATGATCACGTTTATGACACCATTGGGAGCACGATTGTTATGGCAATTGTTATTCTACTCAGTTCAGGCGTCCTCGATTTGTCACCTCTGAGGTGCCCTATCTTTGTCATCGTTCGAGCGGTTGTCACTCTTTCGATAGTCTACATATTTGTTGAAGAAGCCGCACTGAATGGCATATTCAATGGCGTTCTTCAACTGGAAGCACTCTTCAGTGGTATGGCCATGGTCATCGTAGAATTGACAATATTTGTCAGAGTTTCGATTGCTATGGTTTCCATGCATTTTGTATGGCTTCTAGAGCAAGTTCTAGTGCTTCGGTTTTGAATAGACCTAGACAATTGGCCTATTCAGGGGCATATACTAGGTGTAGATGGGGGGTGGGAGCGGGTCATGCTTAGCCCAGTGCTTCTTATTCCCCGAGCTTTCCCCATCTGATTTGCTCTAGAACTTATTGCCGAGGCAATCCTTTACAAACAATTTCTCCTTGTCCTACTTTTTGCTCGACCTCTCTCGGTCAGTGTTGTGCCTAGCGTAAATGTTGTCTTCTTGGTTAATGTACTTCTGGGTTTTGTTCCAAAAGTTAGCTAAGGTCTTCACTTGCTCTTTGCAAGTGATCAGAAGAAATCTCCCGAGGGTCGAATGTTAAGCTGGGTAGCGTGGACAATGACTCCCTTGTTCAACTAAGGGATCTAAACCATTATGTTATTGAACTAGGCCACATAATCGCGTAAGGACTCGTCTTCACCCTGCCTTACCTAGTACAAGGAAGATGTATCCTTAGATAGGGGCTTATTAGCCCTAAAATGGAGGTTGAACTTTCTAGCCAGCTCTTTGAAGAAGCTAATGGAATTGTTGAGGAGATGGTTAAACCAAGTCTGTGTTGCCTTTCTTAATGTGCTTGGGAAGGCTTTGCACATTATAGCATCCTTATGACCATGGAGGTTTATGAGGGTATAAAAGTGGAGAAGATGGTCGTCGGGATTGCTCGTGCCATCATACTGGTTTAAGGACGAAAGTTTGCCGTTAAGGGGCAATACTTCATCTTGGACACCCTTGGTGAAGGGGGTCTTGTTACTAGCGGCCAACTCGGCATTGCCAACTTGGCATTGCTAGCAGGTTTGCTCCCTTGCTGCTTAGAGAGTTGCCTTATCATTGCACGAAGCTCATTTAGGTTAGTATCTTCTATCGAGTGAGCTCATCATGTAGCAGAATGAGCTTGGACTCCCTACAAATTTGCTTCTTGCTTGTTACCAGCCAAAGTTCGATTATACGTAACTACAGACCTTACTGGCTATTGATGCAATAGTGGATTAGGTTGCCGATCCTTGCCGTTTTGCTGTTGTTGTTGTTGCTACTGCAGGGTGTTTCGCTTAGTACAAGCATCTAAAGCTTTAGGATGGAGAGTTTACGCGCTATGCCGCTCTACTTCGTTTAGGCGAGCATAGAGCATTCTATTCTGCACTGCATACTCCTCAGCCACGTATTCCATGTGCACTAGGTGCTCCTCCAACACAACCCTTAGGAGGGACTGATTACCCCAAGATTGGTTGTTCACTAACTATTGATTTTCTTGCTCATTGTATTGAGACATGATGTTGAAAGGCTTGATATGGGTTATGTGTTTGGTTTGTTTAAGATTTCAGGTATGGGGATACTCTTTCCTATAAATGGCACCAAATGTTGTTTCTTAGTTTTTGCTGATAGCCAATTAAGGTCTACATGTATTGGGCCTACAAAATAACATACAGTGAAGGGATGCTGGGGGGTTGTTTGGTGTGGCCACTCCAATGCTTAAGTTAGCAGTAGACTCTAGATAGTGTGGAATATGTGAGTGTAATACATAGGCTTAGAATACAAAGTGAGTATAGAGGGTTATTGTTAGGTAGTGGCCTGGTATTTATAGTGGAGTAAAGCTAGCAGCTTGAGATTAGTTGGCGAGAGATATCTTCTCCCGCAAGTGCAGGAGATGAGTTATTGTGCCCAACGTATCTCTAATATTCAGGACGTGGCCGTTTCATCATTATTTTATAGATTATGGCCGTTGCAATGCTTCTAGGCTCAGGCAATTCAGTTTTAGGCTCGAGGCCTACAGAGGTAAGCTTAGGGTGGCAAAGTTTGATGGATTTGGTTAGGCTTAAGGGGTCCATGCCCAAAATGTCCTGTCGACAATATATATTTCTTTTGTTTGTCGATTCTAGACCCACATCTTATTTTATTTGTAGCCTATAGGTGGACTTCTTATACAAGTTTACGTAGCGATGAATAATTCTTAATTGTTAAAGATCTTAAATTTGCAGCTTCTTCTTCTTCATTTTGTTCTTTTTTTAATATTTTATTTATGGTTACTTATCTAATTTGTTTACTTACTTCCATGAATAATTCACTTATTTAACATATATAAAAGTTTCATGACATATATAAAAAATAATAAAGAGTACATTTTATTCTCAATCCTTCACCTTCAAAGTAATTTGGTCAATTTGATAAACTTTAGTTTATAAACGATATTAATTGCACTCTAGCTTATTTTTTATATGATACATTTCCCTAAATGGGACTTTAGTGAAAAAAAAATAATATTTGTCTAGATATATCCTAAGTTTGGTCGGTCCAATGGCAAAAGACTAGGTAGTAGTTCAGGTGGCTTATTTCAATTTTGCCACACTTTTATTATCACACAAGCAAATTGTGTCTTTGTTTAGATTGACAAGAATTTGATCATCAACTAAAAGTGCCTTTTACCTGATAAATCGAGTCCACGCAGCTTGGTGTTACATTTATCAAATCCACTTGTTTGTATACACATCTTCAGGATATATTTAACTCATTTTATGAATAACGTTATCATCCGTAATATCCCACATGTCCTTAGTAAATTACCATGCTTCATGACACTTTAACAATTTTTGGTGCCAAATAAACTATTTTTAAGGTGCCTTATAACTTAAAATTTAAATTTTGAGTTTCTAATAAATAATAAGTGGTACCAAATCACTTATATTTTATTGAATTGAAGACTTTATATATTTTATTATGAAAAATGAATTTTATAAATTCACTTTCTCTACCTTTTGTGTACCCATTGTAGAGTTAAATTAGATAATGTTATTTAATGCTCTAAATTTATGGGCTTAGAATATAGGATTATCACAATCCGTAAACCAAATTGAAGATTATGGCTTCGAAAACTTTCTAATTTGAACCGCGTGGTTTGTTTGGCCAAAAGTAGGAAAAGAAAAATGCAACGCATGGATTGTTTGAAGCGATACAGAACCAAACAGTATTTTTATGAATCGACTGCGTCCGTACCTAGACGTAAGTTGAATTTCAAAAATAAAAACTAATGTTCATACAAAATAAATATAAAAGCTTTACTTACAGTTTAGCTTAAGGTAAATTGAAACATGCTTCGTTAAGTGGGTTAGCTATAGTATGGCAAGTTGCGCACGCTTATATTAAATTAAAACGAAACCATGATTATGACAAGGAATCTGGATGAGAAGTTGAGTGCACTTTATGAAAACGTTTGTACACTCATTTGTCAATATACTCTTTACGACTACTTATGAAAGGTTTCCGACTTCCACTTTATGATATATATATATATATATATATATATAGGGCTATGCAAGCTCCAATGCTAATAAAAAAAATAAAATTTTAATATGTGAAATTATCCTTAGTATTTTTTAAAACTATACGTATCTTTATTATTATATATTTAAATCTTATTATTATTACTTATCGACTTATGTAATATAATCATTCAACAGCATCAGTAAGAAAACGTCTTGGATCTTGTCAAGTGTTTCAAATTACGCGAGTTTCTCGTCCTTTTTGTTCTATTCTGTTTTATATTATTTCTTTTTTCCAAATACATACGATAGTTTCAGTATGGAAGTAGATCATTCCATGCATGAATTCAAGTTTTTACCGCCCGTACTTTAGCAACACATGGTTTCATTCATCTTGTTAGTTCAGCTGCTCGATATTTGGATATAATCCAATATCTAACAGCAGGTAGAATCAGTTTTATGGGACAATCAGATTATAGCCTCTCGTGCCGTTTTCATTATGATGAGAGCAATTTAACCTTACATCTTGTAGGTGAGAGGGTACAATTATGCGGGTCAAATGCGTTTTTGCATGATAAACATGGTAAATGAAACTAGAGAAGGAACTTGAATTATATATATAGGATAATCAAGAAAAGTAGAGCGGACATGAGAAATAGATGATTTCAATAAGGTTTTAATATTTATGGTGATAGATGACAAATAATGAATTGATGTTTTTTAAATATTTTAAATGTTTAATCTTTCGAGGCAAAATATAACGGTATTTGTCTCAAGATCTATCTCTCTTTCAAATGACGGAAGGAAATAGATATTTATAGAACTTGACTATTGATTTCATCCATAAGATGTAATATTGATCAATAGTCGGAATCAATCTCTTCTCTTAATAGATCTTAAATGAGCTCCTTATTTAGATCCCCACCCAGCTAAAGCCTTATTAATAATCTGAGCCAATATTGAAAAATGTTTGATTGAACCAATCATTCAATGAGCTTTACTCTAAGCTCATTATACTAAAATTGTTTTGATCATCCTGAGTTTATGGACTTTACTCTTTAAGCTTATTACTTTAACTAAAAGAGTTTAATCTATTCAGTTAATAGGGTTAATGCCTAAAATTTGAATTTAGCCTTTTACACATCTCACATTCAATTTAATTTTCATTAGATGTAGGCTATTAAATTCATAATTAGTTTAATGGATTATGTTTTAATGCATGTAAATTAAGAATAGGATAAATGACTGATTTTATGGCAAGAAAGAGTAAGATGGTGGAAAATTCCATGCTCCATACCCTTAAAATATTGAAATTGTGAGAGGTAACACCACTTATTTGAATTTCGGTGTATCCGTAGATGATCACCGAATGCCCTTATCTAAATCTGATAGTTAAAAGAGCACTACTTAATTCCCCCCCCCTTTTTTTTTTTTTTTTTTTTTTAGGATGGGTTAGGACATCGTGTATTTCTTAATCAATGGACTGCGTGTCCATCATCTTGTGAGATGTACATTTGCCTATGCTAGACTCTTCGCTTTCCTCTGTTTTCACATGGATATGGCCGGTAAGGTGAAGAGTCTCGTCATCCGAGCCTTGGAGTGTTATCTAAATCTGTAATTATACTGCCAAGTCATCCTTATTCTATTCAATTTTAATAATTAATATGTTATAATTTATGTAACTTTTAGCACATTAATCTGAATAAATTACATGAGACATATTATTTCACTTACAATAAAATTTACTTTTCTTTTAATTAAGCTAGAAAAACAAGTTTTAAGGTATACATCAAATGAAAAATATGCCCCTAACGAGGAGATTAAATTTTAAAACTCTGTTGAGCAATAAAAAATTACAAAAGCAGTGGCGTTTGACTCCTAAAACTATAATGATGCAAATATGACTTGAAATTGACGTGCAAAATATAGAATTAACAAAAGTACCCTTTACATAAGCGGATTCTTAGGAAAAATCAGTAAACGACCTCTAAAATTCATAACAAAAGTTCCTAAATCCAAGAAAATATAATTATTAGACATATAAGGTTTCGTAATTTTACTATGCAAAATTATATTTTGGACCCTAGCTACTCAGTTTTCGTGGCAAAATTAGTACATAAACCCAAAATTCGCAAAGAAAACTTTTAAAAAATCATATAAGTGAATTACTTAAAATTATATTTTCTTGTTATGAAACTTCGTCTTTGTTTATAATAATAGTCCATATCTCGTAAAAATACATAAAAATCACCTAAAAGTTTCAATCTAATACATTCAACAAACTCTAAAAAGTCTTTCTACATATAAACTTCTTCAAAGTAAGATAAAGAGTAAACTGCTTTCATATTTGTTTCATGTATACTTAACTCCTTATTTTTAAAATTGAGCATTTCTCTTAGAAGAAAAAAAGCATTTTAGCTTCCATATAATTATTTTATCCTTTATTTAATGTATTTTTTTTTATAATTTTGTTATTTTTATTATTTCATTTTGGGTAAAATAATGAAAGAAAATTTCTAAAAGCACATTTTTCAAAAAAATATGAAGCTCTAAATAGGGGTACACAAAAAAAATTATCAAATGGAAACAAAAAATGGGGTTTTTCTCTAATTTGGTTTGAAAAATTTCTAACGCAAATCTAACTAAAAGTTTTGTGATTTGTTTAGAGGGATAATTTGAACAAAACTAAAGGAACAAAATTAAAAAAATTTAAGAAATAATATAATATTTTACTAGTAATTGAGAAAAAAAAAATACATGATAACATAATATTTAAATAAATTCAAATGAGTACTAATTTAAAATTTATATGCACGCAACTTAGATGACTATAAGTTATTAGGGTTTGTATATAGGATAGGCCAAAACTTTTATCATATGCTATCTTTATGAATAAATGTAGTTACTAAGATACCTTTAAAATCCTTTACCTATGTGAACACTGACTCCAACAACTTTTTAGATAATTCAATGCACTTTATTATTAAAAGAAATTAATATTTGTGATGTGAGAATATACATCATGCATTTAATTTTTTTTAAATTAAAAATTATAGTTCAATCCTTAAACCACATTGAACTAAACTGAAGATTATGGCTTGAAAATCTTTTTAATTTGAACCACATGGTTTTTTTTTTTAAAAAAAAAGAAAAAGAAAAAGGAACTACATGCTTCGGTTTGAAGCAATAAAGAACCAAACCATATTTTCATGGGTTGACCGTGCCCATCCCCACCATTAAGTAGAATTAAAAAATAGAAGTTAATGTTTATATAAAATAAATATAAAAGCTCTATTTACAGTATATATTAGCTCAAGGTTAATTGAACGATTTATTAAAATTGAAGCAATATTTTTTAACGAAAAGAAACATTCAAATTCCTAAGCAAGGTACGGGGGATTTAAGACCTGCTTCGTTAAGTGGGTTAGACATAGTATAGCAAGTTGCTGGAATCATAGCACATTTATATTAAATTAAAGCAAAACCATGATTAAGACAAGGAACTTGGATGAGAAGTTGAGTGCACTTTATGAAAATGTTGATGCACCCATTTGTCACTATATTGTTTACAACTTCTCATGAAAGGATTCCGACTACCGGTTTTTGAGATATATATATACACTCCTCGAGCTTAAATAATAGCGGCATATTAATATCGATAATATTTTAACAGTTGAAATTATCATTAATATTTTTCTAAAAAAATACATATATTCATTATGATATATTTAAATACATTATTGAACTATAAAATACATTAATACCATTAAAATTTTTCTCTTCAACACCATGGTAACTAAACTTCTTGAATCTTGTCAAGTGTTTCAAATTACGTGTGTTTCTACTTCTTCTTATTCTATTGTTTCAGTACGGAAGTAAATCATTCCATGTATAGATTTAAGTTTTTACTGCTGTACTCTAGCAACACATGGTTTCGTTTATCTTGTTAGATTGGTACTTGATATTTGGATTTAACCCAATATCTAACGGTAGGGTAGAATCAGTTTTATGAGACACACAAATTGAATTGTAGCTTCAGGTTCCGTCTCCCTTTTGTCGGGAGTAGTTTGTTCAATCCTATATCTCACCTTCAATTTAATATCTTTTAGTTTTAAACTATTAAATTTATAATTAATTTACTAATCCAAATTTTAATGGATATAATCACATAAATTAGGAACGAACGGAAGGATTAAATCAGTCATATGAAAAATAAGAACGAAACCTTACACAAATACCCTTAAAATATAGAAATTGTGGAAGATAAATCCATGTTATTTGAATTTTGGATGTATCCATGTTTAATCACCGATTGCCCATATTTAAATATGATATATAAGAGCATTACTTAATTCTCTTTTATTTTTTATACCTTATTCTTTTAGGGTGGTTTAGAAAATTGTGTACTTCTTGATCAATGGATTGCACGTGTATCATTTTTTGTGTAATACTATGGATCAAAAGTAATGAATAAGTGAGCCAACAAATACTAATGAATCAAATTAAAACTTATTGAAAATTTATTTTTTTATTAATAATATCGTATCATCTTTATACACATATATTAATGGAGAAAAACAATACACACACACACACATATATATATATATACACACACACACACATATATATATATAGTGTTTTGTACATATACTTGTTCATGTACCGTCATATTAAAAAGTATTCTTCAAAATATTAGTTACACATATTTTCCTAAAATATATCTTATTTGAATATGTGAACTTAAGTATTTGTAGTTGCTTTATTAACTAAAAAAAGAAAAGGATAATCAAAGAAAATTTATCTTAGGTTATAGCCATAAAGAACTAAACTGAATCCATAATAGAACATAACATTAAAACCAAATACACAAGTGACAAGGTACATATACACACAATGCAAGCCTCTTGAGTGTATTTTTCTCAAACAAAATTACACTAGCTTTTAATATATATATTTTCCATATGGGACTTATAATTTGGGTGGTGTAAACTACAGTTGCGCAAAGGGGAACCACAAAGTTTAATGCAATTATCTTCCTTCAATTTCACTTCCAATTTTCTTATATTCACCATGTTTTGATCCTATAATAAGTATCTATTGAGATTAGGTAAAGATTTCTCAAGAAAATTGTCTTAACACACTCATAACATGGATCAAATTGACACCTATAGGGTTGTCATTAATTTTTATAGCAGTAATAGTTTATTTTTGCTCATCTATTGTCTTTGTTTTTCCTACTTAGATCACCTCTAAACCAAAAGATGTTCTTTCAAAAAGCTAGTTCATTACACATTTCCACTCATCTGAAAATCCTTAAAAAAAAAAAAAAAAAGCTTAGACCATAATCAAATCATGTGTTAAAGAGGCCTTGTAACTGCAAAAATGCAGCAGCATATTTTCGATTTGAAGTTGAAAGTTCTAACTTTTCTAAGCATTTTCTTTCAATAAAGTTGCTTTACACACCTTCTAATATGTATTAAGTTTTATCTCATCTGACTCATGTGAAGATTGATCTATAAAAATCGAAACTTTATTAATTTATTCATGCATACTTATAATCATAATAGTGTAAATTTTTGAAATGAAGAGTGCTCAAATTTTGGGCTTGACTTCTTACCACGTGGTTGATGTTAGATTGTGTTGATGGGTTGCTTGTTTAGTTTTCTATGTTTATAGTACTATGTTGGTAGTGGCTTGTTAATTGGTGATTAGAGGTGTGAGAAATCAATGCTCAAAGTAGAGGGTATGAAGAAGCTAAAACTGTAGCTTTTTATATTAAGAGTTGTTACATAAGATAGGAAATCTCCTATTTCAACTTTGAATTTATTACCATATTGTTATTTTTTAGTGCTTCCAAAAGACATTATTAAAAATCTTCCTTATATAGAGAGGAGTGATGGTAGTGGCTTTCTAAGTGGTGGTAGTTGATGGAAGAAATTGAAGCTTAAAATGCTTGGATCGAAAAGGTATGTCTAACATAAAAAATTTTTCAAGTGTTATGAAGTTAGCTCGAGAGTTTCTTTTTGTGTATGATTTCTAAGAATATAGTGGTAGTGTTGGGGTAGTTTATGTAGGTGAGTTTAAATTGTGGTTTGGTTAACTATATAGCAAGTTAGATGAGGAAAAAGTTGGGGCATCACTGTATTGGATTTAAATGTGAAAAAAGAAGAAGAAGAATAAGAAGAAGGGGATAGGATAGAAAGAATAGTCTTACGTTGCTTTTGTCAAATGCTCAAGACATATATATATGTGTGTGTGTGTATATAAATTGATTAAAATTACTTGTCAAAGGGATACGTGTTGGAAGAACAAGAAATGGGAGAGTGACTGTTGAATACTTGTTGGGCTACATGTATAGGCGGTTGATTTTTTCCTATTTTAGGCTTGTTATAATTCAAAACTCTTGTCAGATATAGGCATTTAAGTTTTCAATATTGTTTTATCGTCTCTACTTTATTGTACTTATATAAACTATACACGTGATAAAATTATTTTTACATAATATTTCAACAAAAACTTATGAATAAGCTTAAAATTTATTATCTATACAAAAATATACTAAACTTAATATTTTTATGTCATTATTCTATATTTTGAGACAGTGATATTAATTCCCTTATTAATTAACTATTTAGTATTGAAAATGCAATATTTTTTAGTTCTAACTTTTATACTAGACTATGTATCATATTTGAACACTAAAACTTATAAAAAAAAGTTTTGTTTATTTGTTATTAGTTTTTCAAAGCTTTGGAATGTTTCATTTTAATATTATTATATATATGTTTCTAACAAATTTTATTCCTCTTTAAAATTATTTGACTAATTATCTATAGAATGTAAAGTTCAAGTTTTTAAATTTTCACTCAACATGACTCAAATCATATTTTGGACTATTATTTGCAAATAGGGTCTTACAAAACTAAAGGAACAAAATTAAACATTTTAAAGAAATAATATAATATTTTATTGTAATTGAGAAAAAAATTACATTATAACATAATATTTAAATAAATTCAAATGTGTACTAATTTAAAATTTATATGCACACAACTTAGATGTCTATAAGTTATTAGGGTTTGTATATAGGATAGGCCAAAACTTATATCATATGCTATCTTTGTGAATAAATGTAGTTATTAAGATACCTTTAAAATCCTTTACTTGTGTGAATACTGGCTCCAACAACTTTTTAGATAATTCAATGCACTTTATTATTAAAAGAAATTAGTATTTGTGATGTGAGAATATTCATCATGCATTTAATTTTTTTTAAAATTAAAAATGATAGTTCACTCCTTAAACTACATCAAACTCAACCGAAGATTATGGCTTGAAAATCTTTTTAATTTGGACCACATGCTTTTTTTTTTTTCAAAAGAGAAAAAAAAAAAAAAGAAAAGAATCTCATGGTTTGGCTTGAAGGAATAAGAAACCAAACCATATTTTCATGAATTGACCATGCTCTTCCCCACCATTAAGTAGAATTTGAAGAATAGAAATTGAGGTTGATATAAAATAAATATAAAAGCTCTATTTACAGTTTATATTAGCTCTAGGTTAATTGAACAACTTATTAAAATTGAAGCAATATTTTTTAACGAAAGGAAACGTTCAAATTCCTAAGCAAGGTACGGGGGATTTAAGACATGCTTCGTTAAGTGGGTTAGTTATAGTATTGCAAGTTGCTGGAATCAAAGCACATTTATATTAAATTAAAACAAAACCATGATTACGACTATTAGTTGAGTGCACTTAACGACAAAGTTGATGCACTCATTCGTCACTGTACTGTTTACAAGTTCTCATGTAACGATTCCACCTACCACTTTATGATATATATATATATATATATATATATATATATATCTACTGACTTCTCAAGCTTAAATGGAACGACTTATTAATATCAATAATATTTTAATATTTAAAAATATTGTTAGTAATTTTTTTAAAAGATATGTATTTTTATTATTATATATTTAAATATTATTAATATTTATATATTATATATGGAATTAAATTACATGTTAATACTGATAAATCTTTTATTATCCATCAACACCATCATTAACTAAACTTCTCTAATTACGAAAGTTTCTCGTTCTTTCATTCTATTGTTTTGATACGCAGGTAGATCATTCCATTTCCATGCATGGATCTAAGCTTTTACTTCATTTATCTTGTTAGTTTGGTGCTTCCTATTTGGATATGACCCAATATCTAACAGCAGGGTAGAATAAGTTTCATGGGACAATCAAATTGAATTGTAGCCCTTTTAACGGAAGTAGCTTGTTTAATTCTACATCTCATATTTAATTTAATATTTTTTAAATTTAAACTATTAAATTTATATTTAATTCAACGGTTCAAATCTTAATGGATATAATTATAAAAATTATAAGAAAAAGAAAGGATTAAATCAGTCCTATTAAAACTAAGAATAAGACCTTCCGTGAATATCCTTAAAATATAGAAATTGTGGGAGGATAAAACCATATTATTTGAATTTTGAGTGCATCCATATTTAATTACCGATTGCCCATATTTAAATCTGATATATAAGAGCATCGCTTAATTCTTTTTTTTTTTTTTTTACTTTATTCTTTTAGGATGGTTTAGGACATCGTGTACTTCTTAATCTTGTGCATCATTTTGTGAGATAGTACATTTTTACATTTTCAAGAAATGTCTCCGTACACAAAAGAAATATCTGTAGCTTGGAGTCTTGCCTATGCTGGACTCTTCGCTTTCTACTGTTTCACACGGAAATGGCCGGGAAAGTGAAGAGTCCAATCGTCCGAGCCTTAGATTATACGGTATACGAGAGAATGGAATTTGAAATATTCCTCCCCACAAGGGGCACTTTACTGAGGCCAAGGACCGAACCTTCACACCTAATTTTTACTTGCGATAATGCTGATAAGTTCACATATGCAAACAATGCTGTACATAGATGGATTCCTATTGGATTGGATGAAGATGAATAGATTCCTCCTTCAATCCAACTACAGTCATTTCCTGTGGAGGCCATTGAGGAAAGCATGGGATTGCAAAAACACTAAAATTGGTCAATGGTGCTCTAGATTGTGGTGGGCTTGTAATTCTATTACTCTCGCGAATTTCAACATGAAATCACTTGACAGTTGTAGGAATCCCTCCAATATGACCGACGCTGCAGGATATTCACTGACGAACGCCTCATTGAGGAATATGAGAAGAATATTTTACACAAATGTTCCCACTTCATATATGGATTACATTAAGAGCGAAGTTATTCCTCAAATTGGGGTTAAGTTTCAGAAGGAAAAAGAATATCTACCATATAAAGATACTCTTAAGAGCTTTTTGCTCTGATGAATGTCTCGCATGCTTCTTCTAATGCATTACGATCATAATCTAAATTTCTTGTCTTGAGCAGTTGTCCGATATTTCAAGACCGGGCGCAATCATGGGGGCAAGTAGACTTGAGCTTACAAGTCAAGTTTGTTGTTTCTTCCAACTGATTGTATCTTGTATATTCATTTCTAATGTGTTACACTTAACTCTACCTTTTACTTGATTTTATATGGTGCAGTTAGAATTAAACCAGTTGCATAACATGATTGCTGATATATCATGCCTCGATAAGAACCTTGATTTGAGGCTGATGCTTTGCTCCAAAAGAATAATAACTACTCTCATTTTGTGTTACTTGATATGTTCTAACAATTTGCTCAAATCAAAGCACACTTACGTTTAATTAAAACAAAAATTAAAGAAGTATTTCTACTTTTTAAAATCAGGTGAAATTTAGAACTTTAACGTAGGATACATGTGATTAAGTAGGACCTTATCATGGCTAACATGTATTATAATATTTCTTTATATATATGTATAACCGTGTTATGAATTTATAATTAAAATCACGTTTATAATTTTATACTTGAAGGAAGTGTTTAAAGTACTACGTCGACATCTTAAGTAACTCTTATTTTTAACTAATCTAATTTTTTAGTTTATAAAGAGATACCTAGTAAAAGTTAATTTATCAATTTTTAAAATCATTTTCAGGTAATATTATTATTACTTTTAAATATGTGTTAAAAAAAATGAAGTAATATTATCATTACTTTTACATAATATAAAAAATATGTGTTAAAACTTTTAAAATATGAATTTTATTATTATTATTATGCATTATAGTAATAATAATTTATTTATTATTAGAAAATTAGAAAAACCAAAAAAATAGATAAAAGAGTGTTGTGAATTTGGCCGTATAAGGCCAAAAGTCTTATAAAATCAGGCAAATTTTGACGAGGCACTTTTCTAGTGCCAAGCACTCAAGCATGCCTATGAATTACAAAGGGTGATGGATTGCTTGGCATGGAATCCGGTACCCAGCAATCTCTATAAATATGCCCTAAGAACTTGGATAAGAAGTTCAGTGCAACTTCAAGGAAAAGTTGATGCACTCATTCGTCACTATACTGTTTACAACTTCTTACGAAAGGTTTCCAACTCCTATATATAATGGGCTACTCCAGTTATAAATCTGCGCCATCCAAAAGCTGTAAGAAAACTTGCTGGTAGCAGTCAAGAGAGTATTTGCTTCATATTAAGTGAGTTTCTCTCTCTCTCTCTCTCTCTCTCTTTTCTTTTTCTTTTATTTTGTTCTATATAAGTTTTTTTTTGCAAATTTATAGGAATCTTTCGGCATGGAATTAGATCATTGCATGTATTTTTATGTATTCAAATTTCAGCAGCTGTACTTTAGCAACCGATGATTTCATTTATCTTGTTTATGATCATGTCAGTTTTGTTAGTTTGGGTGCTGGATATTTGGATATAACCCAATATCTAACAACAGGTAGAATCAGTTTTGTGAAACAATTAAATTATACTCTATCCTCTTAAAACATGTTCTCTGCGAGTTATGGAAGGTAAAACCACTTTCTTTTAAGACTTGATCACCGCAATTGCCGATGATTGTCCATACTTAAATATGATAAATTCGAGCATAATTTACTTTATTTGATTTGATTTTATTTTATTTTTTACTAAGGTTTGCATCATAACCATTTCATCTAAAAGTATAATCCTATAGATATATGATATAGACTATTATGATTCAAACTGAGGACATCTGCTTCGATGATTTATTACTTGACATTACATTTTGAGAGATGTACATTTTTACATTTTGAAGGAAATGTCGATGTAAAAAGAAATATCAAGCTGAGTTCTTCTTTAAGGAACCTGAGAATTTCTCTCGAGTAGTGTGTTTTGAGTGTTTACATTATCTATATCTTGGACCCTTGCTTACCATATCCATGGCAGACCCCTTACTGTCCTCTGTTTCACACGGATGTGGCCAGGAAAGAGAAGAGTCCGATTGTCCAAGCCTTAGATTATACAAATCACAAGAGATTGGAATTTGAATTTGCACTGTTTGCTTCCGTATTGATTTCATTTGTAATAATTCCTTGCAGTTCAGAACATAATTAAGTCGTTTCCACCTGCAATGGCATATGTTCCTCCCCACAAGCGGCAGTCAACTGAGGCCAAGGGCCGAACCCTTACACCTGAATTACTTGCAATAAAGTTTAAGAAGAAACTTAACGTAAGACCTTTCCGAAATTCCGATAATACTGACAAGTTCACATATGCAAATAATGCAATACATAGATGGATTCCTATCGGATTGGGTGAAGATGAGCAAATTCCTCCTTCAATCCAACTACAACCTATTCCCATGGAGGCCATTGAGCAACGCATGGGTTTGGAAACGCTAAAATTGGTCAATAGCGCGCAAGATAGTGGTGAGCTTGTATTTATTTTCCTTTGCTTCTTCTCCTATCAATAGAATTACGTATTCATGCTTTCATATTATTGGCTTTTTTTTTTTTTTCCTTTTTTCCCCCCCATTTGGCAGAACCAAGTCGAGTTCATGCCGAACATTGGCGATCTATAGCTGAAAATGTTCTACAAGATCTCCTTGCTTCTTTTCAAGCAGTGAGGAATGAAATGAATGATCACGCTTCTGAAGAAGTAAAGCCCTCACTTGTTGTTAGGCTTGGAAAGATACTCTTTCGTAGCAGGTAATTTGCTAGTCTTAGTGAATTACCACGTACTCTTTCTTTTTTTTATTCAAGCTGCACATACACCATATGTTATCCTGTGAATTTTCTTATCACGAGAGGGTGGAATTAAACATGAGTGTTGAATACGACGTCTAGCATTTCTTGCTTTAATACAGCATCCAAGTGACTTAACACGTGGTTTGTAAGTAATATTATGAGAAATTATCTGCTTTTGATATTAGTTGGAGGTGCAATTTTTTAATTCTACTACTCTCGTATATTTCAATATGAAATCACTTGACAGTTGTAAGAATCCTTCCAATATGACCAAAGAAGCAGGATATTCACCGACTGAAGCCTCATTGAGGAGCATGAGAAGAATATTTTACACAAATGTTCCCACATCATATAGGGATTACATTAAGAGCGAAGTTATTCCTCAAATTGGGGTTAAGTTTCAGAAGAAAAAGGATATCTACCATATAAAGGTACTCTTAAGAGCTGTTTGCACTGATGAATGTTTCACATGCTTTTTCTAAGGCATTATGATCATAATCTAAATTTCTTTTCTTGAGCAGTTGTCTGATACTTCAAGACCAGGCACAACCATCTCCTGCAAATGCAGGGTCCTACATGGGGCAAGTAGACTTGAGCTTTACAAGGCAAGTTTGTTATTTCTTCTAACTGTCCCTATTTTGTATATTCATTCCTAATGTGTTACACTGAACTTTTATCATTTTACTTGATTTTATATGGCACAGGTAGAATTAAACCATTTGCGTCACATGATTGTTGATATATCATGCCTTGATAAGAACCTGGATCTGAGGCTGATGCTTTGCTCCAAGAGAATAATAACAACTCTTACTGTAAGTAACTTGATATTTCCTAGCAATTTGGGTTCCAGAAATCTGGTCTTGTGTAAACTGTTTCATACTTCTCAAATCAACTTGACTAACTTTTGTAGAAAGAGGAATGGAAAAGCATCACCAATCTTGTTAGATCTGCAGTTCCAGATGGCAATGTGAAGGGAGGGCTACTATGGCCCTCTGGGAAGGCATTTTATGGCAATAGATTCAGGGTTGTCGGGGTGTGGCATACCATATGCGAAACTTATGAAAGTTCTGCAATAAGACTCAAGTTGAGACATGCAGATCGATTTGATTTTGGGACCTCAACTGGGGAAGTAACAAGGGAAGTTGTCGTGAAGTTAAAAAGAGTGGCTTCAGCATTATTAGTAAGTTTTCTCTGAATGTTTGTCTTGTGCCACTGTTTTGATCTCTACTTGAATTTCTACCCCTATTAATTCTAACTAGTATACCTCATCCTTTTTGGGGTAATATAAGCTAGTAAAATATCTGGAATTATTGCTGATTACGCATGTTAATTAGCTGTACTGTTTTTGTTAACTGGATGTATCCTACTCCATGTTAACATTCATTTAGTTGCGTTCTAACTAATTATCTGTGCATTGTATGCTGAAGAGACTATTCATTTTAATTGTTATATTTCTGTCATTATGCACTGCCATCATGTCAGTACATTACCATGCTCTATTCTACTCCTTAGCCTTTCATCCAATTTATGTAGTATCATCATGCAATTATGGATATATGTTCATTTGGCTTGCTAAAGTAAATTCCTTTTGTAGCATGTAGATATAACCCCTTTTTTTAATACCAGGGTCAAAAGCTTGAAATCGATTCGATCTCAAATATGCTGAAAGGCGAACTGAAGTTGATGTGGGAGCATTTCTTACCTAATCGACAAGTTCTGATGTAGATGGTCCATCCTCTCTATTTTTGAGCATATGTATATGTGTGGCATTATCACCTGTCTGTCTTCGAAAGTATTTGTAAGCGTCTGATTGAAGGACAATTAGGTCATTGTGAGAATTGAGGTTAATCAAGTTCTAAAATCAAGGAAGGTTTTCTCTTTGGCACTTTTCTTTCTGGATATCATGTAATATATCTATCCAGATCCTTTTTGTTGTCATCAATGAACGGGTTGTGATGTAATTTGAATACATAGTATGGTCCATGATTTTGGAAATTCATGTTAGAGTCGAGTTATACACCAAATATTGTCACGGAAGTGAGACTTGTCAGAGGGCAAAAAAAGGAGGAAAATAAGTAAATGAAACACTCTTCAGCTTTTATAATACGGATTACAAATTTCACAAAAGAGCATGCAGTTGTAACAGTTTATAAGGTGTACAATACAGCAGATGAACAAGGTTTAAGAAAACATTTAAACTCTGTACAGCTGAGCCAAAATTCTGCCATTCTGCTCTTGAAGATGGCTCCCATCCTCAAGCATACTTATCTAGCTTTCGACATTGGACAGTTCCACAAGCTCTAGTTCATGGAGGCCTTTCTTTGCCCAGTGAAGCATCGAAACTTCTCTTCCTTATATCTAGGCCACCTCTTAACAGATGTTGTTGGGAGCAGAGTACATTGTCATCTCAATGATGATCTCCATAAGTATCATTAGCAGTTACATTCATGTAATGCTTACTGAGCACTTTTTAACATATTTTTAATTTCTAAACAACAACAGTCTGAAGTGGAACCTGACCATGTCTTGCAAAAGCCTTCACTGTCCAACCTCAGACTTAAAATTGGCTGTTAAACTGCAATAGTTTCCAGGGACTTGGATATTGGTGAGCTTTTATCCCGCTTTGACTTCTAATAACGCAAAGAAAGAGACAATACAAAGTTAAGAATCTGAATGTTAGAAGGCAGATCAACATCCTTAGTTTTAGCTAAAGAGATGACAAACCGTTGAATTTGTGTTTTTCCAGACTTTCTCCATCTCTTCGAAGACAAAATCAATCTTTGGACGATCCTTGCTTAATTTAGCAACACAGAAGACTGCGATATGCAGGATAGATTCAAAGTCTGTGGTATTGATGTCTCCATTCAAACGCGGGTCCTCAAAGTCAGACAATGGTCGTTTACCCATTGTCACATCCTTTGCCTGCAAAAACATTTGACGACTTAGTTGCTCTTCTTCTCTATGTTTATATTAGAGTTTCCAATACCTTCCGCGTCAGCTGATCTCTGGCATCAAGATCCAACTCTATGACTTTTTGCCCTGATAGAATCTGCAATGCAACAATCCCGAAACTATATATGTCGCTAGCAGATGTTAGCTTTGCATTGCTCATGTATTCAGGATCCATATACCCTATGGTTCCGCGAACATCTGTGAATACTTTGGTTTCCTGCATCTTCAGCATCCTCACCAACCCAAAATCTGAAAGCTTTGGGACCAAGTCCTCGGTCAAAAGTATGTTTGTCAGCTGCAAATGCAGCAGAAAGATTGTTAGTTTCTATTTCTTGCGCATATTTTCACAAGTTTAGTACTTTTTCCTAATATGTCGGCAGAAAAAACTGGCAAGTTATTTTGGAACAATATTCAAGCATGATGGACAAACCGAAAGTTATTTTCTCTAATTGTGTAGCAAAATTGGCATCATGCGCCTGTAAACTTACTTTGTGTTAGAATTCCAAACAGTTGCCTTTACTATGCCTACTTAGTAGAAGCGGGCTTTTGAATAAAATTTTCAGTACCGCAATAATTTTTCAACAAAAAGATAACAAGCAGATTTATGAATGTTTATTACCTTGATATCCCTATGAACAATGCATCCATCCATGAAGTTGTGGAGATACTTCAAAGCAAGTGCACAATCTCTGAGGATTTTGACTCTCTGAGACCATGTTAATACATTATCTTTTCCTGAAATTCAGTACGTGAAACATAGACATAGGTAAGAAGAAGTCACATTAATACCTATTTAAATGGAGAAGATAGAATCTGAAGGAGATGATGGTGAATTACTTAGTAATCGATGAGCTAGGTTCCCGCCAGCACAGTATTCATAGACTAAATACTGTTCTCCACCTTCAGTGCAGTAGCCAAAAAGACAAACCAGATTAGGATGTCTAACTTTTGAAAGGCCTTCAACTTCACGTTTAAATGAGTCCGATGTGTTGCTCTTGTTTATATGCTTGATGGCTACGACTTGACCACTTGGCAAAATGCCTTTGTAGACCTGACCTGCACTCCCTTTTCCCAGACACTCCCTTTCATTGCCAAAGTTTATAGCGTTTTCGATTTCAGCCTTAGAGAATATATAGAGGCCAGACCATTTGTTAACCCCTGTTTGAACAGGGCTAGGTTGTTTGCTCTTTGTCACATACTTTATCAGGGTAATGACCATTGCCAATACGATGGTTGCAATCCCAATTGCACCCATCATTTTTGCTGTTGTAGCTGCCAAGATAGCACACTTCTTAGGTAATCAGGACCACAGGAAGTCAGCTTTTATTCATAACTATGTACTAGTTTAACCTGTAAATGATAACTCAAAAGAGAAATTGTTTTTACTCACATCTTATTTTGATGTAACCAGGCTCTGTTGGAAAGAAATTGCAGACAAAGAACTCAATCAGCAAGTTTATAGCAAAATAAGCCATGTAACCAATCAGAAAATGAATAATCAACTTGAATGAACTTTAATCTTATCTATTTATTGTAAGTGTGCTATAAGTTAGAAACCCAAGCTCACCTTAAAAGCTTACATATAAAAAAGGAAGCTAAACATGTACATAAAATATAGATAGAAATCTTGGGTGGTAATATAGGATTCTGACATTCCTCCTTGACAAAGATTTGTTGCATGTGGAACAAAGCGGGATGGATATGGCCATGCTTGCACTACAGGAAAGTAATTCACTATGATACATGTGAAGAGATTTCTTTAAATCCCTTCATAGTGATACCATGTCAAATCACCACTACAATTGACTAATCTGAAAGCTAAAACTTGTAGATTTGGTTTAGTTTTTGAATTTATTAGTTACTAAGTACACTTGTGAAGGAATTCATCTATCAAATATTATTTGCTTCTTCTGTGATCTTTACAAATAATGTAGTATCACTGTTAGTAATACTAAACAGATGACAAGAAAGGCAAGTGACATTTAGTATAGAAAGTTTTTAGAGTGTCATAAAGGCATCCATTAATAATGGCTGTTATTGTAAAACTTAAATAAATCATTTACACAATAACTTAGAGGTGAAAATTGTTGCAATTTAGTAAACATTTAGATTTCTAACCGATCTTGTCCAAGGTAGGCAAACATCTATAGAAGTCATCAAAGGAAGGATCGCCAACTTTTTCTGCAGCGAGAGAAGTAACTACAGCCACCCCACAGATCGCTCTTTCCGTGTTGTTACCTTTTACATCATAGATAGTCAGCAAGTCATCTCTTGCTGCTATCAAATCTTCGCTGCATTGTTTGCATACATTGTCATATGACGATGTGAAATTAGCACAGGAGGCCACTGCTTTTTTATATGGATCTCTTTCTTGAATCGATGATGGTGAGGAACCGGAACACTTGCTGCTCTCAAAGTAGAAATTCTCAAAGCGGCAAGCATTCACAGACATTTGCTGCTGGAGAATATAGTTGGTGCAAGCACTTAAGTGCTCCCTGTCAAGAAATATGTTCCCCCCAGAGCGTGCATGGAACGCCATGGTTTGGGACAAAGTTATGAGGGCATTTTTGCAGCATAGAGTAGTGGAAAAGCTGTCCCACATCTTGATCTTTTCTTGGGAACCAATGCAATCTCCGGTTGGGTTATAGGGGTATGCTGGGAAGTCCGGTCCACAGGCTGCATTAAAACATGGAAAGTACTTCATGAAGGAATTGAAAAAAAAAACAAAGAAGGCAAAGGCATGTGAAAACTAATGGCCAATTAAGCAAATGGTAGTACTATGTGTAATGCATAAAGCGTGTATACAGGTGTGCGCATGCATTGTTAGTGTTTTCTGCTTTGTAGGGCTTCAATTGGTTGTTCTTCTATCAAGTCTTTATCATTTATGACTGTTTAAGTATATCTTTGCTGCTGAATCATAGAAAAGACTGCAACAGTTATCCTCATCTAATGAAATTGTAGATACAAATAGTTGAGCAAAAGCAATAAACCATTTTTCTTCAAGAGTATCTCATTATTGTTTTTGTGCATATACAGTTTATAAACCGAACGTAAATTTGAAATTGGCTCAGTGTACTAAAATAACAATTTGCATAAGGTCTTGAGCTCAATTTCAATTTTTTTTATCACTTATAATTATTAAGCATAGTTTGTTTAAGGATGTCTGTTTATTTAATATCAAGCTACTCTGTTATAAATAAGGAAAAAAGGGGGAAAAAAAGAAAAGGAAACTTGAAAATAAAAAATTAGAGAGATTGTTCAACCTGATGTAGCATTAAGCACGGACTCGGCTGAAAAGGTACAAGTGAAGAATGCAACAAGACAGAATAGCAACACCTCCAACATGCTTGTGTATTTTTTTCTGCAACTATTTAAGGTACATTTGCTTAGAAACAAGCCTCAAAGCTCAGAAGCATGGCAATAAAATGAGGAAGCAACTGAAATTTTGCAATTGAAGAATGAAATTGATTATTTATAGCCCAATTTTCCTTGTTAACTTCGATTAAAATAGCTATATCCTTCTTGTATCCTTAACACGACCAGGTAATTGTTCTTTGGTAATGTCAAGTATCTGTCCAATATCCATTATGCTTCTTAAACTTCTAGGTAAGAAATTGTACTCACCATGCAAATTATACCACGTATATAATACCTGTCGGACGATATAGAACCATCAAACAGATTCTATATATAATCAGACGGCTAAGATGCATTTGAGCTAATGCATGGTGCTTATAACTTTTTTTTTGGATAAGTTGTAAGTGCATCTCCAAAAATTATTAGTTGTACTCTTTAAACCTCTCTAAATCTAAGAAAAAAGATTTAATGGTGTTAATATGTTATGTGAATAAATGAGTGATGTATAAGTATTAATAATATTTAGATATGTGATATTAAAGATATGTATTTTTTAAAAAAAATATAAATGATATTTCTAAATGTTAAAATTTTATTAGTATTTATACACCATTAATTAATTTACGTAATATGTTAATACTATTAAAACTTTTTTCAAAATCTATCTTCATGATGTGTATTTGACTTCTCAACCAATTCAAAAGCCCTGAAAACCATCGCTATGTAAAGGTCTTTAGCACCAGTTAAGCGAGTGCATAGTTTTGAAGCGCAGAATGTAATAGATGTTCGTAAGAGTTTAGAATGGCATTTGGTTATCAGAACAGTATAGTATAAGAAAAAAGGAAGTATAATATAACTTCTTCTACAGTGTTTGGTGTAAACATCTTCAAAGGATATGATGATTATTTTAGGTTTTTATTGCGTTAAGGATTACGTTTCTCGAGAGGTAATAAACTTTAGCTTTGGTCACAATTCCATATGGATAAACATTGTGCATCGATACAATACAATTAAAATTGCCTTTAATCCTATCGCCGCGTCCTAGTCCTAGGATGATTGTCATAATCTTATCAATGATAAAATAATATTTCTCGGTTGCCCCATGTACTAAAAGTACCGATCACAAGGGAATCGTTCATGAGCTTTGTATGGCATCACTATTCAAGGACAAGAAGAAACTATATACAGGGCAACCCCAAATATGTAGGGACTTTGGTCGATAAAATGAAGAGCTCCTTGATTTCAGTTTGTCTCCTCGATTTAGATTTATGGATAAATCTTTATCATAAATTTTAGGATGGTTTAAAAAATACATCCTTCATATACTATATGGGCGCTTAAACCAATTATTTTTAAAATTAGAGCATTTATATTTGAAAATTCTATTACAAATATATTTTTAAATCTTATTTTGTTATTTTATCCTTTTGATAAATAATTAGAGAAACACTAAAATCACTCTTTAATTATATTTTAAGGGGCAAAATGGTAGCTAAAGAATTAAAAAGTGGTCTGAATTTTAGAAAAAACGAGACTAAAGGTATATAAAGAAAACATATGCAAGTATATTCAGCATTTGATTGTAAAGATTGGACTATATAAAGAGAACTTAATAGAGCAAATACGGAGAGGATTAAGACAGTATTAGTTTATTGTGTCATATTTAGTTTGTATAGTATATGATATAAAATTTATATTAAAAAAATTAATTATTTATATTGTAAAATAAATAATTTTTTGTAATATTTAATAAAAATATTATTAATTAACTTAATTTTATAACATAGAGGGTATTTTTAAGAATGTAAAATATTTTGTTTTCTTATCAAGTGAATTTTATTTTCATACTATAGTATAAATGTGACCAAATTTGGGTTTTTTGTTCAATCTATTAGTTTAATTTTTATCTAATCATTAAGCAAAGTTATAAATTAAATATAGGATAAAATTTTTTATCATGTCCAATACTATAAAAATTGTACAACCAAATGTTACGTATATCTTAAATATTTTATAATGATGGATCAAATATATTCCTTCATATTCATTCCAAGTATGCTTAGCCTTTTTTTTAAGAATTGAGCATTTAGATCTTGAAACATTAAAATCATGCTTTTAGGCCTCTATAGGATCATTTTACATAAAGGTAACAAAAGAAATTACAAAAAATTAAAAAAAAAAAAAAGAGTTCCCCCATTTTACATTTCAATTTTTGACTATTATAATATTATTAATGTTCCTATTTTTTTAAAATTTTTTATTATCCTTTAAGAGTAAAATGGCTTAAAGGAGAATTTTTAGGATTTATGGTATAGATGCTCAGTTTTAAAAACAATCAACAAAATGCATATACTGCCATATATCTATATTATTAAAATTGATCGAGATTTAAATAACTGTCACTTTAATCTCTTCCTTGAAGTTATACATTTATCCTTTATTTAATAATATTTAACAAAAATACCAAACGCCAAAATGACTACGAAAGATTTATAGTATGGATAAATTTGTAAACTTATTAATACAACTTAAGTATCCATGTAAGGTTAATTTGTAATTTTATTTATGAAGTAACTTCCTCTCAATCTTATTTCCTCATCCTTCCATGATTCTAGAGAATGCAGGTGACTGTTTTGACTCTCTCTCTTTCTTCGGTTCAATACTCTTGCCCCTTTCTCTCTCTCTTATATCCTTCAAGTAACTCTTGCAGTCTGCAGATCATATCCTTGAATGTGGAAAACACAAGTATTAATATCTCGGAAAGAACCAAATATACATAGCTTGGCATAATCTTTAATTAAAAAAATTAAAGAATAATTGCGATAAATAGAAGTTTCAAACTCTTTTTTTTTTCCCTAAAAAAACAAAACTTTATTGTGTATTTGAAATTGTCATTCTAAAAATATTTTAAATATGAATAATTTTTTTTTAGCACATGCATTGCGGGTGTGTTGAATACTAGTATATAATATCTATATGTATAATATATTTAATTTATCCTTTAAACATTATAGTACACGTTCTTTTAAGTTGATCAATATCAATGTGTTGTGCATTGTCCTCTTTGTTGTGAATGTACTTAGATGGTAGAATACACTTAAGCCTGGATAATAAAGATTTATCACAAAATCTATAAGATATGCTCGCCTCCATGCTGAAAATTTATTGAAATTAGCATGAGATAACACTAACCACATATTACAAAGAATGTCCCAATAGAAGAATACAAAAATTTCCATTCTTTTTTAGTTGGCCAACCTTTTTCTCTATTTAAATAAATGGTGACTATAATTTGTACAAATCAGATGAGTCTTTATACTTTTCTAAAAATTGTGGTGTCTTCAAACTTTTGCTAATAAGTTAGTTGCGAAGGCTAATTATATTAGTGGAGAAAGTATATATTTAGAAGGGCTAGGAAAAAACATGATGGAACTGTGAATCGAATTAGATTGAATTAAACTGTAAATTAGGTTTGAACTATTTTTGTAATACATCAAGAAAATATTTTCTTAACATAAGGACATTTTAGGCATTCCTAAAGTTCCTAAACCCTAGCCCTTTCCTTTTGGCAACCAACTAAAACCTTACCCTAAATCCTACCATAAAAAAAAAAAAAAAAGTTAAGGAGATTTATGTAAGAGTAACGAAAGTTCTTGAAGTTAAAGTTGGTTTTCTCTTTGGAATAGTGTTATGGAGAAGTTTAACTTGATATTCTATTGAGGATTCAATCTGAAATTGAGTATTATACAGGTTGTAGGTGGTGTATAGCTTCATTCTCAAATTTCATCAAGTGTTTGGAACATTTCAAGTAAGTGCATTGAGCTACAATTCCCAATCTTCATTCTTTAGTTAAGAAGTGGTTTTGGGGTTGAACGTTGAGGTTTTAGCTGAATTTTACGATTGTGAGTCCTTAATTTATTGTCCCTTAAGTCAAGAGTAGAGAAAGTATAAGTTATGACATGGATTTGGTTGATTTATGTTGGGTTCGAGGGTGTTCTGTTATGCAGAATTGCAAAAAAAAAAAAAAAAAAAAAAGTAAGGCATTTGGACACCTTGCCATGTAACATCTGGATGCTAGGTCTCTATGTTGGACAAAGGGTAATGTTTAGACGTTGTTCTTTGTGGCATTCGAATGCCATGTCCTGTCCAGACTATTTTGTTTTTCAAGTTGGTTTTTGATCAAATCTTAGCTCAACCGATTCCTTGTCTAGTCTTTTCACTTTTGAAAGTTTTGATCTTTAAGTAAGAAATTTAAGTTTAAGAAATGATTTCAAGAGATTTCTTACTTAGCTTAGGAGTTGTAATTTGATGAGTTGAGAACTTTATTTGAGAAGTATGATTAGAAGATGAGGAATTAAGCTAATTACTTTGTCTGTGAGTCAGGTTTTGGACTCTTTTACTCTAGCTTTCCCTTATCAAGATTGTTTCCTTATTAAGGACTTAGGTACGTAGTGTTGCTTGTTAGGTCTTAGTATGAAAATTGGATTAACTTATAATCAGCATAATTAACATTGATTGCTAGTTATGCTTGACCTGCTCGCTCTAGATGTTTGCAGTACAAGATCCCTAGAGGAGAAACTGCTGATCATATGCGAGGTTTCTCTAATAAACTTTCATATAGGACAACACAATTAGAATTCTAGAAATTTCTAGAATCTAGACTTTGACGTAAAGAACTTAAAAGAAAATATATAATTATATCCACTTAAGTATGTGAGAAAAGATCAAGTTGTAGTGGAATCATGAGCACTCCTTTAATGTTTGCGAATCTAAATTAAAAATAATTAATATATTGCTTGCTTATACTTAACTTAATTTGCATTATATGCATGTGAATATTTTCAGTTAGGCATCCATGTGTGTTTGTGCACCACTACTAGGCTTCTGCTCATTTTTTATCCTTTTTCAAGCATAGAGACAAATGAGTATCTTATTTATGAGGAGTTGTATGTTGATGATATCTAAGAGGAGGAGGGTATCGAATATCTTTATTTTTATGATGCTTAGAGTTGAGATAGATTATGTATTTATTGGAGTTATGTTATGTTGTGTTAATAGAATCATGTTTTGTAGGTTTAAGATATTTTGAGGAGTTTAGCTACTCTTGGTCTACCTTATGTTACCTATAGTTATGAGTTGGTAAACTTCAAAACTATTATGCTAGTTGAACTGTTGGTTTATGTGGATTTGAGTGGATGTAGTTACCTACTCATTTGTAAATTCTTTTATATATATTTAAGAAATGTTTTTGTTATGGATGAAGTTTGGTGAACTTAGAAGCCTTAACATAATCCCAAATAATGGGGTTGTGTAGTGAGTCATAATACCCATTTAGGGTGTTAGGGCGGTACCATTTTTCAAGTTAAAAAAATTAAAAACATAATTGAACTATAAGAGATTAAGAAAAAAGCTACAGTAATTACTATGGTAATTGTGAAAATTTAATAATAATACTATTATCCAAATAATATGAATTTCTTTTGTCCATATGTTTATGTTTTCACCTTTAATGAAGCCATATATTCCAACTCTTTTGCTTACATTTTATAGATTTTGAAAATAATTGAAGAATGATTC
Source organism: Lumnitzera littorea (assembly GCA_024138015.1). Taxonomy (NCBI): domain Eukaryota; kingdom Viridiplantae; phylum Streptophyta; class Magnoliopsida; order Myrtales; family Combretaceae; genus Lumnitzera; species Lumnitzera littorea. The sequence goes on from JAMXBB010000004.1 coordinate 12,861,561, forward strand.
TTTTCTACTTTTCATGTGTAGATTTAAATGTTATCTAATTTCTAAAGTACCAACTAAATCTTAATAGAACTCAATAGTTGTTTCTGATGTGTACTACCTTAATGGATTGTGTAGAATATGAAAAATGTCAGGGAAAAGGAATTAAATATTGCATTTAAAAAAACCCCAAAAATATGGTCGTCCCCAAAATAAACCCAAAACTACGATACTTGAATTCAACTTTCTAAAAGCCGTTTTTATGTTGAACTAAATTTGACTTTTGAAAAGTTAATTGCATGTAAAGAAAGTCGAAGTCACATCATGTAAAGAAGTCAACTTTTAAGAAGTCAAAGTTGTTTAAATAAGCAAACTCCTCCACTAGCAATAACACACCTCATTTATGATCTAAAATACAATTGTACTACACAATACATCTATTCCACAAATCTATTCTATTGCTCGCAAACACATTGCCAACCACAACTTTTGAACATTTGTACTACACAATATGTCTCATTTGCAAATCCAATCTTTTACACCCATAACTCTAAAGCATAATGTGTATTAGACTTTCATAACTCTTTAGACAAAATTCAACCCCAATCAAGAATAGTCAGTAAATAGAAAATGAAAAAGAAATTGAACAACCACAATTTCAATAAGTATCTAAAGTTTCATTAGCTCAACATAGTAGATGTGCATAGATATACAATATTTGTCCAAAACAAAGAAACAAGTACTTATTAGTATGCTTATCTAAGGGTGTTTTCAGCAACGGCGATACCTATAGGCATGCATCTCTTCTTGATTCTTTGTTTAAGTAGTAGGTTGAGGCTGCATTAATTGATTGCGATCTACCTAAGTAATCTATGTACCATCCTAACCTACACCTAATGAGCTTTGTGGATAGTGCATGTGCATAGGTAACTAAGAGGGGTCAACCTGTATGAGCCCTTCGCCCATGTCTCGAGCTAGATCTATAGTTCATCTCTTAAAAGGGTACGTAAGGTGTTTGGGAAGGACCATTGGAACTTTCCCTTATAACAAGTGTCCAATATTAGAATGTAGGTTGTAGAGAGAATCCATAGGGTGAGAGGTATAGAGGTGTGTAGTACTCAAGTTAATGATCATCTCTAATCTACAACCGTGCCCGCCCAACTGTACTCTACCCTATCTATAACTTTGACCACAATCATGTCCTCACTAACAACCTCCTTAAGGAACATTTTTTAGTGGGTAGTCATCACTCTCGATATCGAAGCTTGCCACCAGTGCATCATTTGGCTCCTATAAAGTGAAACTTCGAACTTGCCAAGCAATCCTGTTAACCTTCGACTACTCAATAAGGATATCCTTGTATGAAAATATAGAAGATTGAAATAAACGATTAGCTCATAATGTAGGATAGTATGAAATAAGCATATTACAAGTGACAATGTACTAAGTATCCCACCATGACCACAGTCTAACCATTGAATCACTTGGTCCTCAGCCAGCATTAGGCATTATAATCTGACTCTATACCCACATATGCTTCATCTAGGTACGATATTTACATAGTGTTATGCCAATGATTCTCCTTCTCGTCTAGTTGACATGCATGCTTAGTAGCCCAGTTCATCTTAATCCAACCACGTAGATCAATATTGTAGAGCTGAATGAGGGTGTTAGTATACTTTAGTACCCCTTGAACATCGCCGAATTGTTAAAGAACACGGTCTAAAAAGTATAGCTCAATGGTGTAAAAATAAATTGACAGTACATGTACTGTCTATATCTCCTGATTGGCCAGACAATTGTGGGGGAAGGTAGCTGACAAGATCGTCATGTGCATATGGCACCTAAACAACTTAGAGAAAATATAAGTAATGTGACATTGTAAAATGTAAATCCAAATGCAAATTAGGTTAAGTAAGTAGCAGTAAATACTTACTCTGGAGTTTAGTGATCGAATGTGTCACGATAATGGCAAGCAACATATGTGAGCAATTAAGTGACATCAAATGCAGCCCCTTATCAACTCATTAATGGTTGACCCTCAACCGTTAAAGTAATAAGCTTGCATATAGGGTAATATGTGGAAAATGCTCCTACCCCAAACTTAGAGCACTACCAATGACCTACTGATCTCCTCGACATATTTATGTAAGATGCAAGGCAAAATTGGCGATAAAATTAAACCAAGCATGTTGTTACCCATGCAAATTGTCTAGCGATCTTAAAGTCTGCTAGGAGTGAGAGGAACATCAAGTGAACTTGGTTGGGCGACTTGTCAAAGAACAACATCCCACCAATGAGCTACAAGATGTGAGCTAGCATACCATTGGATGGTAATGTTATCCGTATCCTCTTGAAGATCACTAAAACAGCTTTTCAACCAGGTCAAACTCAAACAACCCCCCTTAATATGATTTGGAGAAGGGCGTAGACCTAAAAGTTGATGGTACATATCGACATAACCCCTCTGTGTCCTACCAATCACAAGATGACCATCCATTGGGAGATTAATGAAAAGCAATATATTTTGAAGCATCAATGTTAACTCTTCGATTGGAAAGTGGAATGTATGTGTCTCTTGTCTCTAATGCTCCACTAAAGCGGTGATTAGATGCTAATCTAGCGATATGAATGACTTTTGCTTCACTTGAAATCTCGACTACTAAAAGTATGGGATCATCTGCTTATCTATTGAGATCTCATCTCCATTTCATTGTTGGAAGATTGCCTCTTATCAACAACATTTGAGCTAGTTACTCTCCTGTACATTTCCATTAAGATGTAATGTTAATGTTGAGTCTAGCGCAAATAATTAATTGCAAACAAGTAAGGGAGTTTCCTAAACACTCCACACAATCTCAAATATATGGAATGGTTGCCCAGTAAGAAGTGAGCTATTTGACGACCTTAAATATATGTGTACATGTGCAAAGAAAGGAAATAAAGAACAAGTTACTGCATACACAACCATACATAAAGCATTAAGGAAAACCAAAAACAAGTAAGGGCAGGTAGACAATGCACACAAGTATAATAAAGAGAACATGGCTAACTATTGGAGAGTATATTAGTGGATTCATAATAGGATTATCATGCATTTCATTGGGGACATCTTTGCCTATTATGTAAGCCCCACAATCAGTCACTCAAGGTTTCGATCGGTTGAAAGATCCGATTAAGCCTAAATTATAAGTAAAGCTAGAAATATTAGTAAAAATAATCTTGTAAGTTTGAATTTAAGAAAATAAGTAATAAAATAAAAGACTATAAAAATTCCAAATTTTAAATATATAACTTGTTATTTATCGAAAATGCGTAAAATGCATAAAATACATTCCGATAATTAACGAATTGCTAGAGATAAATTATATGTATACTAAAAATCATAAAATGAGCTAAATAATATTTTAGAATATTTATTTGTACTATATGTTAATTTACATGTAGGTATAAATACGCGTAATTACTTAAAATACGCGAAATGTGCTAAAATAATACTAAATACTTAAAAAAAATTCATAATTAATTAAGGAAAAATCAGGAATGATCCAGAATTGGTCGTGGCAACTGGGAAAAATAAGAAAAAAATCCGCCAATTAAATTTGAGCAACACAAAAGTAAAAAATTAAGGGATTTGCACAATGTCTTATCCAATTTAATGCACATTAATTACCACAAAGCTCTATAAATAGGGAAAAAATCACAGAGCTCATTTGGACAATTAGAAATCAAAGAAAATTTAGGAGCATTGAAATTGAGAGAAAAATTGGGTTAGAAAAAAAAATAAGAAAAACTATACAATTAGGACCTTAAAAAGGAACCTATACCAGACGGGCACCTGAGAGTGGACGGCCACCACCACCATACGGTGATGGCAACGCCCAAACCGGTCAACAAGGCCATGGCGGCCGGAGTTGGCCGGAGCCACCCAGACTAGTGAGTCCGATTTCCAGCCCAATTTTGTAAAAAATAGTAAATATTCTTACAAAATTATGAATTTTGTTATTCTAGAAGATTTTTGTATGTAGTTGTTATGAAAAATATTATTTTGATAAAAATATGTCCCGTAATATATGATCCTTAAGAAATCGTGCAAAACCGAGCATGTTTCGGTAAATAACCTTAGGAGTGTAGTTTTGAACCCAAAATTTTTGTGTAGACTACTTAAATGATATAGAACAGTGCTATGAAGCCCGTTTTCAAAAATTAATTTTTGAAAATTTTAGATAATTTTTAGGCTTTAAAATGAGGCATAAAATGGATAATTTATGGTTAATTAAGTAATTAAATGGTTAATTAAGTAATTAAATGGTTAATTACTGATTTAGTGAATAATTATATGTTTTAGGATGTTAAAATCTGATGAAGTATGATACTTGTAGCATTTAGGGTGTTAGATGTAATTATTAGGTTAATTATGTAGTAGATAAGTAATAGGGAAAAATAGTAAATTTTAAGTTAATTTTGTAAATTAGGGTAATTAGGTGTAAAATCTGATTTANTTAATTACTGATTTAGTGAATAATTATATGTTTTAGGATGTTAAAATCTGATGAAGTATGATACTTGTAGCATTTAGGGTGTTAGATGTAATTATTAGGTTAATTATGTAGTAGATAAGTAATAGGGAAAAATAGTAAATTTTAAGTTAATTTTGTAAATTAGGGTAATTAGGTGTAAAATCTGATTTAAGATGAATTTAGATATTTTGAAATGATAATTGATGTTAGGAGATGGTAATTAGAGTAATAGAAATATTAGATGTGTATTATGTACATAATAAGTAATAGTATGTACATAATAAGTAATAGTATATAATACATAATTATTAGAAATATAATAAATAGAAAATATTATAATAAAAATTGATATTGTGATAATAATAAAAATATACAATAAATTTGATAGGAAACTTAAATTTATGTAATTAGATGAAAAATGTAAAAATTTCTCACATCAGGAGTAAATTCGGTACACTAATAAAGATTTAAGTGTACCGGGTAGAATAAAATACTAATTAGAGGTAATGATGGTATTTAGGAAATCAGAAAGTAATGTGATTAATTTTACATTATGAGTTGAAACAAATTTCTAGGGTTCAAGTATAAAACAATACTTATAAATCGAATTAGAACTTAATTTAGAAATCGATGCGGAAACCGAACCCGAACCTAACCTCAAACTTAGAATAATTGTAAAAGACTTAAGACCTAGATAATTAGGCATATTAAACCCTAAACAAAACATAACAATAAGCGTTATAGGATAAAATGAACTTATAATAATTATATGAAAAACTGAAACCATGTTTGTGTTATAGGGATGATCGGCGATGGCCTGAGCAAGTCGGACCTCGAGTGAGTGAGCGATGAGTCTAGGTAAGTTGGGATTAATATGTTACTGTATTTTGGAGGCTTGAGATTATGCTTGGTTGTACTTGTTAAATAGTTAATTGTGTGCATGTGCTTGATTATGAGTGATGCTATGATTCTATCTATTGTTCTGACATGTATTGTATGATTTCTATGAAATGAATGATCACCCTAAACTGAACCTAATTAAATATACGACCTATAATCATAATCAGACCTATATGGCAACCCATTAGGGGAACTTAGGACTCTCCGGCCAAATATCGACCCTTTCGAAAGGGATAGTGCAGGATTGCATAATAGTCCCTTCTTCATCCTTAGTCGAACTAAGTGACAGGAGAGGAGGTCGTGGCAAAGGTGAAGTCAATGGTTCGAAGGTAGTCGCGGGAGGAGCGAGGTTTCCATTGCACAAGCCTGGGTTTAGTCGTAAACTGTTGTATTAATGGCAACTCCTCAATCCAAATTAGAGCGGACGAAATTTCTCTAATCTCATGATGGGTCGGACAACGTCGTGCGATGGCATTTGCTTGAACATGCATTGCACCTAATAAGATGATTGATAACCTTGTTGTGTTTATGGTATAGTTTTAAGTCCTCTATCATAACTTACTAAGCTATGGTTGCTTATATCCCTATGACGTCGTACAGGTACTGACTAAGAAAAGGCATATAACTACTCTAAAGTGAGCAACTGTTGGATCTTGGAGAGTGAGGAAAAATATTTGAAGAACAACATATATTCTTAAGGTTTAAGCTTTTATTTTAGAATTTTTCATTTTTGAATAATGTAATAACTGAATTATAGTGTATATATATATATTTTCTCACTTTCTTAGGTAAATGATTTATTTAAATTACAAATTGTTTACTTTAAAGTGGGTTAGTCATGGACGCCTTGTGTAGATCAGGTCTAAGATATCGGTTGTAAGGCCAATTTCTGTCTTAGAATAATTTACACGGCGGGGCTGTTACGACTCTACCGCTTCAGGGCGTGATAATTACAATACTCTGTAGTACATTAAGATGGCTTAGTGGAATCCCAAGCTCTTTCTAGTTTGCATGCTAGTTCTCTTAAAAGCTACATATTTTTTTAGTAGGGTTATGCATGAAGTCAAGGAGCAAATCACTAGTTTGATGGGTTTTAAAGTTGGTGATCTCCCCAATTGCTATCTTGGAGTTCTCTTATCCTCTTCCAGTTTATCTAAATCATATTGTGAGGATCTTATTGCTAAATTCTCATATAGAATCAACAAATGGTCATCTAAGTTTCTATCGTATATGGGTAGGCTTAGCTCATAAGAGTATTCTCTTTTCTCTCCAAATGTATTGGATCATAATTTTTATTCTTCTTACCTTAGTCCTAGACCAAATTGAAATGAAGTTAAAGTGGTTATTCTAGAATGGTAGAGATGATTCTAAAGCTAAAGCAAAAGTCAAATAAAAAGGATATATGTAGACCCAAGAATGAAGGGGGGAGGAGGGTGAGGTAAGGGGGTTAAGGATTATTGATATTAAATTGTGGAATAAAGTTGCCCAACTCAAGCACATTTATAGTGTATTCACTTAGGAGAAGATAATTTTATTCCCCCCTTATTCCTTAAGGAAGACTTATTACATCGTTTACTTCACCAAATTTGATTCTTAAGAATCACAATTTAGTGAAAATAAGGAATCGCTATTCCTTATCCAAAACAAAGAATTGCAATGCAGTGTCCAAATGACATCCTCTGCCCTCTTTCTTTGTAGATCCTGTCATCACTACCATTGAAGCACTCTACTACCACTACCACCCACCAACAACCGCTAAAACCCAAGTCTACCATTACCACTAAGGCACTCCTTGCACTACCACCCACCAAAACCCAAATCAACCACCATCACCTACAAATGACCACTAAGAATCAGATCCATTACCACCAAGAGAGAGAACTCCATTAGGAAGACAATAGTGAGTAACGGTAGTGAGAGAAAGATGATAAAGAGAACTAGATATACACCACTACTATCTTGAGCTTTCTTATATGCTTTGAAGGTTAAGTTCTTTTTTTTTGTTTATTTTTCATCATCATAAATCATCTTAAAATCGTTTTTTGTTTAGATCTTTTGGTTGAAATTGTCATCTTTGTGCTTTGTTTTTTGTTTTGAAAACAAAGATTTTATTGAGAAATTATGTCTGATTGGGATTCCATTACATGTTTATTTCATGCGGTGAAGTAAACGGAGCATTAGACTTTGTATGGATGATGACTCTTCTCTTTGGCTATGATGGGTCAGGAAATGAAATCCTCAAAGGAAAGAACTTTTGGAGTGTTAAAATACATAATGATGCTTTATGGTCTTAGAGGAAAACTCTCCAAACAAGACTACTAGCAAAGAGCTTGCTCAAATGGCATATTGTAGGTGGTAGGCTCATTTCCTTTTGGCTTGATAATTAGCAATTGAAAGGTCATCTTATAGATTGCATTGGGGAACATGTTAGTATATCTTATTGTTGGCCTAAAGATACGCTTTTATGCTCCTTCATATCTGATGGGAATTGGAGATAGCTACATGGGGAGAGATGGAAACTCATCAAAGAAAGTTTAGACGACTTATAACCTAGTAGAGTTGCATCAGACAAGTATAATCCAAGTCTTTATTTGTGAGAGAAGCTTATTTTTATTTTTATTTTTTTGGCAAGAAATAGAGGACCTAAGATGGGATGGTCACAATTGGTTTAAAAGAAAGGAATGGCGCTAAGACATGCGATAATCATATGGATAGTTGTACAAAGAAAGCTACTGATGATGGATAAGTTACTTAACTGGGGTCTTATTGAGGAAAATAAGTGCTTTTTATGCCTTTGTGATGAGAAGACACATGACCACTTTTTTGAATTTCGATTTATAAAGACATTTTGGAAAGGTATTGAGGAAACCATGTGCTAGAAGAAAACTAGATTGTTGGGTGCTTTTTGTCTAGATGAATTTTTGTATGCTCCTAGCATAAGGGGACTAAATGCAAGACAAAAGGAAGGTTTTTGCTATTGGATGTTATTATGTATGGAAAGAAGGAGATTAAAGATGAGTGAATGAGATTTTCAATAGCATAGACTCTATTTTACGAACAATTATAGTTTGCATTTTGTAAATCTTAAAGTTTTGATATGTTGCTCATTATTCAAACCTAGTATCCTTTTGTTTCTAACACTAGAATTGAAGAGTAGAGATTTTTTAATCTTTGTACACACTTTATATACATCTTGAGCAATGAAATTATCTCATCCATCGTAAAAATATTCAATGACAAGGTAAAAATTTTTTATTTCTTATCTATTCTATTTTAGAAAGTAAGCGCCCCAAAATCTCAATTATCTTTACCTTGTTAAATTATCACTTTTTCTTTTGAGGGTCCATGCAAGCGTGGACAAAATTGCAAACCTAATTTGATGGATGTTTACGTAGATTATTAATGTTTTAAGTAAGTTATATTAAGGATAGGTATAAAGTATTACCCATAACATGAGTCATGAACCTAACATGTATTTTTGAGATTATAATTTTATACATAATTTATTTAGTTTTAGATAAACCTGTGTGCCAAGCCAAACAAATTTTGAACCGCAAGCCGAACAAATTTTGAACCGCTAATTCATGGGCTAGCAGCAAATTGAACTAAGCTCAACTCTTAAGATTATGGGCTTGTTTAGCTTAACCCATGGTTCAAAGGTTGGTTCTACAACTCTTAAATTAATTCTTTATTTTATTTTATTGTTGTTATTTTTGCAAATAAATGTAAATAATTTTTTATGTTCTCTCGTAGTTCTATTTTTTCCTCACATTATTGTAACATTAATACTTTATGTGTACATTATATGTAGTGATGATGTATGAATGATTCATTGTAATTTTTTGTTTAAATTTTATTCTATTTCAAAATAATTGATTTGAATTACGTAGTGATGGTAATGTTACTTTAATATTATAATATTTAGTAGTGTTAAGTAAAGTAAGAGAAATTACAAAGAAAAAAGATTTGTTATTTGATTATCGGAATACATTATTAATATAAAAAGAAATGTTATTATTTTGTTTCGTTCAATTTGTATGCATTTTAGAACGATAAAAATTTTAGGAAAATCAATTTTTATTGTGAAATCATAGAATCATATTTTTTAAGTTATTAAAATCATATTTCTACTAGACCAATAGGGTATGGTAACCCGCCGAAATCAATTTTTATTACAAAACCGTGGAATCATATTTTTTAAGGTATTAAAATCCTATTTCTACTGTGTTAAGATGAATAGAAATGGGCCAAAATCATCGGAAATCAGTGGAAACGAGAAAAAATTATGTAATTCGCAGTTTTAATAAAATGTTGAAAGAGGATGAATTGGATATGAAAGGATGACATGTTTAATGAGCCATTTTTGTTTCTCTTCGGATTTGAGGAGAAAACAAAGGAAATGATAGACCGGGAAAAATTTAGGATATTTTAGCTTTTAAAATATTTCAATTCTCCCTATTTCCTTTATTGCCCTTACGGAACAAATATGAAAATAAAACATTTTCTTAGATTATCTCTCATTTATATCTTATAAATCTAAATAAAGAATAAATATTATCAAACTTTATTTTCATGATTGATCCAAACATATAAGAGGATAAAAGATTAAAATGATAAATTTGGATTTAACTAAAGTTGAATTAAAACAATTTTATAATTGGATTTAAGTAAAACTAAGTTAAATTTTAGGAGCCAAAAAGATTAAAGGGATGAAATTGTGTTGGATAAAAGTTATATCAAACCAGTTTTATAACCGAATTAGGTTCAACTATAGAGATATAAAAAATATAAATATTATTTCCTTTCATTATTTTACAACCATTTTCTGTTTTTTATTTTTATTTATTTTTTTTTTTTTCAGTCTCCATAAAATCGCGAAACCTGTCTAATATCAGAATAACTACCTAGATAAACTGACATAACATGGTTATGTTTGAACAGGCTACGTTACAGGCCTTGTTTCCACACGATTATCTTATCTGGGATTCGCTCGCTTCCAACCTAACACCCCCAACTTGGCGCCTTTTTCTTCATCTCTCTCTCCATCTCATCTGCATCCCCATTTTGCTGACATGAAAAATAACACCATCATCCTCACTTCTAAAAAGGTAAGAACTTGAATAACTTTTAACTGAAGTGTTACGTCTTCCTTTATTCAAATCTCAACTGATTGTCCCTTGCCTTATTTATGTTTATGTTCATTTTCCTTTTGCATGAAACAAATACAACAGTAGGAAGCGACTCTCAATGCTTCACTGAATCTTCGTTCATGGCGTAGAAATGGAATTGGGGTTGTCATGAAAATTCATGAATTGGTTATAGGATGGTTCTGTGTGAAGTCGTTATCCTTTAGTTATAAGTATTTTCAATGTTGGCTTAGACCTAAATTTCATGTTTTGTGTGGATATGGAAGTTTACCATTTTGAATTGTGATTGTGGGGCACGGCCATAACCGAACTGGTTAGCATTTCAAGACGTTCGTCACCCTACCAAACTGATAGATGACTGCCTTTGGTGCGAATTGAACTATAGCGTAATGTTAATTTATGGTCTCGGGCATTCATGTCTTAATTATGTCTGCCAACCGCTTATGAATATTTTGGCATATTGTGCAAATTTGGTGTTTTCACTGTTATGGTTTTGGGTTGTTTTGAGAGGAGCCTACCCTGATTTTGACTCGAGGGAGGGTAAGCTCAATGTAAGAGGACCTAAACCATAAAAAAATATGTATCTTTTCACAAAAATTCTAAATTTTAATGGACGTATTTATTTATTTTCCTGAAAATTTCGAACTTTGGATGGACAGCTGTAAGGTCCAGCCCTACCCCTCTGGCTGTGCTTTTGGTTGCATTGAATTGAAGTTGATAATAGTCACCTTTATTACGTGTCAAGTCCAGTGGCGTTACGGAGTAAATAAATAAAATGTAGTATCGAAGTAAATCAAGTAATAGTAGTAGTATCATAATAGTACGAATAAATAAGCGGAGTTAGCAATAGTAGTCGCGGGTCAAACCTACTTGCGGTCTACTCGAGTTTACTTTGAATCTTGTGTTAATCAAGTAGCTTATTAAGTCAAGCTCGAGCTATATGATATTTGCTTGACTAGTGCCCGAGTTTAATTGAATTCGAGTTGAGTTTAAATTTCAATTAGGTTTGAGTCAAGTTTGGTTATAGTATTATTTTATTTAGAAACAAGATATGATTTTGAATAAATCAATCCTAAACAATTTTAATTGAGTTCGATTGCGCTCGAGCTCGAGTTCAGCACGGTATTCTTTATAGCCTAGTAGTGGGGGTAGAAGAGTATATATAGGAAAGTTGGGGTTGTGAAAGAAAAGTGAAGGCAGCTGGGTTCAAATTTGAGCTGTGGCCAACGGACAGAGAATCAAGTTAGTTACTCTCGTTGCTATATCATTCTAAGTGTGTGAGAGGAGCAACTGCACTCTGGGTAGTAAGGAAAACTTTGATTCCTCTCTCTCTTCTTTCTGCTTTTCTGCCGTTTTATCTTCACTTTCATTACGTCCACTCCCCCTACTGCTATCAGCTGATTGGGAATATTTAGGTGACTTTTCTTTTGATCTTCATAGAGTAGGCAGACAATATAGGTGACTCATCAGGTGACTTGGAATATTTATGTCATGAATTTTAAACTCATAGTTTTAGGATTCAACAAGTCTATGACTCATTTGTTCTATCAATACGATATAGCATTGATATGAAATATTGTACTGTGGTTTATGTTATTAATACCATCGATTGTGAATAAATTACTATGCAAAGATTTTGTTTTGGAGATTAAAGACAGCTTCAATTATGAGTAAAGCTAGTTCCAAACACCGAATTGGGGTTTCAAAGTTCCCAAACATAATCTTTCATGGACTCCTTACACTAGTGTTTATATTGGCTGATCATACTTAATATGATATGGATGGCATGGTCACAAGCGATGTTCACCAAATAATGAAGATAACTTGTGTGTTTAAACATGCAATGGAAGACTGAAAGTAGTATGGACTGGCTAATTGATATCTTGGCTTATACATATGTCAGCTAGCACTTGGAGGCCAATGAACGAAAAGATGGCATTGTTGGCACGGTCAATCTATTTGTTCCCTGATGATAGTTCTGGCTTTTGTACTTCCAGATTCAGAGTTTTGAATGACCTGAAGTGTCGCAGAATGAAAGTGCTATCCTTTCACAACATAAATGCCTCTAAACTATGGTCTCGTATTTGGTTGCCTATACATGCTCATACATTGACTAGGAAAAGTTTGTCTTGCTTAGAGTTAACTTCCTGTACTCTTCTATCATTATGGCGGGACAGTGTTGCTTCAATGAGTGTAACTCGTTCAAACATAACAAAGGTCTATTCTGAACGGATTCCTTTGATTATTTTGTTTTGATTGAGTATTTTTCTCGTTTCTAACTCTCTTCTTTTTCATTTACTTTGATATTTCTAGGTTTTTCGACGTGTCCCTGAAATTTCCAATATTCTGAAAGAGCAGAACCAGTTGCAACTCACTAAAGTTGCTGTCTTAATTGCATGCATGTTTCTTATTATACCATCTGCTGATGCTGTTGATGCCCTCAAAACTTGTGCTTGTTTACTGAAGGAATGCCGGTAATTGCTCCTGTTTATTAAGAGGCTGTCTGTTGATGGAAAATCTTGTATATTAACCTGTATTGCATTTAGCTGCTTATGCTGTAGGACATGGTCAAGTTGCCATTAATGGTAGAGGAAGCAGTAATCTCTTATAGATAACCTATTCTGACTTTATAAAGTCTGATACATAAGTCCACAGAATATTGGGTTTCTGATTATGTGCATCGGCATGAATATATCTAAGTATCCAGCTTATCTAGTAATAACTTAGTTTGCTGGTTTACATAATTAATGCCTGCATTATAGTTCATAGAACTTATGTGGGTGCTGGCACATGCAATCAGCTGGAATCAGTTATGATCTCCATTTCCAGCTTTATGCATTTTCTACACTGTCTTCATGTTTCAGATGGAGTTGACATAGCTTTTATATGGCAGGATGAAGAATTTGATGTTCATCATTAACATACATCTATTGACAGTTGCATGTGCTTATCTGGCTCCCCTTCATGTATTACTTGACCATAATTCTTGAATTGCTAGTCGTCATATTCTTGTGTAGTGACACTCATTAAACACAAAAGTTGGAGATTTATTTAGCCATTTCTCTAGGTATATATTCTTTGGTAATGCTGTTCACAGATCATTCTCTAGGTTATGGTAATTGTAGTAACAAAGATGCATGGAATGATTTATGAAGTATAGACATCATCATGCCTGTGTAAATGGTTAATTTCAGGTTGTAATTTATTTAGAAATTAAATCAAAATATTAATAAACAGTATGGTAATTCTGTCCCTTTGGATACCTTCTAGTCTCATTCAAATAGTATCTCTATTAAATAACTCCACCATGATCCAACTATTTCACTTGGAGTTATTAATTGATGTTTTTGTATAACTGGTCACTTCTGTGCCTACGTATGATGAATTGATCTTCGACCTCAAACAGGTTAGAACTTGCCAAGTGCATTGCCAATCCATCTTGTGCTGCAAATATTGCTTGTCTCCAGACATGTAACAATCGCCCAGATGAAACTGAATGCCAGGTTAATTTTTTTTCTTCACTGGTTGAACATACCCTTTTCAGAAGCTTGAATTACATGTAGTCGTAACTCAGAACAGAATTAGCAACCAACAAAAGATTTAACTTGGAACTTTTTTGCTTACCAATTGTCAGATTAAAATATTACCTTTCTAACCTCAAGACCAGTCAAGATTTACTTTCTTGCTTGGCAGCAGATAATAACAAGCCCTGCTGTTAACATACATATCTTTGTTATTGCAGCCGTATAGTAGCTCATAGTTAATTTTTATCACACTTCTGTATCATCTGGAACGTACTTTATTGGTATATATCTTCAGATTCAGCTGTTCAACTTTTTGATACTACTTTGATTCTTCACCTGTTGATGCCTGCAATACCATTTTCAGATAAAAACTAGTGTCCAGTTGTTTATTTCTTGCACAGAAAAAACCTTTTTGAATTCCCATGGAAGGAGACTGCACTAAGGAAAAAAGCTTTTAGTGTTTGTCCCAGATGCCTTCTTTCTCGTTATCAATGGGATCAAGAACATTTCTGGCAAGAAATATATCAAAGAGTTGGTGATGGGTTAACCTATGACCATTGAGTGAAATTTCAAAAACCTGGCCTCCTCTCTTTGAAACAAGGGTGCTTCTATTTTTGTTGGTGATTGAGGCAATTTTGTTTTCTCCACATTGCTATATCTCTAGAATCAATGCAGAATCTTAATACTTTTGCCAAAGAATTCTAAATGTTGAATATAGGTTCTTAAAACAAAGAAATTCATTGCATCACTAGATCAAGTATCTTCTAGTTGTTTGTTTGATCTCATGTGCTTTACAATCGTCTCACCAAAAAATTTAAGTTTGTAGATTCGGTGTGGTCTATTATATTTATTATATAATACTTCTCCTCACTCGTAGGCTAGACATCGACTAAGGCCGAACAGGTGAATAATTTAATTAAATGGGGTTTGATAATGCAGGGGTTTAAATCTATAACCTTTTACTTTGATACTATGTTATGACTAGCATGATAACCGTTTTATCTAAAATTTTAAATTTATAGATTTGGTGTAGATTATTATATTTATTATCCAGCACTTTAGTTCCAGCCTTCATGTTCCCTCACATGATGGAAATAATCTTAAATTTGTTTTCCTTATAAATTATATCCAACCTATGTGTCTTCTTTCAGATAAAATGTGGAGATCTCTTTGAAAATAGCGTTGTGGATGAATTCAATGATTGTGCAGTTTCACGGAGAAAATGTGTACCTCGTAAATCTGATGTTGGAGAATTCCCTGTTCCTGATCCAACAGTTCTTGTTAAGAGCTTCAACCTTGAAGATTTCAATGGAAAATGGTTCATTTCAAGTGGCTTAAATCCCACCTTTGACACTTTCGATTGCCAACTGCATGAATTTCACACAGAATCAGGCAAACTTGTGGGAAATTTGTCATGGAGAATACGCACACCTGATGGTGGATTTTTCACTCGATCTACTGTGCAGAAATTTGTGCAAGATCCAACATATCCTGGCATATTATACAATCACAATAATGAATACCTCCACTATCAAGATGATTGGTAATTCCTTATAATTTTCTTTTCTTTTCTTTTCTTTTTTTTTTTATTGCATGTTATCATCATGTCTCCATACTTCTTTGTGACATATGATTGTGTACTGTATCTTTGATTTTTGAGTTGGCAAGGTACCCCTGAAGCTCAAAGTTTTGGAGGCTCTGTGGTTAATTCTTCCTTTATTATCTTGTGCTTAAGTCTTAGAGCCTCCAAAAATGATCTGTAAAACATCTAACTAATATCATCAATGTGCCAAACAGAGTACTATCTATGATGCGAAAACTACAATTATTAGGACACATGATGATAAGATTGACACCTTAAAGATATTTTTAGCAGTAATAGCGTTCAGTTACTGATCCTATGTTTCTGTTGTACTTTAAGGGAATGAATTATTTCTTTAGGATAGACATAAGCAACCTCACAAAAAACATTTGAAATTTCTGCTGATCCTTCCCATAACAAAAACTACTTCCTTTGGAAAATGAATTCTGGGACTCGCTTGACAAACGGCTGTGTTTGACAGCCAAAGATAACTTTCTGATTGTTCTTTAATTATTTTCATCACTTTTACATATTAGCTACTTAAGTTGCTGCCCCTTTTTGTGAAACCTGGCAGGTATATCCTATCTTCCAAAGTAGAAAACAAGCAAGATGACTACATCTTTGTATACTACCAAGGAAGGAATGATGCGTGGGATGGCTATGGTGGAGCTGTTGTTTACACAAGAAGTGCAGTCTTGCCTAAAACAATGGTCCCAGAACTTGAAAAGGCTGCGAAAAGTGTTGGAAGAGACTTTTCAACATTCATCAGAACTGATAATACTTGTGGACCAGAGCCACCTCTGGTGGATAGAGTGGAGAAGACAGTGGAAGAAGGGGAGAAAATAATTGTACGGGAGGTGGAAGAGATAGAGCAAGAAGTGGAGAAGGTTGGACAGACAGAGGTGACGTTGTTTCAGAGACTGGCAGAAGGTTTTAAGGTGCTTAAAGAAGATGAGGAAAATTTCTTGAGAAGTTTCAGTAAAGAAGAGATGGAATTATTGGATGGGCTGAAAATGGAAGCAACTGAAGTTGAGAAGCTTTTTGGAAGAGCTCTGCCACTTCGAAAGCTAAGATAAGAATTTTGATACATAGACATTTATTTCTATTTCTCCATTTAGATATATAGCTCTTGCAGTTTTTGGGAGAGTCCTAGATTATTCACTCTCCTGTTTTTACAGTAAGGCAATTATATGAACTGTTTCCTTCTGGTCTTTTTACTGTTCAATCCATCAACATGTTAACCTTGATAATTTTTTCCATTTTCCATTGAAATTGCAATACAAGTCATATAAATCAGGTTCCGGGAGAGTAACCTAATGGTACACATCAAAATGGGTTTTCTTTACGTATTTACTTGTGGTTTTAGTTTGATGTAAGAGAACTGAATTCTGATGTGATCAAGGATTTCTATAAAAACAGAAAATCTGCCGACCTTGAGGAGATTATTTTCGCATCAGACATGTGATAAGATATATGAAATTGGAATGTGCCTCTTATGATTCCTCTTTCCTACATATGATATTGTAAGTATAATCAGGACCAAAATTAGTTGAAGGAAGAAAAAGAAAATAAATAAAACATCCTAGAGGCAAGATTATCAGTGAGGAATTTGCAACAAAATATCATGAAGTTGGTCCAAGTTAAATGGAATTCGCTTTGAAAAGTTATTTGGATACGAGAACAGATTGAGAAAGTACGTAATATCGATTGCCCAGGCTGTAGGACCTTGATGCATTGAGCATTTGTTCCCACATATTTGGGCACTAGCTTTATCCACTAGAATTAAATGTTACATCACACATACAAACCTCACACCCACATGTGCCCGCTGCATCCTTTTCGCCCATAACAATTAAAGATTTACACCGGTGGATCTTTTTGTGTAAACCAGCAAACAATCACATCTTGGGATCTGCCATTTATGGATGATGGTATCTCATAATAGCTGCACCATTATTTTCTATACATTCCTAGACTGGTCATGCATTTTTCTTGTGATGGGGACTATTATTTGGTGCATACGTCTAACTAGCTAGGAAGGAAGAAAACTTTTGGCAACATGAGATGAGAATACAAACTGTTTGGAAATGCTCAAACCATGCGAGCAGGACCAGACTCTTCTACCATTGGTGTATCTGGAACATCATACGCATCTGCATTTGCTTGTTCATCCACTAGTGGTTGAACGTTTGCTGATGGGTTGTACTGCTGAGTTACCAGAACTGATGCAGTAGTGGAGAATTCTGATGAGGCCAAGTAACTGCCCACATTGCCTAATTCTGGACAGTCGTTGCCTTTGTCTAGTAGTGCTGGTACGACTTGAGGCATTCTTCCCACAATAAATAAATTGCATTTGTTCGTTGATTTCAGTGCTGCAACTACATCATGCTTACTGTCCACATTTCTCTCCTCATATAAGATTGACTCGTTTTTGTTAGAAGTCAAGTTTGACAAGACAAGCACATCATCGTTGAGGTTATCATCACGTGCACTTTCTTCTGCACTGGCTTCTTTGTTTGATTTTGAAGTTCCTGGAGTAAACACAAACTTGATGACATGAAGCATGATACCTGGATGCTCTGCCATCCTAACACCAAGAGCAAGTGCTTCGTGGTCATCAGGTCCACCAAAAAAGGGCACCACTATTGTGTAAGAAACATCACTAGCAGAGACTTGTGTAGTGCCTCCTAGGCCACGATCAACAAGTATTCCAACAGAGCAAGGTGCATGTTGAAGAACACGCTGGTTCACGGCTTGAAATGCATGTCCTAATGATTCCATGGAACCATCCAATCTTTGATGCTTATGGAATGGAAGCAAAATCGTTGCAGCACGTTTTTGGTGGGCACTTGTGCAGATATCCTCATGAATAGTACTAAGTGCAGAGATGGCTGTCATGGGGCGCACAGTCACACTGCTAAGCTGTTGATAGGCCTCGAAAGCAATGACCATTTGATCTTTGTCACCCTGTATCTTGTTCCAGAAAGGAAGCCCATTTCTGCGTGCCTTGTGAACCATGGAGATGGCTGAAGACCGTTCGGATAATTCCATAAGGTGCATTGCATAGACACAAAGGCGTCCCTTCTTTCTAGTGCCACGGGATGACTCTATGAGGTTGATCATTGTGGGGATGTTACGGGTGCTGTGGAAGCAAACCAGCAGCCTTAGCTCTGTGTCAAGGTCCTTGCGCTGTACAGATTTGTGTTTGTAGGGCGTTCCTCTTCTGGCAGGTTTGTACACAGCCATAACTATGGGGGTTGTGATGAAGGTGGTGAATAAGGCCATCAAAACACAGACAGCAAATGTCTGGTCATTCAGCACCTGCAACAAAGGACAAAAGATTACTTTGTGGCTGTTTGGTAGCGGCTATCTAGAAAAGGATTAGAAAAGATGAATATACGAAATCGTTCGTTCAATCTCTTATGGTGAGAGGGGAAAAAGAAGGAATCGGCTGAATATTAGAAAATTACAATACCACTAGCATAAACATCCTAAACTGGTGATTCAATGTTCTTAAAACAACGAAAGAGCTGAATATACCTTTCGGTCTTTTCCAATATTAAGGACAATGAGCTCTACCAATCCCTTAGTGTTCATCAAGAATCCAAGAGCAAGTGACTCCTTGAAGGGCATTTTGCACAGCATTGCAAGTCCTAATGTCCCCATAATCTTCCCAAAGCAAGCATTAAATATGACAAGAAAAAGCATGCCCCATGATTGTGCTCCTCTTATGGTTGCAACATTTGTCTTCAATCCGCTGGAAACGAAATAGAGAGGCAAGAATAACGCCGAGACAAGATCCTCTATCTTTTCTATCAATACACCTGCAAAGGGACCATCCTTTGGGACAACTATTCCTACCACAAAAGCCCCAAAAAGTGCATGTATCCCGATCGTGTCTGTGACAAATCCTGCTGCCAAAACCATTGCTAATGTGATGCATATGTACAATTCCTTCACAGGTTCGCCTTCAGGGGATCGGCGAGCCATCCAAGTCAGTGCTGGTTTTATGACAAAGATCGCGAATATGACAAAGGCAACACCACAAAGCAGGACCCAGAGCGAAACTAGGGGGGAACTATTTGTGCCAGATAGAGCAATGGCAAGGGCAAGCAGGATCCAAGCTACAACATCATTAACAGCTGCAGCCGACATTGCAATACGTCCAACATCTGTTGTGAGAAGCTTAAGCTCAGCCAGGATACGAGCCAAGACAGGAAAAGCCGTGATGGATAGAGCTACACCCATGAAGACTAGGAAAGGTCCTTGTCTAACTCCCTCGGATATTGTGGCGCGGAGGGCAAATGATGTGCCAATACCAAGGATAAAAGGTAGACTGATGCCGGTAAGAGCTATTGCTAGAGCCTTCTTGCCAGTCCGGCGAATTGAACGCATGTCAAGCTCAAGACCTACCAGGAATAGGAAGTAGAGGAGACCAATATTGGCAATGGTGTCCAGGACTGTCATGCTTTTTGCTGGAAAAACTGTGTGTAAGAACTTCTCACTTCTTCCCAACGCAGATGGTCCTAGCAGTATTCCTCCCTGAAAGCATCGTATCCATTAATTCATCAATCACCAACGTTATCAGAAGTTTCTACTAGAAATTGTCG
Organism: Lumnitzera littorea; assembly: GCA_024138015.1. Classification (NCBI taxonomy): domain Eukaryota; kingdom Viridiplantae; phylum Streptophyta; class Magnoliopsida; order Myrtales; family Combretaceae; genus Lumnitzera; species Lumnitzera littorea. The sequence continues at coordinate 12,881,820 of JAMXBB010000004.1, forward strand.
TCTTTTTATGGAACAGGTTGCATCCATCAGCAATTAGATTACAATGCATGACAATGACATATGCTTCTTTGGATTCATTTCATGGACTACGATTCTACGGAATCCAATTTACCATTGTTTCTGGTAAGAGTATGGTCATGTTATAAGGACCATGTAAAAAAAAAAAAGAAAAAAAAGAAAAAAAGAAAAGAAAAGAAGAAAGAACTCATGACCCCCAAATCGTTAGACATTTGATTTCTCTCTCCCACTACTGTTTTGGAAGCCATGGATTAATATTTTTGTACGACATTATGATCGCTCTCCTAAAAGCTATGATTAAATGATTCATAACAGTCCTATTCCATACGACAAATTCAATAATGTTTGAAAATAAATGATAATTAAATATGTTTTCACGACTCAAATATGTTTGAATGTTTACACTAAATTGAATGCACGAAGCATTTAGAAGCGGAAAATCCACAAACAAACTTGAATAGCATTGACATTTTCTAGTATCCCCATTTTCTGGCATTCTCAGAGAACTCAAAATGATTCATTCCCACGTCTGTTTTTGTTTTTTTTTTTTTTCTTTAAAGGTAATATGGGGTTATATTATATTAAACAAAAACACAGTCTTTTACACATGGTCAGACCTAGATTCGCATAGGCAACTCTTCTTCACCCCATACTATATTTTTATTATCACATGCTTGCATATGTATCCGATGATGGTCAAATTCAACTGTTGAGATTCGAAAAAAGCAATAATAATAATAAACCCCCAGGAATTAAACTTACTAGCATAAACATCAATCATAATGAACTTTACATTCGAATATGTTTTCACTGTACATATTTTATGTTCTTGTACGGGTAAAATATGGTTAAATGATTGCTGGCAAATTATTTAAATTCATCAATAAACATGGTTTAGCCTCATCGTAGATTTCCTTGCTTACAGATTGTATTATGAAATATGCGAACACGTCCTGGAAGGTATAATTAAAACTCGAAATTGTATACGAATCCCATGTTCTGAAGACATGACATAATTTAAGGGCACTTACAATGATTTCTGCAATAACCCTGGGTTGTCTGAGGGGCCTGAGAAGCAATGCAAGTACTCTTGTGAAAACAATCACCAAGCACATTTGAAGAATGACAAGCGGAAGGGCATAATCTAGTGGATTATCCCCCTGGAACGCCCCGTTGGACGTCGCCTTCATTGGCGCGGGACATACTTGTGTTGCGTTTGTTGCCATGGCATGAATTTCACATCAAAGTGCAAAACAAATTTATGCTAATGGAGCCAAATCCGTACAAGCACACGCACATGCAGGCACGGACTCTGCTCGAAAGGAAAATGTGCGTCAAGGTGGGAAAAAGGCAGGGTTCTGTTATAAAATTTCCAAATAGAACGGCTTAACTTGATTTGGGGAATGAACAGCGAAGACGATGGACAAAATGAGTTTCCTTAGTTTCTTAAAGTAGCAGGTCTAAGGATTCTTTTACAAATGGGATATAATAACAGAAATAACTAACAATAGCGAAATGAAAAATAATGGGCCGAATTTTTGTTTACAGGCTCGATTGTATCTTGGAAATCGTTGAGAATTTGAAATACGTTTGGTAGGGAAACGATTGTGCCTTCTCTATTTATAGCATCTTAGTTAGCCGACAGGAGTTGAAAATTTTCATTTCTGTTTTAAGTTGCACTTATAGATATTAGAATTTTTTTTTCTTTTTATTTTATTGTTTTATAAATTTCCTTCTTTAATATATGCAAGAGTCAACTTGTGTTGTATCTGGAAATTAATCATCTTCAATCTCTACGATGTCTATGATTTTGCCTGTTTAAAGGTTTTATGTAATTGAAAAAAGATCATGAAAGTGACATTTATTCCATTTCATAAATTTTTATTAGACAAATATGTATATTTTTATCTATACCTTACCGGTCATGTATTCTCATTTATGAATAATAAAAAATTGATTAGTTCAGTATTTACATGCAAAGCATGCAGCACATGATTTAAGCATAGTAACCCAAAAAATTTGTACTCAAAATTCTGTACATTTTTGTTTATTTATTTATATTTTATTATTATTGAAGGAAATAGAGGAGGAAAATAAGGACAATCTTATTATTTTTCAATAAAATTATGTTAATGATTAAGCTTGATTCATGGAGTATAAGCTGGCATTATAAATCTTCAATTTTTTTTTTCACTAAATAAAATTACCCAGCGTTGCAGTATTATTTTGTGGCAGCGGCCCGTTGCATTTTTGTGGGAAAAAAGTTCCCCAAAGAAAAAGGGAAAAATAGAAAACTCATAGCCCACAAGATAAAGAAGTAAAAAGGAAAGAAAAAACTTTAAAATTAAGAGCATTATACGAATATGGGGTCCTTTATCAAAAATATTATGAAAAAGGACCCTTAATAAAAAATATTTTGAATATAGTTGCATGTGACTTCAGTAAAAAATTCCACTGAGTTGTGGGATTAGAACTAGATGCACCTTCTTTTGTAACCATATGTAGAATTCAACATATGACCAAGTTAAACCAAAAATACATTATACCCTACAAAGTACTGACATAGCCTTCACATGGTCAAACTCCCCCTTCAAATATACGAACTTCACTTGCTAAAAGGCATAACAGTAAGATTCAACACACATGATAATATTTCACTTTGTGAAAGAGATTAAGAATTCATGTAGAAGTTAGGAAGTTGCAATATATTATTAGATAGAAAGGTTGCAATACATATTGACATTCGATCAAACCTCAACATATATTCTTTCAAAAGTATATGTACATAACATTCCTTTGTTTCGATTTGTGCAAACAATTACAAGAAATGACATCTCTATCTAATTTATCCTAGATAGACTCATGTAAGGGTGGATTCTAAATCGTGAATCAACCTGGTTTGGAAATGATCAGGCCCGAACTACTTGAACTAGCAGGTTGTGAATTGTTAGGTTGGTTTACCATTGAACTAGTGTGTTCGCTTGATCGGTTCATCCCTTAAAAAAAAAAAAAAAGAAAGAGGGAGAGAGAAGTGAGGCTATTAAGTTAGGAAAAAAATAATTGGATGATATTCATTAAGTTATGGTATATCAAAATTACTTTCATTGCAATGGTAAATAATAATTTTTTAAAAATAATATCATTAAACTAATAATACATGATTAATCATAAATTAATTATGTGTTAATGATAGATCGAAAATTTAATTTAAATTAATGTAAGTCCTTTTTGTAAAACTTATCAAACATTAAGGATTTGAATATGAGAAAAAGATAAAATTTGAGGAGAAAAAAATAAAAAAAGTTGGAATCATATTAAGTCGAAAATTAATAAAAAAAATTAAAAATTATTACTGAATTAGTACATTTAAAAAAAAAAAAAAGGAGATTACGATATTAGAAATTATTAATGTATTTAAAAAAAGAAATTAATAAAAAAAATTAAATATATATATAAGTAGTTTAAGGGTCGAATCAACCCTAAATTGCTTTCCTACAAACCGGTTACAATTCAGTCGTGATCAAGCCTATAAACCGGTGATTTCAAGTTGATTTAGAGCCAATCCGGCCCATTGGTCAGGTTTATCCTACGATATCGAAAGGTTTTGATGGTCCTTGATCTCAGTCTGATCATGTTGCTGGTTATCCTCACACTGTAGATAAAATATAAGGCTGCTGTGCTCCTCTACAAATTGTAACGATCATCATCTTGTTTTGTTGTGGAGGATCTAGAGCTTGGGTGGTGTGCATCGACGCTTGATGAGGATGAGGATAATTAGTGTTGATAAGATAATTATTACTATAAGTAATGTTATAAACCAATACCAATGACAATCTAAAACATACATTATACACGCAAGTTAAATGGCGGAGGTATCTTATTTTCTGATCGAGTTAAAAAAAAAATATTATTATCCATCAAATGGTCAACTGCAACAGTATACTTTTACATATTTTTATATATGAAATAATTCAGTCTCACGTTAAGGAAGGATAACATCGCAGAAGCATATGCTGCACGAAAATTCCTTTCATTGTCTATCGAGACTAATGGATTAATGCTAAACTAATGTAAGAACAACCCACGCGGATGATAATTTTAAATATAATCATGACTAATATATGATTGGTATAACTTATAGAAATACTTATACATATAACTGTTACATATAATTTAACAATCGGTTATGTAAATAATTTTTTTAATTGCACAAGCTAAATATGACATAAATTGTTAATAATTATATCAATATACATATAGAAATATAATATATATATATATATATATACCTGTTAAAGTACATTAGCGATGATAATATATCGCATAAGACCGGCGGTTACATCTAATTGTGTTATAGTTATATATTCATGCCGATTTGTTACAGTTGCTATGCAATGTAAATGCTTATACTTACAGTTCTATACAATGACATTTCTCTCTTTTTATAATATATTACTTTTATTATCTGTGTGTATGAGCGACATATATAAATTGCATAATTAGATACAGAATCGTAGCAAATTTCTAGCTAATTATACGTGTTCCATAACACATGAAAATGAGTAGTTTAGATTGAAACAAACTTTCGATTGATTAGTACACTTGGGATCCTATGAATGAATACATGATGTTTTTAGATCCTATTAGATTTTGTTTCGAGGAAGAATCTTATAGAGATTTTATTGATTCTTATCAAATATAGATGTACAACATATTTACATTTGTAGAGAGAGTATACACACCCTATTGCCAATATATGATATAGATGTTTTATGCTATAAATATGGAATTGGAGAGTTAAATTATAGACATTATTTATGCCATATGATGTTTATTGAGTATACATTATGCAAAAAGTTGTAAGTTATATATTAAGATTTATGAAGTACCATATTATGTTATACTAAATGGATATACAATGACGATATATGTGCTTAAAATAAAAGATATCAAGCATAATGGATGTTGAAAATAGAGACTAGCATAAGAGTTAGAAATTCTTTCAATTTTTATAGTTGATTTCTTGGGATTTAGTTTCTTTACTTAAATTAGAGAGTGTGTCACAATCTAAGGAGGTTAGTCGTGACAGGTGTCATATATCGTACAAAGAACCATAGATTGATTTCTCTTTTCAATCAACAACTCTTTATGCAATATATAATGCGATTACTACAATTAACAACTTAGAGTTAAGCAAGCGCAAGTAATATCATTACATATTTATAATAACAAAATTGTTGAATTGTAAATAATATCTATATAGATATCTACAAATAGTAAGTCTGTAATATACTAGATTGTAAACTAATAATGCATTATATTACATAATAGGCTTCATGACCTATTTACAATAATATAAATTTACTCTCATCACTAATCTCACACTTACAATAATCTATTAATAGTTCACTAACCTCGAGCATCCTACGACCCAGATTCACAAACAAGTCTCCTTATGCAAATAAAGTATGAAGGTATAAGCTAACTAGCTTAGTGAGATATTCTTAACCATATAACAAACAAGTTATACAACAATTAATTTCAAGAAAATGAATATATGAACAATCAATATACCATACAAATACATGCAAGTAATTAAGTACTGTAGGCAATTCAAATTTAACGCCCTTTAAAATTAGGGTTGGAGTATATATGGTATTAATTAGATCTACATATCATATTAGAACTTATATAACAATTAAACTCTACGTTTCGTATTAAAAAACACAATAGTATATTCATTTTCAGTTTTAGTCAAAACTCAATTCTAAGTATGATTATATGTAAGTTCTTATAGCTCTAACTCACTTTTAAACAAAGGCTTTTAGACTTGACCTTTAGCTAGGTAGTTGACACTTCCAACGCTTAGTGTTCTCGCAGGCTAGGATAAGGTTATATAGTACGTGTGCACTGTACTAAATATTATAATCAAAACTAAATAAACCTCGTATGGTCTTTCGCTACCTCCGTGTGATATAACAGTCAGAATCAGTTATATAGTACATGATTATGCATGTTTCGATTTAGTTAATTCAAGTCTGATAATATTAGGTTTTTTCATTAAGTGGTCAAGCAAAATTACAGATAGATAAATTCTTGTTAAATTTACTATGCAGCAAATAGAACATTATCATATTTTAAAGTAAATTCACTATTGACAAGTAATATCATTGACAAGTATAACTCAGCTCCATACAACATTCAATTATTAATAATAATTAATATTCATTATTTACATACACAATACACAAACATGTACGAAATCATTAGAAATATTCACTCGGTCATCCTCAAAGTCAGGGATCATAGTAATCAGTTGAAAAGTCAGTATAGATCTCGTGATCACTTGATATTAAGAGAATATGAAAAGTAGTAAGTGTTGGAATTAAATAGCTAAATTACTATTATATTTAGCAATATTTACTTAAATTAGCTATTTGTATATATTGAATTATTGATTTGAGCTTTTTAGTTAATTGCATATAACTTTTTTGATTTAGTTCAAATTTTTATTAACTTATAATCTATTTTGATCGTTTTTAAACGTACTTCCTCGTAGCAAAGTCCATTTTGGACATTATAAGTTGCAGTTCCGATTATGATATAAAAATATTATAAAATGCATCATTTTGACTTAAATAATTATAAAATATTATTTTATACTTTTCTTGGTATAATTACGGTTTAATAAATATTTAAATCTTATATTTTGTAACTTTCTTATTTTGAAGTCTATTTTACCATAATTACTTATTTTTGCTAATTTTGAGGTTTAAGACTTATTAATTCAATTTTTTATACTTTATTAATTTTCTAATTAATTAATTATTTTATGATTCTTTATAATTACGAATTTAATTAATTTAGTTAAGTGATGATGTGACAACATAAGGGAATGTAACGTGTCACTTTGGTACTTTTTTGTCACATTTTCTTTTTTCTTTTGTATTTTATGTCATATATATATTAATATTTATTACTATATTTTACTAAATTTTCTAAATTAATTAATTCTTATAATTTCTTCAAAGTTATGGTACATATATATGTATTCATATTTACTAAATTACTTTATTTATTAAATTAATATTATAGTATATTATGTATGTACTATTCAAATATGCTTATATTTCTACATATACGATACTATTTATATATGTATGTTTATATGTATAATATACTTATGTACTAAAATATCCTTACCTTAAATATAATATGCACTATACGTATGAGTATATATATATATACACATGCAATTGTACCTTATACATGTACATACATATATGGTATAATACATATATATATTAAAATACTTAATATAAATAATATTATACATAAATACATATACATAGTTATCACGTTCAGTATATATATATATATATATATATAGAATTTATAAAATAAAATTACAACAAAAATACATAATGGTATGTACTTATCCATACCATATACATATATCCTTTAATATAGTTATACTATATTATACTAGTATTTGTATTTTGTAATTATATATATATATATATATATTGGTTACATAATATATTTATGTACATAGAATAAAAATTATGTAAATCGAAATATACATATAGTATACTATATAATAAAAAACCAAGTATATATCCATATCTATACTATACACACATACATATACATACTATATAATTAAAATACTCAGTATAAATATATATATCCATACATACATATGTATATATGTACATAAGTAAAGAAAAATACATAGTATATATACATATTATTATAGGCACATACATACATGTATATATACATAATTTCTTATACAAACATTTTGAAAAATCCAAATTACATGTATATAGACATATATGAGCATACATACACAAGAAAATACTAAAACTATATATAAATTCTAAGATACATGTATGTATAAGAATATATATAAACAATTATTGCAAAATACATATAATAAACATAATAAATACCATACTTGTGAAATATTCTTGAATGGAGTCCCTAGCTTCTTCTCCTTCTTCTCAATTTAATTGATAACAAGGAAATAAAAGGTAAGATCTTTTTGAAGCTTTCAGTTGAATAATGGAAAATAACTTGTGAAACTTTGTTTATACTTTAGAAAGGTGTGTGTGTATGTGTGTGTGTGTGCTTGAACTATCCAGAAAAAAAAAATTTCACTATGAAAAGAAAAGTAACAAAGCTAAGGAGAGGATTAGGTTGTAATTAATGGGATGGGACAAGTTTATTTATGCTTTTTGTCCTTCTTCTCATAATATAGCACTTAGACAATTTTAAAATGCATATAGGTTGCTGAAAAAAAATTCTAGAACCAACGTAGAGGATAGGGAAATTAGGAAAAGAAAAAAAAAAGGAAGAAAAATAAAAATAAAAATATTTAATTTTTTCCAAACACAAAAATTATATATTTAGTATTCATAAAATAATATTGAGATTTTATAAAAATTTATTAATTTAATTGTTACCTATTACATTTATAATATTTACGAGTTACTTCAATATATTTGCTAAAATTTATACACGATTACGTATATTACTTGATAATTACAATCAACTGAAGTATTGTTACTAATAAGTTATATTTATTCATTTTTTAAGCTTAAATTTATAGTTTTAGGGTTTTTGTTAAATTCGAGTATTTACGCGTATATCAGATTTAAGGTTTTGGTATACAATTTAGGTTTTGATTGAATTTCTAGAGCTTTTATTATTGATACTATATTTAATTTTATAATTTAATAAAATTTTTATTTAACTTAGCTTTATTGACCCATAATATTATCTAGAGCACTCGGATCTAATTTAGGACCTAAACAGCTAATTGCATAGTGCATAGAGTTTATAGAACGTGATATACAGGAAACTAAAAACCATTAAAATGAAGAAAAATTGCTGATTTACCATTAGTTAATTTTCAATTGTTTGCAAGATAAGAGATACACTTTTAATTTAAAGGGCAGTTAAATTGATATAATGGAAGTTAATTAAGAGATGTGAGATTATAAAGAGCCCAAAACCATCCATTAAGAAAGAGAATAAGAACTCGAAGGTAGATCCATCAAAAGGTCACATATTCAGGAGAGCAACATGCACCATATGCCAATGCCAACCCAGTGAATGAAGACTAATTCCATGTTAATGATAAACATGCATGGTGTGTTGAAGCATCATCAGTAGATTTGCCATTTCATGATTTGATCCATCAATCACTTCTTGCAAGACTTTTCTTTAAAATCCATCAAAGTCTGAAGAATATCATTTATTGATGCATGACAAGTGAAAGAAGTTGTTTAAGTTAAACTCTTGCTACGTATGGAAACAGAGGGTTAACTAGACGAACAAATGCGTTTCTCTCATCTTGGATCAGAGGAAAGAGAATAATGAATGTAACTAACTATAATAGAATGAGAAAGGTCTACATATATACAAGTTATGCACATGTGTAATATCACATGTCAAAATAAATAAATAAAAAATACAAATTTCTACAATAACCCCTCGGGTAGTTGGCTATGGTAAAAAGCCATACTTAGATAAGAAAAAATCTAGACGAGAATTAGCAATTGCCTTGGTTACAGGGTCTGCTAATTGTTGATTAGAAGGAATAAAATCTATATGAAGAAAACTAGAGTTGACATGATCTCTGATGAAGTGGACATCAATCTCTATGTGCTTGGTTCGAGCATGAAAGCATGAGTTCTTAGCAATTTTTTGTGCAAATCTACTATCAATAAGAAGAGCAATAGGAAGTGAAGAAGAAATGCCTATATCGCGTAATAGAAATGACAACCGCAAAAGCTCCTTGGTCATAGTTACAAGGCTACGATATTTTGCCTCTACTGATGAAGTAGATATGGTTTCTTGTTTTTTTTGTTTTCCATAAAATCAAGGATGTGCTAAGAAAGACACAAAATCCAGAAAGAAACTTGCAATCTAAAGAACTTAACCCCTAATCAACATCGTTATAGCCTTGCAATGTTAAGGAACTATTTGAAGAATAAAACAGACCTCTATCAATAGACCCTTTAATGTACTTAAGAACATGAACAACAACCTTTAAATGCGATGTTCCTAGAGCTGTCACAAATTGGCTCAACTATTACACATAAAAGGAAAGATCAGGGCGAGTCAAGGTCATGTACAACAATCATCCCATAATTATTTGAAAAACACTTGGATCTAGAAATAATGCTCTACTATGATTATCAAGCCACAATCCTGGAGGAAAAGGACTTGATGTTGGTTTAGCACTTGTTAGCCTTCTGTCCGACAATACATCTAAAGCAAACTTTCGTTGATTTAATATAAAACCTGAAGACAGTCGACATATCTCTATTCCAAGGAAAAACTAAACTTCCCCAAGATCCTTGATAGTGACAGCAGTACGTACAGTAGCTTTAACACTGGCAATTTCATCTAAAGAATCTCCAGCAATAAGTACATCATCAACATATACTAAGAGAGCAACAAAACCATCATTATTTTGCCAAGTAAATAGAGAATAGTCTGACTTGGATTGAATAAAACCAAGTAAGACTATGAATTTCAAAAATTCCTTATTCCATTATTTAGAAGCTTGTTTCAATCCATAGAGGGGCTTAACAAGCCTACACACTTGACCCTTAGTAGTTATTATGTATCCATCTAGAGGTATCATGTAAATATCTTCATTTATGAACCCATGAAGAAATGCATTATTGACATCCAACTAATGCACATGCTAACCTTTAACAGAGGAGACAGCAAGTAACACATGAACTGATGTCAACTTAGCAACTGGAGCAAAGGTATGTGTATAATTAATCCCTTCTGCTTGTGTGTATCCTTTAGCCACCAGTTAAGCTTTATAATGTTCAATGGTTCATTAGGCTTGTATTTGATCTTATAAACCCATTTGGAACCAATAGGTTGTTTATCAGGAGGTAAAGTTGTAAGTTCTCATGTGTTATTTGATTCTAGAGCTAAAAGCTCTTGATTCATTGCCTCAATCCACTTAGGATTAGTCTTTGCTTCATGGTAATTTCTAAGCTCTTGAATTGAAAAAGAGCTAAGGACATCACATAATCACAAGGAAGGTTGGAAAGGATATGAGAACCAAATAATGGATAGTAATAAGAATTATTGGTAAAAGTTGTTTTAGAAGCAGGAAAAGTAAAGTGAACCGTATGTACAAAATCTTGAAGCCATTTTGGTAGATGCCTTTCCCATGTAAACCTACACAAGGAAGGAAAAGAAGAATCTGTGCGTAGAATAGTGTCTAAAATAGCATCTGAGCTAATATCAATACTATTAGATGAAGTTGTGTTTGTGATAGAGTCTAGAAGAATAGATGAATGGCCATGAAAATTAGAATCTCTATGTATACCAGGATTAGGAAGCATCTAATCAGAACTAGGAAAGGAAACATCAATAGACAACAAACGAGTTTTAGTACTGTTTTTATAAGGAAACACATCCTTAAGGAAAAACACATCACAACTGACAAATAGCTTTTGAGAGAACAAATCAAACAGCTTATACCCCTTTTAACCTGAAGGATATCCTACAAAAATACATTGTTTACTTCTGGTGTCAAATTTATTTGATGGTTTAGGCAAGATGGCTACATAACATAAGCAACCAAACACTGGAAGTTGATTGTAATTTGGTGCCTTATGAAAAAAGCAATTCATAAGGTGTTTTCCAAGGAAGAGATTGTGTGGGCATGAGATTAATAAGATAAGTGACAGTATGCAAGGACTCACCCCAAAATTGTTTTGGAAGATTAGCATGAATTCGCAATGATCTTGCGGTATCCAATACATGTTTGTGTTTCCTCTCCACTACTCTATTTTGTTGTGGTGTCAATACTACACTTCTTTGATGTATGATCCCATGTTTAGCTAATAAGCTTTTGGTATCACGGGAAAAAAACTCTCCCCCATTATCTAATCTAATGCTGTTTGGTGTGGTAAGGAATTATGTTTGCACATAGGTTGTAAAATTAAACGATAAACTAACAACTTGTGACTTATGAGCCATTAAGAAAGTCCATGTGGATTTAATGTTATCATCAACAATGGTAAGGAGAAATTTGGCGCCAAAAATAAAATAAGTATTATAAGGCCCCCATACGTTAACATGCATTAGATCAAAGGTATTCAAAGAAGTAGATTAACTAATACAAAAAGGAAAATGATGAAATTTCACTTGTAAACATGTATCACAAAGAAATTTAGATAAACTATTATGTTTAAAATTTCACAAGTGATGAAGTTTTGAGGCTGACAAATGGCCTAACCTCTGATGAAATAAATCAATTAAAACATCAATACCAGAATTCTTAATATAAGAAGAGGTACTAGCAGTAATAGAAGGTGAAATAGAATCAACTAAAAAAGGCTTTAAGTTTAGTAAATATAATCCATAAGATGCAATAGTTGAAGCTACAATAGCTCTAATCTTAGGGTCGTGAAATTCACAATGATGTGAATCAAACACAACTACAAGGTTAGTTTGTTTAAGCAACTTGTTGACTGAAATTAAGTTGTAACAAAAGTTTGGAACAAAAAACACATCATTTAAGGTAATTTGTTGAGTCAGTCTAACATCCCTAACAAATTTAACAGGGAAGGACTTTCCATTGGGCAATTGAATAAAAATGAGTGCAAGCAATGTGCGTCCATGTGACAAATGATGTGAATATGGTGTTATGTGATCCGAAGCTCCTAAATCAACAATCTATGAGAAATGTTTAGTTTTACTAAAACTAAAAGAAGCAAAGGCAAAACTACTACCTACAGCAAAAATCATGATAGCATACTAAGATGATGCATCTCCTAAACTCTGATCCTTTAAGGCACAAAGAACCTTCTAACAAACCTTAGAAATAAGTTGTGATTCCTGTAAGGATACATTCTCATTATGCTACAAAATACTCTTATCATTATTCACATTACCCAACGAGTAATCTAAAGGAGTATCACCTATAGATGAAACACCTTGACAAGCATGAGCTACAACTCGATTTCCCTTTATTTCTTGCACCTTTAAACCATTCTAGGTATCCAATAATCTCAAAACAGTGTTCCATTATATGACCTGTGTTTTTACAATGTACACAAGTGAGTTTGCTATTTCCCTTACCTCTTTTCTCTTTTCTATCCTCAACATTAAACTTCTTTTGAGTTTTAGTTAAGAATGATGTTGAGTCTTCAACCAAAATGCTACTACTAGTTACTTGTTTTTGTTTTTCAACTTGATACACCAAATAATATGCTTTGTTAACAGTTAGAAGAGGATCTACGGAGAGAATTTGACCCCTGATATTTTCATATACATCAGCTAGCCCCATAAAAAATTGAACCAACTTAGTTCTATTATCTAACTCTGCTAGCTTTGTTATCTGATCACATCTACAATTAGTCATAGCACCATAAGTACAACTCAGTAGTAATGTCATACTACTGAGTTTATCCTACAACTTCTTAAGATTATTGTAGTAGATAATAACACTTGAGTTTCCTTATTTCAAATTTACAATTTCTGATTGAATTTGATATAACAGTAGACCATTAAGCAATCCAAATCTATCACATATCTCATCCTACAGTTCCTTAGTTGATGAAGCATAGGTAAAACTTTCAAACAATTCCTCACTCATAGAGTTTATAATCTAATGCCGAATCATAAAATTACAGCGAATCCACCTTTGTTTATCAGTAGTATTACCTTTCGACTTAGGAATAGTCTCATCAATAAAACTTATCTTTGCTTTAGATCCTAAAGTTAGTCTAATAGATCTATTCCAATTATTAAAATTCACTCCATTAAACACTACGTTCATGATAATCGTTCCAAGATTATCAGAATCAACCAAAAAAAGAGGATCATCAAATGAATTTTCTTGATTTCTAGTCATTTTAATTCAAATGCATGTAGTAATCAATCATTGAATCAATCGGAGAAAGCCGTAACCAAAAAGAATTGGAAAGGAACGATGACATGTATGAATTTTGATGAGGAATAAATTCACGACAATAGAACAACTATCTGCCCAATCTCTATATGAATTTCGATGAGCAACGGCTTTACGTTGATAGAGAAATTCTTTGTCCAAGCTCTGATATCATGTTTAAGTTGAATTCCTACTATGTATGGAAACAAAAGGTTAACTAGACAAACAAATGTGTTTCTCTCATCTTGGATCAGAGGAAAGAGAATAATGAATGTAACTAACTGTAATAGAATGAGAAAGGTCTACATGTATACAAGTTGTACACATGAGTAATATCACATGTCAAACTAAGTAAATAAAAAAAAATACATATTTCTACAACAGTAAAGTACCTATTGTGTTTGGAAGCTAACACTTAGTTTTATTGGAATCACGTATCTAAGTCAAAGAGTTCTAGAGGTTTGTGTTTGATGCAAGAGGTCTTGTCGGCCAACTTATTCTTAGATTCTATTGAATCATTTTTTTAGGGAGAAGGTGTAACAAGAGTCTATCCTATCTAAATCGAAGCTCATAAAGAGAAGAATTTATTTTTTATGCATGAAAGAGACAAAAAGGGGTAGATTGCACATGCATTCGAATGTTGTCGTTTGAATGACATGTCCATGGTGTTCTAATGGCATGAATAACCATGCCGGTGGCATAAAGAAGTATTCCAATATTACGATTAGCCATACCAATAGCATAAATAGCCATTTGAATGGTATGAAGATTCCAAGCATAGAATACTCTGAGATTTAGTTTATTTCTTTTGTTATTATTGTTATTTTATTCCTAAAAATGTTCTTGCTAGACTTAGAGTAGCATTTAAATACTTAAGAGTCATAATTTCACAATTCATTAGTTTTGTTATTATTGCATTCAATCATTGTTGTTGAGAGTGTTAGTCTTGTTATATGAATATAGAGATTACATTTCTTCCTATTCCTTGAGTTTTTATCATTCTATCTTAGATTATGGTGAATCACATTATTTAGATTCCCAACCTAATATCAATCTTGATTTAAAAACCTTGATTGTTTCATTAATTGAGTCATATCAACACTAAAGGTAATATAATCCTTACATAAAGGCCATCCTATTTAGTCTATTCAATTCATTTTGAGATTAATATATAATGTCTATCCTCTATTGATAGATCCATATTCTCTTATTTTCCATTCATCAAATATCCAAAAACCCATAAAGTTACAATCTTTACATATTAACTCTTAAATCTATTTATTATGATCCATTTAGAATTAGGATATATCACCAATTGCCATATTTGATCTAACAATAAGTTTCTTGGAAAGGTAGGGAATGGATATTTTTAATGTCAATTATTAGTTATATGTACCTTCTCTTTGACTCTTTCCATAATATATTCTTTCTTTACACCATCTTTATCTATACTTTACACGTACGTTACACAAACCACTATGAGAATCGAGATCCTTAAAATCATACTAATTGACTATATTATTTAGCATGATCAAATGGTCGGTTTTACCATTTTCCATCCAAATTTTTGCGATGGAATATGAAGTCAATAGGAATAGGTGTAAAATAATTGGATTTTAGTATGTTCCAAATTTGTCAAGATCATTATAATATAATAGTATATATACTAATCTTATAATGGAATGGATTTTAAAATTCAAGAACCCATTAGTTACTTTGGTTTATTGCTAAATAAAAAAGCCTGACTAAACATACCAATAGTTACCAAATTCATAGGGGCTATGGAGGAGTAAACCATGATCTTAAAATCAATTTGTTTTGAAGTGGTCAAGAAAGTGTTCATAGGCTACTGAGGAATAAACAATGACCTTCTTAAAGTCGATTTGTCTTGAAAGGGTCAAGAAAGTATATATTATAGCAATCGTAAAGCACTAGATGGAAAAGGCGAAGAAGGAAACAACCATCGGGGGTATTTAAATTGATATTATCATTACTATAGAATTTTTTTACCCTCCCGACCGAAGGAGGATTGATTACCATAGATTACCTAATCTCATGTAATATATTCCATATATAGCCTTGTGCAATAGTAAAATCTATTTTACCACAATGAGAATTCTAAATAAATGATAAAACTTCTAAGGCATCTTGTAAATAGTGTTTCCAAGAAAAAAAAAAAAAAAGAGAAAGAAAAAGATACAATGTATAGTTGCATCATCATGATACCGTATTACATAGTTCATAGCCTATTTATCCCATGTAAAAAGTCCAAAGTTACGTGGTAAAATCAGTACATGACCCATTGGACGGTGCAAAACTCACCTATCTGCCATTCTATCATTATCAATCTTATAAGAGCATAATCATCAATATATGAACCTTAAGTTATTGCAACTCTATTACATCTCTGCAAAATGGACAGATATGCATGGTATTGGATGTAAGTCAAGTGTCAGATTTATCCTATGACATTTCATCTCTTGGCTTGGCAAGCCGTGTTGGTTATTGTAGCACAGTAAGATCTGGAAGCAGGGAGGTGTGCCGTAGAGGCCTACTGGTTATCAAAGGAGCCAGATTTAGAAGCTTGTTCTTATAGCAAGGGATAATGATTTTAGAGATACAAGCAAGTTGAGTTGGAATGATACAAATATTGATCCCAAGCTTAGACTTAGAATTTTAAAACTTAAGCTCGATGAAGTTTAGAATTTTGAAGTCTAACACAACTCAAGACATTATTCAAAATGTTCAAGTTTAGTTCAATTAACTTGTTTAGATTTGGTTTATTTGAAAAATACTTTTCTTCACATTTAAAATAACATTATTATATAAATTCAATTTGAAGTTAACTAATATTTAGATTGAACTTGAGTTTAAATAAGTTTGTGAGTTAGTCGAGTTAAATATTATAAAAATCAAATTTGACTTGATGAATTATTTTGAGAAGTTTGAGATTGAACTTAACTCGACTTAACTCAATTTTTATTAAACTGAACTCTATTAGTTTACGAGTAGGTTTCACTCTTGTGTGGCTTTAGGTGATTGTTAATAGCTCTATTGGGGATGTTGATCTTGGTTTTTGTGTTGCTGTCTATGATAGGAAATCCAGTGTTAGTCGTACAAGCTAAAAGTTTGTTTCACTTAGGTTAAGTATTGCATGAAATCCTAAGGTGAAATATATTTAGGAAAGGGGTCTTGATTCAAACGCCTTTATCAGGTCATTTAATGAAGTTCCTTAGATAGTAAACCCCTTTGAGAAATACGGACTTTGTCCGAATGCCTTGAGGTGTCATCCAAAGGAAGAGGCATTCAAATGAGGTCCTCTTAAAAGGAATTACTTTGCTTCTTGCTTCCTTGCAACTTTCCCAAGCCGTTTTTTATTAGCAACGTTTCTGTCTCCAGCCTAAGCAAACTGCTTTCCCCCTATCTTCGTTATAGTTATCCATATTTTATAGCTTGAAGCACCTAGCTTTTCTATATCCTTCTCGGAACAATACTAATGTATCTTGTCAAGATGCTCAAGCTCTAATTAGGTCCTATCCGAGTTTCTTTTATACTATGTTTGTGAGCGTAGCTCTGACGACTGATTTTGAAGCTTACTCATTGGATTTGGTAGTATAACTCAACTCATCATTGAGTTTCTACTTGCTTAATGAAAGATATCTGAAATCTTCAAGAGACATTTCATAACCTCAAAAGTTGAAGACATCACGACCATAAGATGCAGTTTTTCCAAAGATGTTTAAGAGGATATTACGGTACATTTACTTTCTACGATAGAATAGATAGGGAATAAGAATTTTATATCTTATGAATGATTGTTGTTAGGAATAGGCTAGAAATTTCATATTCCAATAGTTATTTTATATAAGTTTTGATAATATTTTTTTCATCTTATTGATTGCGACTGTGGTGTTAAATTGAGAGTATAACAAAAAAATATTAATATGCCCCTATTTGATTTTTTTAAAATAACAAAGTTACATAACCTTTCTTTATTAATTGAGGGCACAATTGTCTCATTAATTAAACTTTTTACTTGTGTGGAAAGGTATAAAACTTTTATCTTATAAAAGGTAACAACTATAAACCCATAGAAAGAGAATAAAAAAGTCATGAAAAACAAAAATTTCTAGACCAATTTCCAAAAGAAAAAGAAAATAAGAAATATTTTTGAAATAATTATTCTATTTTTTCTCCATTATTCTAACTAAAGAAACTGTTAGAGAACACAGTAGCACAAGGGCTTCATCTTCAACTTAAACATCGGTGTGATTCGATGCTTAATAAGAGACGTGAACTCACTCAGATGGGTCCTGGCAGACATAGCGACAGATGTCTGCACAGTATTGAACTTCTGCTTCAAAACTAACTCAGCACCTAGAAATTTCGGTATGTATAAAACTTCATGTCTCATCCAAAAATCTGTTGTAGTCTCTTCTGCAATAATTCCTATGTTACTCATTAGAAAGATACAATTATGCTACAAGGAGAGCTTTATCCTTAGACTGATGAATATTGATTAAATTCGATGCCAGGTTATATCGGTCTACCAATCTTCACATTAAGCACAATCGTGGTGTGCTCAACGTACCACATGTGGATAGATTATAATGATATATAAACAGTGATGAAATTTTAATATATAAAAATATAAATAGTAACTTTTAAAAATTACGTTCTACAATTTGTATGTGTAAGCTATTCATTTATATATGTGGTATATTAGTGCTAGGAATTTTTTTTTTCTTTTTTTTTTACTAGATATGCTCATGTGCACCAATATTTTTATATAAGGCTTGCAACCATCAAACAATTCTGGATCAAGAACACAAAAGAATTTGAGGTGCACTCCACCTATTCGATTTCGCTCTAGGTATTGCAAACAATCCAATTAAGACTCCAGCACCAAGGAAGAAGTATAAATTCTCGGGGTTAAATCAAACTCGTATGATTTTGCCAAAAAAGTGTGTCACTTCGTTGAATTGGTAATTCATTCATTAAAAAAAAAATGATGATTTTAGGCTTCTTTCCCCCTCTTTCATGGGACTATTTGAATTATTTTACAATGTTTTTTTTTTTAATTTGATAATGCAGTTCAAAGTTATTAAATGTCACCCTTAATCAAACTTTTGCTTATTGAAGTGAAGCTGCTAAATGCTAATTAAATTCCATACCCCGATTGAACTTTGATCGGATCATATTTACTTCTTCCACTATCTTTAGACTGATATCCAAGCAAACACTAATGTAAAGGGTAAGAAGTGAGGTTAAAAAATTGACAAGCAAGAATTTGATTGTATATAACATTTAACAACTTCAAGTTTTAAATATAAAAATAAAAAAAGAAATGAAAAGAAATCTCCAAATAGTGAATTTTACGTTATTCCAAATATATATATAATTAATTATTTATTTATACATATTTGTATATAATCTAATACGACTTCCATAAAAATTAAATAGATAACTCAGTTAAGACTTTCCCTAGACGTGCGGAAAGGGGTATCTGTAATTATATAGTATAAGAATATTTATATGATATGTATGTGAGTATGTATGAGCTAAAAGAATAGCCCCCGTTCAGTTTTGCCTTAGAAGAATCTTGTCATTCTTCCCCCGATACAGATCGGATAGCAAACAATATCCCAAACACAGTTGAATACATCGTAAGGGAATATAAATATATATATATATATGTATATATATAAGCAGCAATCATAGCGTAGGAAAATAATTTTCTAGCAATATCCAAATCATAAAGAACATAACTCGAATTCCAGTATGATTCACTGGAATGAGGTGAGTACGATATTATCTCATTTGACATTTCTATGTTTCACTCTATATATATATATTTTAAATCTGCTATTGACTCTTTTAATATTAGAATAGTATAATGATTAGCCTCCTTGGTCGTGGACATGACTAAGGCAAATATGGAATAATAATTCAATATTGAAGCAATAATGCAGAGGAAGTCCAAATTTTTATAAGTAGTGATTGTTACTGTCTTTTTGAAAACTTTACCAAAGCAGGTGCTAGTTTTCATACAATCTTTAAGCCCCGATGAAGATTACACCAAAAAAAAAAAAAAAAGCTGAATTTTCTCTGCTTATACCATATGTACAATATCAGTGGTGATTAAGCTAAAAGCAGTAGTGTGGTTCGGATTGATGCATATTCCTCTCACAAAATTAAAATAAAAAAATTAGCAAATACTTACAAAGCTAAACTTATTTGTCCTTAATTTACTTCTAAAAATCAAATACCAAGTAAAGTTTTATTTCCAATGAATATAATAATCTTTAAACCTTTCCATCTAAAGAGCACGTGAGCTTTCTCTAGCTTTCATTTCTCTATCACCATTTCACTGTAATTATAATAAGATAAAAGAAGATAATTTATCCAAATATCAAATTTAAAACTGAAATAGATGAGTTATGTCCCACTAGTCCGATCTTCGAATAGATACGGGTAAAGGAATTAAGTGCACCAAAATTCTAGGCTTCATAATTCTTTGATTTGTGAAATTTGCTCCATTCACTATTACAATAATGGCTTGAACCACCTAAAATTAAAAAGGAAAAGAGTGTTTTTATGATAGCCCAATTTAACTAAAAAGGATAAAAATGCTAAAGAAAATCACAACAATAAAGTAGCAACAACAATAATAATAACAATAATGATAATCAGATAAAAATATAAATATGAAATATAAAAAATAATTCAGTCCACTGATCATTGTTACTACAGCATTGCAACTACAATATTACTATCAAATAATCGCCATATGTCACTATAATTGCCGCTACCATGATGTTGTCACCATTATGGAGCGAGACCTCAAATCTACCATGACTGCATTACCACTAACATCAATCCATATTCTACGCGGCGGTGATAATTTGGCATTATCAATAACAATTGATAATATGGAAGTACATAGTTGTTGTGTCGAGGGTGATGAAGTAGTGATGATAGATGGTGACAGTAATAGTGTGGCATAATGACAAGGTTTATATGGGGTGATCGGCGGTCTTTAATGGTGTGGTAATTTTAACGATGGCGGTAGTTAAGGCAAAGGTTTTTCTTTTCGCCTTTTGCACCATTACCACTCCCACCATCATGGCGGTAGTGAATTAGCAGTACCAATAATAATTGGTAGTCTGGTAGTACATAGTCGTTATGGTGATAGTGAAGTAGTGATAATGACGGTAATGTTGTGTGAGGATAATGGTAGCGCAGGTCGGCGATCTTAATGGTGCCATAACTCTGAATTCCCTGCGGCCCCACCCCCCTCTCCAAAAAGGAAAAAAGAGCCATCGTTTTAACAGTAAAATTTAATTTATTTTTTTTCTTTTTCCACCGTTACCATTATCATTGTTACTACTATTACTACTATTATAATAATATAATTATTAAAAAATTAACAAGAACTTCATGTATACTTTTATGTAAGTTAAATAAAAAATTATATATTTTTACATGTTTATTTTTTCATAATGTCTATGATAGAAAGTTTATGGTAAAGAAAAGGCCAATTTGTTTACTCAAAAATAATAAAGAAGAAATAAAATAATTATTTCTGATATACTTTCTATTATCTTAATTACTTAGAATTTGATATGAGAATTTTTATTTTTGATGATTTTTTTATTTCCTCCCTAAAGGAAATAGTTCTTGCTTGTGAAAGATGGATATATATATATATATATATATATATTTCCCTCTCTATAAGAATAAATAGTTCAAATGATGGACAATTATGTGTTGAATAAATAAGAAAAGTTAATTAAATTTTAATTATTTTCCAAAGAGACTAAATATAGTGTATTGTTTTTTCGGTTATATTCTTAATTTAATACTTTAATTAATCAGATGGAATAAATACTAGAGCAATTATTCTCTCAATGAAAACTATATAAAGTAAACATCAAATTTTATATTTTTATTAAAGAAAATTATATGGGAAGGTATTAGTGTTTCGAAGTAAGTTCGAATAGAGAATTAATGTTTTAAAATGTTTAAATAAGAGATCAATATTTTAATACATGATTCAAGTAAGGAATTCTGTTAACTCATAGTTATAATGCTATCAAATTAATTTGATGGTGGGGTGGCTCTTTTTTTATTTTTATAGTTTTTTCTTTATTGAATTTTTAATTAAATATATTACAATATATATAATATGTCATTATAATATATATAATTAGTAGTTATATAAATAGTTATGTATATATATTTTTTTCATTTTTTTTTCAAATTTTTTTTCTTTTTTATTATAATTTTACATGATTTTTTTAATATTTCTCCTCCTTTACGCCACATGCCACTTAATAGGCATATTATATCGATTTATCGGCGTTATAATTGTAAGTTAACAAAATCTTTACTTTGATACTTTATTTAAATATATTAAAATATTGATTTCATATTTGAATATACCCTTAAATATTAACATTCTTTTCGTGTAATTTTTCCTTTCTGATAATAATAAAAATATTATTTCGCATTTCCCGTGTATATTCCATTAGGCGTTGGAAGGAGTCGGAACGAGCCAAGCTGCGTTTTCATGATCACATGTCATAGTAGCTGTGGTAAAATTGCAAAGAAAAATAACCTGATCCCAACTTGAGGCGTATGTCAGACTTCATACGTGTGGCTTCCAATAATTGATTTTAGAATTTCTTTCTTGTACTTCCAATTTCGGAGATTTAATTTTGTAGGAACCTTAAGTAATAATAAAAGCATATGTTTCTCCATTATGTCGGAATTGTCAACACTATCCATCTCGGCCATTACATCTATGTAATATCGTCAGGCGTGTCATCCCAATAATCTGCCCGTGGACATATTTCTTATAAATCTAATGGTTACATAGCTTGAATTCCAGTTTTATTCACTGGAATGAGGTGTGTTCACGATATTATCTCATTTGACTTTCACTATGTTTGACTCTATTTTTTTTCTTTTCTTTTCTTTTTTTTTTTGTTATATGCTGTTGACACTTTCAATGTTAGAATATTACAATGATTAGCCTCCATGGTTGTGGGCATGACTGCACAACATGGAATATGAAATAATTCAGTGAATGTCCAAATTTTTATAGGTAGTGGTGTTATTCAATGGTTTTTATGTTTTTTATAGAACCCTGCGGACAAAGATGCTAATTTTCATACAATTTTCCAGCATCCAAAAACGAAAAGTTTATCACTGAATTTTCTCTCCTAGTACCATGATATTGGCGGTGATTAAACGCTTTGAGTAGCAGTGTATTTAGGGCCTTTATTTTCTGTGTCTTTGATTCTTTTTCTAGCTTATTACCTTTTTTATTTGGCAAAATCTTATTTTATCTATATATATATATATAAAGAAAGAATGTATACAATCTTGAAAATACGAAAGTGTTTCTTTTCTTGTGCAATTCGCAACTGCCCTGGGCACTCGAAACACTATCATTATCACGCTGGAGGGATTTTGGAACGAGTCTAACTGCGTTCCGCTTGGTGACCAAATGCCATGGTAGTTGTGGCTTAATTGTAAAGTAACATAACCTGACTCCAAGTTGGGGGGTATGTCAAACATCTTACGTGTGGCTTCCAATAATTGACTTTAAAATTCCTGTTTTATTTCCAATTCGGAGGTTATAGTACACGGAACCTTAACTTATCATAATATTAAGTTTATGTCTCTCAATAATGTGGGAATATGTCAACTCTATCCACCGCAGCCACCACATACTGTGGTGTCTTATCCCAAGAGAAGGCGAAGAGGGAATAACTGCTTGTCCTCCGGACAGATTGACGACTACGGCAACTGCACTTCTAATCATGAACCCATTTTTTAATGTATCTCATGATTTTCTCTATTTATGCTTTTTTCTTTTTTTTTTTTTTTTTTAATCTTGTTTGTGTATGATCCCTATCTATTGTGTATGTATATCGTAGCATGCCCCGAGGTCATCACAAGCCCGTAACAACCTTACTATTTTTATGTATGATGAGAACATGCAAGGTCCTGAAGTTCTGGTTACTATAATCGACAAAAATATGTATTAAAATATATATATGTACATATAATATAATTACCAAACACTCGTAAGTCATTTCCTATAAGCATATATAAAATTTTATCTTAGCAAAATTAATCTCTGCCTGACTTTAAATCAGTAACTCTACACAACACATGTAGCACCACAAATTACATATTAATACACTGCACTAGTAAACATACTGTAGAAGTATATAGGCTTATATTTGTCGTCACGTCGCAGAATATTCTCTTGCTATTTGTACAGTTTAGTTAGTTAAGCGGATCCTCTTGTATATATAGGAGACTCTATTAGTATTAATGCAGTAACTTAAAACACTTCATTTACTTCTTTCATTCATATTGCGATTCTTACCTTTGTTTACATCTCTCGTTGGCGATACTCGAGTTTTCATTGACGAATAATAGGCCAAACCCAATAATTAATCCCAATAGTAAACCCTATCTTATTTCGTAATCTCCTTGTATTCTTCATATTAGTCACATAAGTCTTCTTTTTCTTTTTGTCTTCCTACTCACTTGAATATTCTACACAATTAGGGTTTTAATAACAACGTATTTTTCTTTATTTTCTTGTAAGGTGAAATAAAATTTGTTATTGCGGTGGCTTATTCGAGAAAGCCAGGACTTCTTGAGGACACTGATTCAAGGAAAGTTCGGAATGATCCCTTTCTCTATGTTTTTTCCTTTTTATACTCTCCTAGACCTATTATTAATCTATTATCTTTTTGTTACAACTGCTATGGTAATTACAATCTATTAATAGATTTGTTATTACAAACACATGATACAATTATATGATGTGATTTTTAATGTTGTCTTCATGTGATGTCTTCTATGATATAATCTACATGTTAACTTAGCTTCTTAATCTCCCTTTTTTGTAACAAATTTTTCCTCTTGAAAAACTTTGTTTTCAAGGTTGTAATCTAGATAAGTTATTCGAGACTGTTCAAATCTTCCCATGATGTCTCTTCCATAGGTAGTCCGAACAACTTTATTAGTATTTGCTTCATACAATAAACCTTTTGAACTATCATCTCGCTACCAAAATTGCTATAAGCACCACCAGAGGGTGATTAACCATTGCATCCGATGGTATGTGTAGTGATGGTTCTGTAGATCCATATGCCTTCTAAGTATTGAAATATGACAAACATTATGGATTCTACAATTTTTAGAAAGTTCTATATCATATGCTCATGACCTAATTTTATGAAGCACTCTGTAAGGTTTGTAAAACCTTTCGGGAAAAATGAAAATTATTTCCTTAAATTTTGATTTGAGTGCAAATTGAACCCTTAAACTTTTAAAGTGTGTTTTAAGATCTCCTAAACTTTGATAAATTGATAAATAGTTCTTACAATTGAAAATAACTTTCTTAAACTTTGATTTTAGTATACAAACACTCCATAAACTTATCAAAATATACTTTAGGACCCCATAAACTTCGACAATAGCGTAACTTTTTCTAAGCAAAAAACAAAAAAGAAAAGAAATGTCCTTTATGTTGTCAAATATTTATTAAAATTTAAGGATTCTTAAAGTATACTTTGAAAGTTTAAGGGTTCTTAAAACATACTTTGAAAATTTAAAGTTTAGGGAGGTTATTTAAGGGTTCTTTAAGGGATCAATCCACATCTAAGTTAAAGTTTAGGGAGGTTATTTGAAATTTCCCTAAACCATTTTGAAAGTTTAAGATAAGATTGTTAAGATAAAGAAATTTGTCCATGTGGCTACATTCTAACATAAACCATATCTCTAAGCACCAATTCTACATTAGTACAATGTCTATCTACAAATTCTTTCATGTTCTATTGGGCTTGAGTTAACTATGACCTTAATAATTGTAATACTTCATCTCTTGCCTTAAGTTCAGTCCCCATAATATTTAATTTAGAAGCACCCCTTACATAAGATGCTTTTGTTGGAGGTTGAAGCCCATATTCCACTTCGAAAGGTGTAGTCTTAGCTCCATCATGATATGACACATTATATGCATACTTAGCCCAAGGTAGGAATTTGACTTAACTATTAGGGTGTTCCATAACAAACCTTCTCAAATATGGCTAGATAGTTCTATTTAGCACTTCAATCTACCCATTAGATTGAAGGTGATATGCACGAGAGAATGCCAATTTAGTTCCAATTTATTAAAAAAGTTCTTTCCAAAACTGACTCATAAAATTCAGTCTCTATCTAATACTATAATTCTTAAAAAGCTATGAAGCCTAACTATCATCTGAACAAACAAAGAAGCTACTTTGGTTGCTTTATAATGTGTCTCTAGTGCTCCCATATGATAGTAGTTAGAAAATTTATCTACTATTACTAAGATGATTGATAAATTTGCTGACATAGGCAATATGCTTATATCTTTCGAAGCTCATCTCGTATTGGAAGAGGAGCTAGTAATCCAACTGGAGATCTTGTCAAATACTTAACCTATTAGCATGCACAATAAGATCTAACATATTGTTCAACTTATGATTGTATTCCTTCTTAGAAAAACTCTACTAATAGTTTCTTATATGTTTTGAGGACCCTAAAATGGCTTACTAATGGTGATGAATGAAATTTAGATAATAGTGAGGGGATTAATTTGGATTAAGGCACAAAAAACAATTTGTTCTTATAGAATAGAAGATCGTTTTGCCAATTTAATGGCCATTTTTCTTTAAAAGTGCATTAACTACCTTATTATCCACTCTACCCTTATACATTTGCCAAGATTTTTTGTTGCTTTAGTATTTGAATAACTTGGCTCAAAATTTCTTTAAGGCTTTTATTATATGTTCTTATTGTAAGATGAGCACCCAATAAATATTCTCTCCACTTTTGAACAAATTCTACAATGGCATGTAATTCTCTAACATATAAACAAGCCTTATATAAATGTAAAGGTAACTTCTTACTAAAAAAATGCAATAAGATGTGCCTCTTTCAATAAGACTACTCTAATATCTATACTCGACACATCTATTTCCACAATAAACTCTTTTATAAATTTAGGTAAACACATAATAGGGGTTGATACCAAAGCTTGTTTGAGCTGATCAAAAGACTGTTTTACTCATTCAATCTAATCGAATTTATCCTTTTGTAACATGTCTGTTAGTCGAGTAGCAATATTCATGTATCTCCTCACAAACCTCCTATAGTAACCTAATAAGCCCAAAAGTGACCTCAATTGTTTAATAATTACAAGTAAGGGCCATTTTCTAATGGTTGATATTTTTACTGAATCCAAACTTAATCCCTCTCTTAAGACAATATGTCCTAAATAATCGATATTACTTTAAGCAAAGGAAAATTTGCTTGCTTTATTTTTATAAAAATGTGTTACTTGACAAAACTTGTAACACATGAGCCAAATGTTCCACATGTAATGTTATAAATTTTTTGTATACTAAGATGTCATCAAAGAAAATAATGACAAGTTTCCTCAAAAATGGCCTAAATTTGTTGTTCATAATGGCTTGGAAGGTGGGTGGTGCATTGCTTAATCCAAATGGCATGATAAGAAAATTATAATGCTATCATGAGTTCTAAATACAGCCTTTTCCACATCTTCCTCATTCCTCCTAATTTGATGGTAGCTATCTCTTAAGTTTAACTTGGAAAAGACACATGCCTTATGTAACTCATCAAGTCACTCATCTATTGTCGAATTAGAAACTTATCTTTTATTATGGCTTGGTTTAATACCTTATAGTCAATACAAAATCTCCAAGTCCTATCCTTTTAGTGAAGAAAAAAGGACCATAACTGTATTGAATTATCCCCTATTGCAACATCTCTTTAAGTTGTTTCTTAATTTCACCCTTTTGAAAATGGGGATCTTGATAAGGCTTGACATTAATTAGTTTAACACTACTTTCTAAGTGAATTTTATGTTGAATATATCTTAATGGTGGCAATGATGAAGGTGCATTGAACATACGAACGTCTTTACTGAATACTTATTGTAATTGAGTATTACTTGCAGTAGGCTCACATGTGCTAGAATTTACCTCCTAAGCCAATAATTGAAAGAAAAAAGCCACGAGATCTATTGACATTAATTTTCTAAACTGTGTATGTGAAATTTGCAACATTGTTGTACTATTATCTCCCTTTAATGTGATCACAGTTCCCCTGTATACAAACTACATTGTTAATGTAATGTAATCTATTATGGTTGGCCTTAATTTTTGTTACCATTAAACTCTTGATACTATTTTTATCCCTTAAATTAGTAGTACATAGAATATTTCTACAACGTCTACTCCTTGTACAGTAAACTGAACATGTTCATATTTTCCTTCACACAACATTCATGTACCATTACTAATCATAACATGAAAACTTGTTAAAGGAGTTGTGTATACCATATGTATCAATTATATTGAAATTGGATTATTCTTATTATCGTTAGTACATCAAAGATCTTCCTCCCTTCTTGATTGTGTTTTAGTTGGTGACATTTTGCTAATAAGTAAAGAATTTTGATTTGCTATTGTTGGATTATTATTCAAAGTGTTTAACAATTTGAATGCTTTTTGTTTAGGTGAAAAATTGTAATTATTGATAATGTTTTAGAATATAATTGAATGGTTTGGTGATGGAAGCATCAGATAATTTGGATTTTTACATTTTTGCTAACTAAACTACATTCATTAAAGATTTTGGTCCTGTTACTTACACATTGTATCTAATTGCTAGAAATAAAGCATTTCATGAGAAAAGACTCAAGTATACCTACTATTTTATTGCAAAGTACCTCAAACTTTGATTGATATTTAGATACTAAGCTTTTTCTCTATAAGCATAGGTAATCTACCTTCAACATCCTCATATTGAGAAGGCCCAAAATGAATCACCAGTGCTCTAATAAACTTAAACCAAGTTGTAAGTTGTTTGTTGTTAAACATTCATTGGTATCATTGTAATACCTCTCTTTCTAATGCAAATGATGCAAGGTTTAGTCTTTGATTTTTTGGTATTTTATGAAGATAAAAATTAGTGGACCTTAAAAATCCAACCAAGAGGATTCACTTATTGAATCTTAGAATTTCCGATTTCACTCCTTTGAGTAAAGATTCCATTAGGCACCATTAATTTCATTGGAATATGATGAATACTTGATAGTATCTAAATTTTGCATTAAAGAATTATGATTATGATTCCTTTCATTTCTATCATCCATTAACTCCATTTGGTCCATTTGTGTGAAAAAGTTTGGAATTCATTTTGTATAGTTGTGACTTTATCATTAAGAAAGTTCTTTCACTCTTACTATTGTTGCATTGCTACAAACCTGGTTCTAATAGCTTCCATATCTAATTGGGACCTTATTCCATTCGCCACGACCAAAGCACCAAAGTAATAGACCAGGCCTACTAATTAAGCCCAATAGTGAACCTTATCATATTCCGTTATCTCCTTATATTCTTCAGATTAGTCACATAAGTCTCTCTCTCTCTTCCTCTCTTCTTACTCTCTCAAATATTTCGTGCAATTAGGGTTTTAGTAACAAAGTGTTCTTCTTTTCTTTTCTTTTTTTCTTGCAAGATGAAATGAAGTTTGTTTTTCTGATGGCTTATTCAAGCAAGCCAGGACCCCTCAAGTACAATGATTCAAGGAAAATTTAGAATGATCCCTTTATCTATATTTTTTTTTTTCCTTTTTATACTCTTCTAGATCTACTATTATTCTATTCTCATGTTAGTACTGTTATAGTAGTTACAATCTATTGAAAATTTTGTTATTACAACACATGATATAATTATATAATGTGATTTTTAATGTTGTCTTCATGTTATGTCTTCATGGTGTAATTTTCATGTCAACTTAGCTTCTTAATCTCCCTTTCTATAACAATGAACCCTAGTGGTAAGCTTTTCACATATCTAACAACAATTATGACGACAAGTAAATGAAAACCTAATCACATTCTTCTAATTGTCTAATTTGCGGTCATAAGTCTAAAGGAAGATATAAGCCCACTTTTCTACAAAATCTTCAAATTAGGGTCTATAGTGTACCAAACTTTTCAATGAAATGGGATAAAATAAGAAATTATCAAATTACACGTCCGGACACAATTTCAAATTAAAACCACAAAACAGTAATCTTTAAAAAATGCTCAGCTCATTCTTGAAACGGATATGTGTGAAGTAATAACTAAAAAAATGGTGCAATGGAAAAAGAAAATTGAACTTTTCTTACGATAAATTTTCGAGGGAAATTTTATACATCAATGAGAGAGAGAGAGAGAGAGAGAGAGAGTTGTTGTTCATTATTTTGTTTTTTAACTTTTAGGATTCTCAGAAAAAAAAAGAGAGAGAGAGAGAGAGAGAGAGAGAAAAGGAATTTGAAACAATGGCTTTCAAATACAAAAATGAGACCGAAATATCCTATGTGCCCTTCATTTTAAATTTATTTTAATTTCCGAGGTACTTCTTTCTATATCAGTTACATATTTTTTTTATGTAGAGTAAAATATGCAAAGGTATCTATGTTCTTTTATATACATATATATATAAATAAATATATATATTTCACATTAGATATTGTATGTTTATGTGTTACCCTTAGGAAACTTGTGTTTTGACAAGTTGCAAACGCTAGCTTTCATTAATTAACAAAGCGAACCAAATGAAAACAAATGTTTTGATTGTATTCTCATTTATAATACATCGTATCTCTCCCACTCTTACCGACCCATCCATAGATATGAATCGTGTTTGGAGTAGTATGAAGGAATAATGAGTTATGATTTATGTCGTACTAACCGCTTTATTATGGTATGTCCATTTGGGAAGAATGAAATTGTTTATTACTTATTATTTTGTTCACTTATAATAAAGCATACTAAAGCCTAGTTTCCATGAATTTTAGTTCCTTAAAATTATTGAACTAATATTTTTCATTATATTTATAACCTCTAAATCCCAATTCCAAAATCATCCTCTTTTTATTCAAAAGATACTTACCCATCTTACCTTAGATAGAGAAAGCAAGGAGTTAGAGAGAGAGTTAAGAGTAGAAGTATACAAATGGGTTAAATGTGCCAACTTTATGCGACTCGTTAAACTGGTTGAAATTATTTGGCTCACTTTTTAAACGAGTCAAAAAATCTTAATCCTAACCTATTTAAAAAGTGGATTAAACAAGCCAATAAAATAATGTAACACTCATTCTCCTTTATTCCATTCCCAATGAATCATAATTCCATTATGCCTTTATTTCATCCAATGAATTAAACTAGCCATTAGTGTTTTAGGCTTATAAGGATCAAATTTTGGATTAATGATTTAAAAAAATAAAAAATTTATGTGAATGTGAGATTTCTATTTTTTTTATTCCATTCAAAGAATTAAACGGGTTGTTACTATTTTAGGTTTAAGAGGATCTAGCTTCAGACTAAGGATTCTTTTGTGAGATTTCCCTTTTTATTATTATGATTTGAATTTGAAGGTGAATTGTTATGGTGTTGATGGAGATCGTGCTTAGGTTTTAGTTTAATAGTAGTTAGGTTTTCTCTATATTAGTGATGGATTAAAGTGGATATGTGAAAAAATTGTTGATATGCAAGAGTTACTGCTTTTAGTTCCGCTATGTGATGTTATGTTTTGTTTAATCACAATAGGTGGTGGATTCATGGCCTGATGAAGGACGAAAAGTGACCAAAAGTGACATAATCCTGAATCTAAAAAGCACATGCAATTTCACCCTAGGAAAAATCACATTTTTATTTCTACATTAAATTAACAAATCAATCTTTATTCTAACTAATGAACGAAAAAAAGAACAGTATTAGTGAGTATCAAATCATCTTCACTTAAGTAGATAAAAATTCTATATAAATTAATAACAAGATTACCTAGAACAATTTAATAACAAGGTTGCCATATATATATATATATATATATATATAGAGAGAGAGAGAGAGAGAGAGGGAGAGAGAGAGAGGTGATGTACTATGTAAGGGAAGACAATTCAAATACTTATTTTTTCAATTAACCTAAGTTAATTGCGTTTGTCTTTTTCCAATTTTGCAAAATATAATTGCTTATGCGTAACATATATAAACATAGATACTTAAAGCGAAAAGGTGTAAAAACATAAATATCTTTATGTAATTTATCCTTTTTATGTATTATTTTCTTATCTTTTATCTCATTGTTATCTAGACACTTGATTGCAGACGAAAATTCGCTGTCCCCGGCATGCTTTAGTAGGTGCTTGGGAGGCAATTGAGATATAAAGTCCAAATTTAACAGTATATTTGATTGGCTTTATAGTGGTGCGAAATGGAGTTATTATTCCTCTTTTAGATGACTATTATTGTAATTGGCTCATAGATTAAATACTAGATAGAAGTCTCATTATTGTCAAATAAGGAATTATTTCTTGGGACTAAATAAATAGCTATATATTAGTCATTGCCTATATATTTCACCTATGGTACCCTAACCCATGGCCAAGTCACCAATGAAACCATCTAAACACAACATCACAACAGTCAACATAAATCGAACCATTGACCATGATTAACCCCACCGCACCAGTTGAGTTGACCATGATCGTTGGTCCCAAGTGACCCATCATCAAATCACATGACAAAATATATAGCGTGATAAATGAAAGTATGTGCGGGAAATAGACTGGAATTAATTCATAAGATATGAATACAACTGATTCATAGTCCCTTTATGATCCAATAATCCTAGAACTAGTAAGGAAATACAATTCAAATCCTACAAAACTTTGTAGTCCATTATCTTCTGGTTGCTTCTTATGACTTCTAGACTCCCTTTCACTCTTGTCATTTCTGAACCGATTCTTCTTTTACTTCTACTGATCCATTTGCTCCAAATATTGTAAGCCTAACAAATCCGTGTCATCGAAACCATCAAGCTCATTCAACCCGGACCATCTTAACACGTTGAATCCCCTGAACCACTCAGTCATGACTACGGAACCTACATAACTTGAACCACTTGAACACGTTGAACCCATTCAAACAACCTTAATAGATCGAAATCAAGCTGAGCAGAGAAAATCATGGTTTTGTTGTATACAATAAGCCAATTGATTGCATGGTCTATATAAAACGGTATGAGAGCTAAGGTTTGGTAGGGATTGGACGCCAGAGCTTCAAAAGGATGAGGACAGTTTGGTATTTTTAGATACATATAGAATATATTACTCATATCATTTTAAGTGCAATCAAACAAAATATTGGTTATTACCTATCTATTCTACTCCTTAAGAGCTCCACTTTTTCTCCTACGTCATTCTATTCACCAATGAAGCATTTTTTAAGAGTTCTGGAAACGTCAACAGTATTAAAGTGAAATTGCAACTTCAACAGGTCCAAACACAATATGTTTATATATTTTTCACGTTTAATAGTAATTAAATGTAAAATCAATTCACAAAATCCAGCTTTGATCCTGTAACTTTGTATTGTTTTCAATTCTGTTGCGGCATCTTGTCAAGGTTCTTGAATACTTGTGTCCATGTTTCATCTTCAATGCTAATAATAATCACAGCTATGAACATAAACTAGTTTACATATCCTTTCACCTGTAAAAGAAGTTGTTGAGGTATGTTACATGTTGAAAGGCAATCTGTGGAAGGCAGATGACAGATATACACAATATATAACAATGACGATGAGAATAGCATACAAAAGAGCTTCAATAATTAATTACTTTCTTTTTAAATAGATATTTGAGTAAATTAAAAACAACATATTCATACTTATTTAGAAAACTTATATCAAAACAAGATTATACTTATTTAACTCATAATAAAATTTGAAAACGTAAATGTTTAAATGAACGGAAAAATAAATCAAACTATTGAGACATAATCTTTATTAATAACTTATTGTTTCTCTCACGATGGATGATTTCCGTAAATAAACCTAATCCTTTCGTATGAGTCGGTTCCTCCTTTTCCGTGTATTTAAAGTTGTTTTGAATGTTGCTTAGGTATCACATCCAACGATATACATGTTCTTTTTCTTACTTTCCGTACATGTACTTAACTCTCTTTTGGCCATTAAATTAATCGGTGTGACAGATAAGATCGAAGATATTACAAGGCCAAAATACGAGATTTTAATAGCTACTTGCTTTGTTACTCTTGCATAAACGCGACCATATCGTGGGAATTAGAGTAGAGTACCATGGGTGAAGGCCCAACGAAAAATTTATTATAATCAAAAGATGTTAAAAGCTTTGGAAACTTTTACCAAGCATATACAATAGATAATAATATTTATTAAATCTTTTTCTGTATATATAAAGAAAGGATTTATTAGGAATTACATGCTATATAAATATACTTATTATTAGAGAAAGGAGAAAGAAAACACTAGTTTTAAGATGAAACAAGTAATAACGGAGAAGCAACCAAATGATGTGCATATGGAGCTGATATAGAATATTGGTTGACTTTCAACTACTTCAATCAAACGGACTAATATTTTGGTCGGCCAATCTAAATCGAGGGAGTTAACGTTTGCCATATTATCATTCTCTTATCCATTAGTTCTTCACTAATTGTTGATTAAATTAGTTGGCAATGGTATATATCTCTTCTTATTCACTTTGTGCCCTACTGTAGACACCATTATAATTTACTTAAAACTAATATATATCGACATTCCCTAGAGATACTACCAAAAGAGTTTAGAGCAAATACATATTAGAGAAAGATGCATCCGATTTGTGTATCTCGAGCATAAAAAAGTACTTATGCAAGATATCATAATAAAAAAATATAATTTAATCTTTTATATTGTCGATTTTTTTTTTTTTTTGGCAAGTAACATTTGCATGATGTTATGATATGCTTTCATACAAAAAAATGACCCTTTAAGAAAACTAATATTATTCTCTATTAACTTACATTCTCTATATATTATATGTGCGGTATATAAATAATCTATTTTGACTTAATAATATGGAAAATTAATACTCTCAAACGTTTCATAATCCTCTTTAAAAAAATGCATTTATCATCAATTCTAAACTATAAGTCATCAACCCTCATTAAGAGAACTCTAAAATAGCTATTTTTAGGGAGCTGATTCAATGTTGTTTTTGAAGGGTATATGCATCTTAAGAATTATTAGAAATAAAATCAGTATTTGTGAGTTTGAGAGATGTTAACAGCTTTGGAGAGCAGAATATATTTATGCGTCTCATGTTGAAAAGCAACTTAAATATGATATAAATGTCATTAAATTCAATGATTTGGATCCTCTAAATTTAAATTCTTTCAATTTACTTTCTAGAATACTGACAAGTGTAGCAAGTGATTAAGATTATAAAAAAGGTAAATATTATTATGATATTATGAGATTATTTAAAATTTTAACTATTCTTAAATTGTGGAAAATTAAGAAGATAAAATTTGACATCACCCATTTCCTAAATGCAGCTTTAATCCCGTAACCTACCATTGTTTTTAGTTCTTTTGGATCTTTGAATACTTATCACCATATTTAATCTCAAATATCGCCAATAATAATAAATTAATAATCACCGATTAGCAATTGTCAACTCATCTCCCGTGAACTTAAACTAATTTATAATTCCTTTTACCTGTGAAAGAAGTTGTTCATAAATAATATACACCTGTTGTGGAAGGCAGCTGAGACATATAAGAACATACTCTATCACAATCACGATGGGAATAGGATATTAAAAAAAGAAAAAGAAAAAAACTGCAAAAATTGAACTATTCTTTTGATTGTCGAAAAGTGGACTAATATTTCATTATTTTATATGTTACTTACATATCACGTCCTACGCAAATAATATATGTGCGTTGATATGTCCATTGTCTTTTTCTTACTTTCCGTACTTCTACTTAACTTTTCGGTTGCCAAATAAAAATAATCGATGACAGATCAGATCAAACGCACTATAAAAGCCTAAAAACAAAATTCTAATACCAGTCTGTTACGTTAACCTTGCATCAGCTAATAAACATGATAACTTTATTTAATATGGAAAATTTTGTGAAGGACAACCATATATTCTGGATATAATACCAATAAAATCTCAAACTTCTAATATTGATTAGTGCCTATAAACTCTTTTTTTTATTTATTTATCATATTATGATGAGATGTAATTAAAGTAAAATATCTTATAAACATGTATAAAAGTTGATTTAGAACTATGAATTGATCCGTTGATTTATTGAACTTGTTCGAGCTCACTTTAGGAGGGCATGAACTGAATATTGAACCGTTCGTCTTTAAAAGCTCAAGCGGTTCAACCATGACAACTAGTTAGGCCCAATTGTTCAAGATCGAACCAATCTTGAAAATTAAAAATTATATATAAATAATATATAATATACTATATATATTCTATAATATACATACATACTCTATATAATATACTATATATAATATATTTTATAATATACTATATATATATATATAATATAGCATCACATATTTACGCGCATACATTTCAAATGAATTATTTTTAAATTAAAAAAAATTTAATTGAAAATAAAATTTTTTATTTATAAACAATGATATAAAGTTTTAAACTTAGTTAGGAAAAAAAAAACGAATGGTTCACAATTATTTATAATAATTAAGGAAAATTCAAAAAAAGCAAAAAAAAAATATCTATAATTAAAGAGTCGTCAAGTGAACCGACCTAGACTTGTCTCCTTATGAGCTGAGCCCAATTTACTATTTTGTTGGCATGTGAACTGGAGGTTCAAGGTTAATTACGAACCGATCTAGTTTGATAAACACCTCTAATATGATATATCTATTTGTAATTAGAGAAGGAAATAAAGATACATTTTCAAAAAAAAAAAAAAAACTAATACGAGAAAATGATCATGGGCTAATTGAATAATAATATTAATTTATTGTCGGTTGTCACCAATTATAGTCGACCGAACATGTATTTCTACAAGGAATGAAGGTGCGTGTAGACCACGAGTATCATGGGAAGGCATATCGATAGAGATTTTAAATAGCCAAAGAACTTATTTTCTTGCCTTCGAATGAATTTATTAGTTTCTCTGCCCATAAATCAAAATACATATCATTTTAATAACATAGATGAGTTAGACCAACCTCTTTTATGAACTTTACATCGATACATTCAATTTTTTGGTGTATGTTGATACTTCTCTTAGCTCATACAGTTATAAAACTTTTTATATTTTTAAAAACTTCTTGGAGATCCCATGTTACATAATAAAGGTATAGATGCATCATTTTAACAACTAGAAGCATTGATGTTACTTCGAAAATATATAAATGTGGTAGGATGTAATTTATCCTAATTACATTGTTGACCCATTAATGTAAGATATAACTTAGTAATAACCTGTAATGATACCGTTGAAGCCGTCAAAGACATAAGTGAGCATGAGGAGTAATTGGTTATAGCCCAAAAAAAAAATTCGAGAGGTAATATATATCACATAAAAATATACATGATATATAATTATCAATTAAATTTGAATATGTAGGATAACAGTAGGTAGTTATCTAAAATCTCACTATTTATATTATTATATCTAAATATAATTAGTAATTACGTACCTTATATATTTATACGTGATATGTACTAACTATTGAATCTTTTTCTTATAGCTTCCTTGCCTATCTTTTGCTTGAGAGAGAGGGAACTACTTGTTAAGTTGCATTTCAATGATTTCATATGTAGACACACGTGAAATTATAGTAAATATATATATATTGGTACAATATGTAAATTTAGATACACGTTTTCATCACTAAAATATATATAGACATGTATATTCAGATAGAACATACAGATTCTCATAAACAACTTTACATGAAGCTAATCGTTCGTGATTTAATGCAAGAAAAGGCTAGAAACTGAGGAGAGGGTATAACAGCTTGTTGCCAAGTGTCTGGGCATATGAAAGACAGACTGGACCTTATCCATGCGTAAATGGCTATAAAATTGCAGGTCAAAAAACCTCCTTAAGAAGATGATTATGAATATTTTCTTATATAATGGTACCTGACAAGATTTGGACCATAATGGCCAATAGAATTAATATGTTGCCAACAACGATGAGAAAGCCTGCAAGTATATATAGTTTTAAAGTTCACAATAATGACTATTGCAACTTACCTAGAAATAACATGCGTATAGAAGTTCGAAATTATTGCAAAAAGGCGAAAGAAAAAAAAAAAGAAAAGGAAAAATAGTAGGCGTCACACTTTATTGAAGGTATACAACATTAAAAAAAAAAAAAAAAAAGAAAAGAAAAGAAAAGAGAGAGGTAATTAACAGGTCGAAAGTATTTAGCAAATTCCACGACCGAGCATGTCTAATTATGAATTTTGAAATCTTTTTCAGATGTTTAGTATTTTCCTTCGTAAAAACCAACAACTGGAAATTAACACATTACTCGATTGCTGGCTTTCACAATATCATTCTCTATTAACTCACATACATTCTCTAATATATTATCTATGCATAGTACTCTTATTTTTTTTATTTGTTTTGACTTAATAATATAAAAAATTAATACTCTCAAAAACTTTATAGTCATTTGAAAAAAATATATTTACCATCAATTCTAAATTATTAGTTATCAATAGAGGTATACAAATGGGTTAAACAGGTTAACCTGACATAGCTCGCTTGACTCATTTGGACTCTTTTTTAAATGAATAAAAAAAATTTTAGTCCTAACTCGTTTAAAAAGTACGTTAAACGGAACAACGCGCTAACTAAAGATGTAAATATATTAAATGAACTGGCTAAACTATTGTATTTACCTTACAAGTTAAACAGATCAAGCTCGTTTTGTTTACTTTTTAAACAAACCAAAAAACTACAACCTAAACTAATTTAAAAAATGAGTTAAATCAATCAACATATAGGCCAAAACTCACTTATACATTTCTAGTAATCAACCTTACCGAAAAATTTTAAGATGGTTTTTATAGAGCTAATTCAATGTTGCTTTTTATAGTATTATTAAAAGTAAAATCATGATGTTTCTATTTAAGAGATATTAAAAGTTTTGTAGAGCGCAAAGGGCAACTTAAATGTGATATGAATACCATTATTTAATGATTTGAATTTTTCTAATTTTGCTCAATTTATTCCTTAGAATACTGACACATATAATAAATATTTGAGATTTTATGGAAGTAAATAATGTTATTTAGATATCATTAGTTTGTTTAAATTTTTAACTAATTTCAATCATTGATTCATAAATTACCAAAAAATTAAAAGGATGAAAATTCGCATAATCCATTTTCTCGAATCCAGCTTTAATCCCTTAACCGACTATCGTTTTTAATTCTTTTATACGTGTCGCGTTCAGATCCTGAATACTTATCACCATGTCTAATCTCAAATATCGCTAATAATAATAATCACCAATTGGCAATTGTCAACTCATCCCCTTGAATATAAACTAATTCATATTCCTTTTACCCGAGAAAGAAGTCGTTCATAACTACTATACACGTGTGGAGAAGTAATTTGTGGAAGGCAGCTGAGACATTTAATCATAATCTATCATAATCACACAATGGGAATATAGGATATTAAAAAAGGCTAAAAAGCTCTGAAAATGAATTATCCTGTACTTATGATCGTTCAATTAGTCGTACATAAACCTAATCATTTAGTGTAAACAAAACATGGAAAGATAGGTGAACTAACAGTTCGTTGTTTTATATATCATAATTTACATATTTTCTTCTCTTCATTTTTTTTTTTTAGAGAATCTATCGAACTTTTTATTCTATTTTTAATATTACATCGATTAAGATTTAAA
This sequence comes from Lumnitzera littorea, assembly GCA_024138015.1. Lineage (NCBI taxonomy): Eukaryota > Viridiplantae > Streptophyta > Magnoliopsida > Myrtales > Combretaceae > Lumnitzera > Lumnitzera littorea. The sequence goes on from JAMXBB010000004.1 coordinate 12,921,646, forward strand.
TTATTAAAAGCTTAATTATTTTAATAATTCAAATTTAATAAATATAAAGAATTGAATTGATTCCGTCCAAAACACGAATTCTACGGTGATTATCCTTTTCTTGCTTTCCGTACTTCGTACATGTACTTCACCTTTGGCTGCCCATTAAAATAATCGACGAAAGATCAGATGAAAGATATGATAAGGCCTAACAACGAAATTGTGATACCGGTTGGTTACGTTAATCTTGCATTAATTAATAAACATGTCAGCTTTGATTTAATGTGGAAAAAATATTATGAGTAAAGGACAACATGTTCGTGTATAAAACCAACAAAATCTTAAATTTCTATTATGTGTTAGTACCAATAAATCACTTTTTTGTATAAATCATATTACTGGTAAAATACTCAATAAAGTAACGCTATATCTATAACAAAAGACTAGTTTTGAAATGAAATAATTAAAAAAGAGAAAACTATTAAAATGATGCGCATGCATCGAGCTAATTGAACAGTAACTTTTATGTTGGCTTGTATTAGTTATTCTTCGTACGTATAAACATCAGCATTGGCTTTCGATCGTCTCTTCTATACTAGCAATATGTTTATATTTTTTTATGGAATAATAATTAACATAGATGTAATATCAAAATGATAAATCCAATCTTAATCCCATAAGAGTATATTTATAAAGGGATTCTTAAAGAAGGGTACTTATGATGACACATCAACATTCTAAACACCTCCTTATTTAAGCACTCCTTTATTTTATAAAAGAGTGTTTCAAGTAAATTTTTTTTTATCTTTATTTAATTATTTTATGGGTCTCATGAAATTAAAAAAAAAATTAACTAAAAACTAATTAAAAACTATATAATATACTAAATAAATAAAACAACCCAATTAAAAAACAAACTAAAAGTAACTAATTAATTATGGTATGAAAAATTAAGGTAGAGAACCCGTTTTTCACCAAACATGTTAAACACCTACTCGCAGGTGCAAATTATAAATAAAGAGTTTTTCTACGATCTTATCTTTATTTTTTATAGAATCGATATTATCATTCATTTTATCATTAATTTGTACTTTTTGAAATCTAAATCATTAAATAAATTTTAAATATAACAGTTTAGATTTTTAAATATGTAAATAAATGATGAGATAAAAAATGAAACTGATTCAGTTAATAGATAGAATCGTAAAATTTCCAATAAATAGAAGGAGTACTTGACATGGCTATTTGTGCCGGCATTCCTTTATAAACATGCTCCAACTTTGTATTATTGTTTTCAATTCTATTGCGATATCATGTCAAGGTTCTTAAATATTTGTGTTCATGTCTCACCTAATAATAATCACCGAGTGCCAACTCTCCTTCTATGAACATAAACTATAGTTAATACATCCTCTCACCTGTAAAAGAAGTTGTTGCGAATTGTCTGTGGAAGGCATCTGATAGATATACATATATATAATAATATATATGGGTATAGGGTGCAAAAAGGCTTCATTAACTAATTATTTTTATCTTTATTTTCATTTTTTAAATAAATTCCTCAATAAATTAAAAACAATGGTTTCATACTCATTTAGAAAGTTCATAAGAATTCTGTAAAATTGTGCACATTTTGCTCCTAATAAAAATTAAAAACATAAATTTTTTGAACAACTTAATGAATACATCAAATATGGAGACAAAATCTAATTTATTAAATAACTTATTGTTTCTCTTAATTAATGGTTCAACGTTGTACATAAACCAAGTCCTTTCATGTGAGCTGGTTTCTCATTTATCGTGTATTTAAAAATTAATGAAAAACAGAAAAGCGGACTGAGATTTCATGCTTTCGCATGTTACTTACATATCACATCGTACGAAGTAGCATGTGTTTTAATATTTCCGTTGTCCTTTTCTTACTCTCCGTACATGTACTTATTAACTCCGCTTTGCCCATTAAATTAATCGATTACAGATATGTTCAAAGATATCATACAAGACCCAAATACGAAATTTTGATACCATTCGCTGCGTGAATCTTGCGTGAACGCAAATAGACGTGATAACTACAATGTGCGGAAGTACCATGAGTGAAGGCTCGACAACAAATTTATTATAATTAAAAGAAGTTAAAATTTTCTATGTATATATATATATAAATAGTGGGTAATAGTTATTTGAATCTTTTTTCCTACGCAAAGAGAGAGGAACTTTTATCGAGTATTATTTAATGTTATCAAATCTAGACTAAAAAGATTAATCCAAGAGTGAAAAGATGTTAAGGGTCAAGAGGTTAATTGAAGTCGATTTGAAATTAAAAAATATATTATAATATAATTTATATTTATTTATAAAATAATAAAAAAAATTTCAAATTTTTTTGTTCATTTTAGTGACATTTATTTTTATAGCAAATTAATATATTTTCTTAAAAATATTTAAAAAATATTATATTAATTGAGTTGAATCAATTGATTCACTGTTAACAAGGGTTAAATAAATCAATTAAGTCGAAGTGGGATCAATTGAAACAAACCAAAATCATTGTCAATAAGGATTAAAGAGATGATTTAGACAAATTTTATAGATCTAAAATTCAAACTTGTTTTGCAACTTTCTGAATCAATATATTATTTTTTGAATTACTACATAATATCTATCCCTTTCTTTCAACTCTAGAGTCCCTTTCTTTTCATTTTCAATTGAAAGGAACCGGGATCATTATCAATGAGGATTAAAGAGATGATTTAAACAAATTTTATAGAGGGATTGGGTCAAATACAATTGGACCAGACAAGGTAATTCAAATATGACGATATTGATATTATTACATATCATACATACATACAAATATATATATATATATGTGTGATAAATAAATACTAATAAAGTATATAAAGAACAAGAAAAGAGAGACACTGTGCACATGAAACAAGTAATAAAGAATAAGTGAACCAAATGATGTGCACATGAAGCTGATATAGAATATTGTTTGACTTTCAACTTCTTCAATGTGAACCAAACTAATATTTCGGTCCTATCCATTGAAATCCAAGGAACTGACATATGCTCTAGGTATTATTGTTGTTCATTTATCCAATAGCTGCTTCACCAATTACAGAATATGTCTCGTGGATTGAACCAGTTGGCATTCGTATGTACCTTTTGTAAATCACTTTGAGCCTTATTGCAACCACTGCAGACATCATTATGGTTATCTAATATATCTATGATTTGGGAAGATTTTTCTATTTCATTTTAACATTTTCATAAAGAATACCTCTTCACAAGTTGCTTAATTTCCTTTTAAATGGTCCTCCTTTGGGAAAAAAAAAAAAAAGATTTTCTCTCTTAAAAAATAGTTCCACTTAGAAACAAACATTTCCTTTTTGTTCTTGAATTGCACTTGATCATGCCCCAACGGAAAAATAAAAAAGGAATATTATTGCTCTTCTGATAAAAATGTTAGTTTCAGTATTTTTAAGTTGTTCAATTACACCAATTTCAAGCCCTCCATCGAAAAAAGAAGGAAAAAGAGAATGATCGCTCCTCTACTAGAGACATTCCCAAAATGATTTAGAACTAATACATATTTTAGTAAAAGACACATCCGATGCATGTAACTCAAAAATAAAAAAATAAGATACAAAATATTATTATAGAAAATATATTTTATTTTTTCTTACATCGTCATTTTTTGCAAATAACATTTGCAAGATGCCTTTATGTGTTCTCATACAAAGATTAGGCTTTAATAAAACTACTATATGTTATCTTTTATTAACTCATTCACATTCTTCAATATATTATATATGCTATATTCAAATAGCCAATTTTGACTTAATAATGCAGATGATTAAAACTCTTAAAAGTTTCATATTCTTTTAAAATGCATTTATCATCCATTACAAACTATAACTAAATCTCATCAACCCTCACAAAAAAGAACTCTAAGATTGCTACTTTCTAGCGAGTTAGCAATTTAGTGTTCGTGTTAGAAAGATAAATGCATCTTAAGTATTATTAGAAGTAAAATCACCATTTCTCAGTTTAGATGTCAATATTTTTGGAGAACGCAATATATGTGCCTGTCATGTTGAATAGTAACTTAAATGGGATACAAATGCTATTAAGTTCAATAATTTGGATCTTCTACATTTAATTCTTTCGTTTTCCATCAACTTATCTCCCTCAAAATACAGGCATATGTAATTAATCATTAAGCTTACAAAGAAGTAGATGATGTTATTATGATGTACTAAAATTGTTCAAGTTTCTAAATAATTTTAACCATTAGTTTATAAATTATGATAAATTTTCTTCCTTTCTCTCTTCTTCTTCTTCTTCTTCCCACCATCACATTATAACCTTTAGGGAAAAGAGAATCTAGTTCATCTCATTGGAAAATTAATATTCATGTCATTAGATTATAACAGTCTTGATAAATTACGGAAAAATAAGAAGATAAACATTGATTGAGAGGATTCATTCCTAAATCCAATTAACCCTATTACTTCATATTGTTTTTAGTTCTTATATGTCATATCATGCTCAAATTGTTAAATACTTATCTCCATGTTTAATGTCAAATATCACTAATAATAATCACTAATTGTCAACTCATTGCCCATAAACATAAATTAATTTGTATCCTTTTAACTTGAGTGGAAATTGTTGATAGGCATACATGTGCCGAAATGTAATTTGTTGGAAGACAGCTGAGACATATATGCATACATGATCTATCACAATATCTCAAATATATAAGAGCTTTAAAAATGAATTATCCTTGTAGTTGTGATTGTTCAATTCGTCGTACATAAACCTAATCGTCCTTTCGTATGAGCAGGTTATTCCTTTTCATGTGAACACAAAACATAGAAAAGGAATGTGGACTAACATTTCATTCTTTTTTAGGTTACTTACATATCATGTCCTACTTATAATATATATGCGTGTTGTGTTGATATGTCCATTGTCCTTTTCTTACTTTTCGTAGTCCGTACCTGTACTTAATTAGTTTTTCAGTTGCCCATTAAAATAATCGATGACAGATCAGATCAAAGATATGATCAGGCCTAAAAACCAAAAACTAATACCGGTTAGTTACGTCAATCTTGCATTAATTGATAAACATGAAAACTTTATTTAATGTGGAAAAATACCATGAAAACTTTACGTCAAAACTTTATTTTGACGTGGTTGGGCATCATATATTTATATATTGTATTGCCATTAAGATTCTTGTTTCGCACAGTTATCATAAGCATCAAATCAATCTTACCATTAGTCAAGACACTTTGCTAAACATCGGCACTGCAATCCATCTTATGATCCAGACTATCAAACACATCCCTAAAAAATAGAGATCTAATTCTTTTTTTGGGCAAATAGAAAATTTTTTTTGCATGAACAATTTTATTTTGTTTTTGTAAATAGGTTCCAATTGTTCATTCACCAACAAGATAATCGTCACCATGACACTATTATAATACCAAGAACAAACTTACCCTAACACCACCTTGCACAGCATATAGGCATAAAAATGACTCACATTCTTGTCAACAAACAAGTCTCATGAGAGTTAGAGAAACTGTTCACCTGCTCCCCTTAGTTGCTTATATAAAAGGAGGCACAGGTCCTCATTGTTTACTTTTCTCTATCTATTTAAAGGAAACTTTGCCAAAATTTCTATTTATAAGCTGGTTGGTTTCTCTCATGTGTTTTCTTTCTTTATCAATCATCAACGATGGTTGACTAGAACACAATCAATGACTAGAGTGAGTCTTCGCACCATCTATTTCGAAGGAAGTAGATAAAGGTTGTAAAGACTTGTCCTAAGCATAGGGTAATAGCCCTCTTCCCCCGAAACAGTAGTAGTAGCAAGAGAGGAAGATGGGGTGATATTGTCTTGGGAGGAGAAGAGGGATATGTGTATAGTGATATCCCCTTAATGTATACCGCTCGAATGGCAAGGAGGAAAAGTTTGGGGACTATTACGGAAGACCAATACAAATGATAATGGGTACACTTATTTTGTGTACGTAGTAAGTGAGGAGAAGTTGATGTTAGTTCCCTAAGCATTGGGAGAAGTGCTCAGGTGGCAAGTGTAAGTAGCCATAAGTAGGTAGCGGGCGGATGATATAGGGGATGACCAATCATTCGGTATTTGTGCAAAGCTGTTCAAGCTCGATCTTCGCCTCCCCTTTTCAAAGTTTTTTATTGGAGTTCTTCTAGTACTTTAAAGTTACTCTAAGGAGTCTTATTGCCAATTCTTGGATTCAATTGCTCTTGTTCGAAGTGCTGTGCATTTGGGAGTTATGAAAGCTGACTGTGCAGCTATTTAGGCATTTCTTTTAATGCAAAAGAGGTAGTTGACAAATGGGCATACGATGCTACTTAAGGTAAGGCGCTAAATATTTTCTATAAACCTCCGAACAAATTTAAAGGTTGGAAGGAGTTCTTTTATTGTGTTCACACTCTTGAGCCTCTTGATTTCCTAACTGAGTGGAGATGTCCTATTCGGGGCAAGAAGTTGAGGGGCTTAGGAGGTGAGGACATGGTGACCAACATCGAGCTACGAAATCTGGCGGGTTGGAAGAAATTGAATCAATTGTCAATATGCTAGAAATATAAGAATAGCTCACTATTGTTTGGGGTAAAGACAGGTATTTGTTGTATTTTACCGAGGAAGGGTAGTTAGATGTCTGCTACGCTACGTCGTCGAAATGGGGGACATTGAGTTTCTTATCCTTAGCCTAATAAGTGCATTATTTTTTTTTTAGTATGTTTACTTAAGAAGTTTGTTGGTTCTCATGCAACTTTAGAGATGGATATAGAGAAGATAAGGTCGAAGCTTTCTCACTGTGCATAACAAACGGCTCAAGAGTGCCTTAAGGCCTATAAAGAAGAGGAAATAGTCCGTATTGGAGGGGGAAACCTCATGTTACCCTTCTAAGAAGTCAAAGAACAAAGGTGAGAGGTAGTAGATGCTTCTCGAGGTCATGCAACAAGGTAGTGATGATGTGCCCATAAGTATGCCACTAGGGACTTTAAGGGAAGTTTAAGTAGTATATGCTGGTGGTCCAATTCAAGGGGGTTAAACTGGGGCTGTAGTTGCCACATAGGGGCCCCTAGTCAAAGGTACCTAAGCAAACATAGAGCAAAAGAGCTCGGAGTGAACCCCTTAAAATGCTAATGTGTGTGCAATCAAGATCCCCGATGATGACAATATCTAGCCTTTAGTCCATCATAAGAGGTGAGCAGCCTCCGTTCAATCTGTAAATAGGCTTACCTAGAGGCTTGAGTAATTGCGGGCATGGTTTAGGTGACTAGTTGTAGGCAAAAATGACATGAAGGCCTCGACAGAAGTGCTAAGGAGGCATAATAAGGTAGGCTACAAATATTTTTCTATTGATGTGTTTAGTCTTGGTTTAATTACTCACTGTATGTTGTGCTCGCAGTTATATGATTTGTTGGACTTCACTTTTGCTTAAAACCATGCATACCTTTTGTTTCAAAAGATAGAACAAAGATTATGCAACTAGAAAATTGGTATTTTATGGGCTATATTTGGTATTATCTTATTGGTATTAAGCTATTCTCTTTTCTATTTTATTGTTTCACAAATTTATTACTCATTTCTATGAATGGATTTATATAATTGAGTTTTATTTTTTTTTTCAACTAGAAATAAAGAAGATGCACTTTCTTTTGCAAAGTTATGGCTTTTCCCTCTAATTACTATATATTTTTTCTATATTATGTTATATGCTTTTAGCACTATTTGCATTCTTCACAACCAGGATTAATGAAGTGAAGTTTTTGCAATATGACATTGTAAATTAAATGTCTTGCCAAGAAGCTTGGTAAGGATCATGAAACAAAATTTGTGAAGAAATCAAGGGTCAACGAGACATTGAAGTTACATTAGTTGGATGACATTAAGTCAAGCTTCTAAAAACAAAAACCTAAATTACACAGTCAGAAGGTATGATTGGGCTTCTCTACCACCAATAAGCAAATTTTACTAAACCGTAAGAGGGTCAAAAGTTCAAATTTTCAATCTCCTTTTGACTTCTCACTATGGAAACTCATTTTATCTATTAATTTTTCCTTCATCCAAGTGTACTGCCAAAAGCTATCAGCATGATTGTATTCATCGATTTACTGTAGATGATACTTAAGAAAGACAAGGAAAAAAAACACTTAAAGCATGAACATAACTCTCTCATGAACTCTTAAGAAAGAAGATGGTTTTGGTTTTTATTGTGGTAGGAGTTTAATATGTAAGGATATTGCTTTTTAAGATTAAATAACTGATACCAATTCCTGAAATGTTTAGGTCATGTTTGTTCATTTTGTGTAGGTTTTTTTCTACTTTTTGTGCAAATTTTGTTTATGTATCTTAAAGAAGTTTTAATGGGTACATGTGTGCAGTAATTTCTTCAGTTACCTACATTACATTTCACTATGAATAATAGGGCACAACATGGGAAGCTTTCAATTGAATACTAATCAAGTTTTACCATGAATAACAGATTGGGAACTCTCATTATGATTAAGTTTATATTTAGATGGAAAGTATATTATTACTAGATAGAAAGGGTATTTACATATTCATATATGATAATTTCTTTCATTTTCCTTTTTTACCTATCCATTTTGGTGAATATTCTAGATTAATGTGAAATTAACTAATGATTCTCAATTATATTCATTTGTTATCTTTAGTATTTTTATTTTTCTTTTAGCAATTTATCTTATTCAAAAAAAAAAAAACCTTTAATACATGAAAAGAATATTTCAGAAAAGTGATTCCTAAAACCAACCACTACTCTAAAAAATACCGGTCTTTTGTTAATAACCATGCACTATTTTATGATTTTTCTTCATTTTTATTTAATGTGTTATGGTTAATATGTTTTTTTCCTCCTTTTAGCATTGTTTCCACCCAAGGTGAAATAATATCATTCTACGTTCATTAGCAAATCTGAAGACCGTACAAAAACTGATTTCAACACATTCGATAGGCTCCTACTTGAAAATGTCTTTATTGATTAGTTCAATGTTTCAAATAAAAAGTAGATAGTGTTTGTAGGGATGTAGCAAATGTAAGACAAAAGAGAGAGGTAAAGGTGGTTACAATTATTGTTTTCTAATATTTATTATATAGGTCAAAGTTCTGTCTACTTTTCTATAGGTATTTCAATATGCTAATTTATTCTAATAATGATGATGATTTAGGTAGTTTAATGGATAATTAATGATGCCGGGATGCTTCTAAAGAGTAAACTTGCTACATGTTGCGAGTCAAGGTTAGTTTGAAAACTTTTTTTGTTGTGATAGAAAATGGTGGAATTGTTTATATGGACATGTTCTTAATTTTATAGGGTTGGAACATGGAAAATTTACCAAGAGCAATGCTATGTAGGTAAATATGATTACCCTCCATATTTATCCACTATTGAGTGTTCATTCATGAAAAAAAGGAAGATTTTTGGTATATATAAATGAAAATTTTTTGCAGACCATTAAGAAGTTAATGAATGATCGACCTCCTCTTAGATCAAGAAACTTCCAACAAAGAGATCTCTCAATTTAATGATCAAGTAAGATATTAATTGAGTTTCTACTGTTGTGTGATTTTTTGAAATATTTTATAATTATATAGGCAATATGTATATATTTGATAATATATATTATTAAAACTATTGGTCTTATTTGGTATCTTAACTATAGTATTTAACGTTTTATTTATTTATTTTACCATCTTAGCCTAACTAGACCAACAATTACCCTCCAACAAATAAATTCTTTTATACCTCAATAATAATGAGCTAGAATATTCATTACACCCCATTTATCTTTCATAGTTTCTCTCTTTCTCTGAATTCCTTTCACCTCAAAACGAAAACAATTCTCAAAAATTATTCAAATGACAACAGTTGTTCTCAATTATTAAACATGTAAATGCCTTTAAAAAAGATATGAATATAAAGATATAGAAAATGAAGAAATTAAGTTAAAAAAATAAATTATATATTCCATGCTCTCATATTTTCAACAAGTGCATTGCGAGTATAGCAGCGACTAGTATTATTAAAGCCCATAAAGGCTTGAGTAACCGCCATAATTAAAATTACTATTTAGATCATCATTAAATATTATTTAACAAAAAAATAATGGTAAAATAATATTATAAAATTATATATAACTTATATTATAGGTAAAATTATCTTTCCTTATAATTCCATATCTAATTTGTCTCTCCTACTCTCTAAAACTATACTTCACCTTCATCTCTCCTCATTTTTTCTCTCTCCTACTTTCTTATTCCTTTCCTTTTACAATTTCCAATAAAGCTACTATTTTAATAATTTCCATAATTTATTTCTATCATGTAATTTTTGGAAAAAAGTCAATATAAATTATATCGATACATTAGAAGTAAAATGCGCGATGGTAACATAAATTGTTTTATTATAAGTTTGAAATAAATATACGTTTCTTTTTTTTATTAGATGCAAAAAAAAAAAAAAACTAATTTTTGCATGCACAATACAGGTACACCGACAGCTAGCGCGCGCACACACACACACACAAACAAAATAACAGACGTGCACCCACATTGCAAGTGCAATTAAAAAATTCATCATTTATAATACTAATATAAGATAAAAAATAAAGAAAATAAAGTACTTAATATAGTTTTAGTGGAGCAATTCATTAGTAGTTACATAAAACTTATTCAAGAGAAGTTATATGGAACCTTTTGTTTTTTTTTTTTTTTAAGTTTTAAAAAAAACTACGAAACCCATCATAAACTTTAGATAAAAATTTTCTTTTTTTTTTTTCTCTTTGGTATATATTACAATGGCATATCTTGTGAACTTAAGATATTATTAAGGCATCACAAACTATTAAAAAAAAATACTTGCATCCCTTAATAAAAATGCTAATCCCATTGCAACTCATCTATTTTAGACTTAGATTTGTTTAAAAAAAATTAGATAATACGTTATTTCTTTTTAAAAAATATTGTGAAGTTCAATGAGATGAATAGAAGAGATAAAAAAGTGGCAATTTTCTACAACATACAAAATAAAAAAGTAACATATTAACCTAAAAGAAGGTTATCTCATACATTGACCTTGCCATTTAACATTATAAATGAGAAGTTTTAGAAAATTTATGCCTACCAAAACATACCATTCTAAGGTATAAATATAAAACACGGTTCATATTGGGGTAGTGTAAAACTACTTTTACTTTGGTTGTCATGTCGAATTGGATTATAACATTTTAATCAACTAAAGTTCATTATGTTGATTAATTGTGCAAATATGTACAAAATGAATCAAATCAAAATCTTTCACAATGGAAACCACTAAAAATGTAATAAAAAATTATAACATAAGTTTTTTATCTACTTAAATTTATTAATTTCATATTATTGGATCAGAAAGCGAAAGTTTGACACACAATTCAATAAAAAAGTAATAAAGGCTTACTTATTGTACACAACATTATCATCCTTTTGAAGCCTAGCTACACTTGGCAAAATAAAAATTAAAAAAGTGCCTAACTGCATACTATAAGAAAAAGACAATGGTATAAGAAATATGGAAGGTTAAGTGAAGTGAATATGAAGATGGAAAAGAAGACCAATGAATACATTATAGTTATAAAAAATAATTTTATAAAAGATTATGATATTCACAACTTGATAAATTTAACATTAAGAAAATTCTACAATACCTCACATTCCGCATGTATATAATGGGGATTATGTTATATAGGGCATAGAAAAAGATTTAAAATTTAATATCATTTTTCTATGTTTTACTTTCTAGAAAGCAATAATTGAGTTCCTTATAGCTTAGTACTTCTTGAAAAGCCTCTATCATCTCAAAATTTACATAAATATAAACATAATTTTCGAAACATAATATATCTGCAATATATGCTATAAAAATTAAGGTACTAACAAAAGCAAAGAAAAAAATAATAAAATTAGATGAAGCACCTACTTCAATGAAAGCGGCCATTGTTAGATATAAAAATTTAGAAAATTATATATATGAAGAAAATTAAAAAGTAAACTAGACAGATTACCTCTTTCAATGATAGTTGTAACGGTTTGACAATTGACAAAAATGAACAAAAAGAAAAAGAGCAAGAGTTAAGGAAAGAAGATGAAACAAAAATATCATTATAAAATAGACAAGATCTTACATTTAAAAAGGATCCCATGATCTTCTCTTTTCTCTATTAATGGTACTTTAATTTTTATTTTACAAAAACTCTAACTTTGAATATTTGCCTTCTTTTCTCCAATACCTCCATGCCCTTTTCATTAATGAACCCACAATACCCTCTCTCTCCCATGCACTTCTATTCACTTCCTCCCTCTATTCTATACTCCATCACTTTCTTCTCTTTAAGAATTACAAGAAGGCATTACAATTCACAAACATAACTGAAAAGACAAAAAGAAGTTAGTAATAGTACTCTAATATTTAATCTTATAAAGAAAATTCTCTCCCTTACCTCTCCTTCTTCATAACCTCCACACATTTTTAATGTTCAATCAACTTTACCTCCTCTCTCTCTCTCTCTCTGCATGTACTTTGTGTCCTAATATTGAAAGGGTGAAAGGAAGAAAAATTTACATATAAATATACTAAAAAAGAACCTTATATGTAGATATAAAAATTAGAACTTCTTTTACACAACAAAATCTCTTTGAGCATTGAAAGCAAAAACGTAAGGACTATCACCGTAAAACTAGGATATACACTTATTTGCTTTATACAAAGGACAATGCAGGGGGGAAATAAAAATGCAAGAGAAAAATAAAAGTAGTAGGTTTATCAGTTCAAAAATAGAGCTCTACTTTCCCATGCGCTTAGAATTCCTCTTGAAGTAAGAGCAAATGTTGGTTTTCTAGGTTTGGCGTCCTCTCTCTTTCACTTCTTCATTGGAGACAGAGTGGCTTGTTTTGGTTTTGGAGCATTTCATGTTTAGTCAAATAGTCTGAATAGGACCATGTTAATATTCAAATAAAAAATCATTGAGAGAGTGGGTATTATTAGCGGAAAAGAAGCAAAAAATTGGGGTTTATCAGGATACATCATTGGAAGGTAGGAACTAGAATAACCTAGTCATCAATGTTGCATGGATATTAGTAGAAAAAGTATGAGAAATTGATATGTTTTTATGTAAAGAACTGCTTGAAAATCTAAAACAAAATGGAAGAGAGAGAAGGAAGTGAAGTGATCATGTTGAAAGCAAGCTAAGAAAGTGGAAGAGAGAGAAAAGAGAGAGAAGAAGAAAGTGGAAGCTATTATTGAAAACTGGGAGAGAGAAATAAGGTAAGTGGGATTAGGGATGGGAAAAAAGTATTTAAAGCATATCATGTATCGACAAATATATCCTTATTATATTAGTTGATAATTAATATAAAAATTGGTTTTATTATTATATATTACTAGATTGAGAATTGTATGGTAATTTTAGAGATAGCAGTTACTTAAGTCCAAAGTGTCAAGACCTTATAAGGAGTCTAGTAGAATTGCCTATAATTTTTATATCATATGTGTACTCATAATACGAAAATCACCTTACAAGTCAAAAATTACAAAACTCTAAATAATTAATCACTAGAGTTTCCAATCTTAAATTTTTAACTCATTGTAAAATATAAATAATTATGGACATCCAATATTCTACAATTCCTCAGAACCGCAAAAAATTAGTATCCATATTAAATAATAAGATTAGGTAATAAAGACCTAAAATTTATATTTACTGAAGTTGTAAAATCTAAATATAAGGGTAGTATTCACGTTTAATGTTCTAAACAAGCTATACAATCTATCGCTAATTTTAACCTTTAAAACATCTCAATACTCGACTCTTTACCCAGCCCGATAATCTATCAACACTATTGGACAGTAAGCTACATGAGCTTAATAAGATATCCCTTATACTATACTGGCAAGTAGATTATCAAATAATTTATTAACAAATATATAAATGCATGAACAAGCAATATGCCAAATAATATATGTAGTCGATCGATGCTATATACAACATTGGATTTAAGGCCCTCCTAAGTAAGGATTAGAGATTCATAGGCACAAATCATTACTAAATTCTAACACTTGAGTTTTTAACCATAAATTTAAATTTCATATTTCACAAAATACATTTTCATTTCAAAAAAATCCAATAGTATAAAAAATCTTAAGTTTAGCGATAAGATAACCCCTACAATCCATGCTCACGCCTTATAGCAATGATCTCTATACTCGACCCCCAGTCATCAACGGTTAACATCTCTGGCACTAAGTAAACCCACAAGCCAAAGATATGGTCTTATTGTACCAATACTCCTGTATTATACTAATCAAATCATATGAGAATCCCATCTCCATAAAGCCCTTCGTTACCAACCACGTAAAATGATAGTTGGAACATAATATGCAATATTTGTTTTTATGCATGATCTATTCAATTTAAATTAAGTCAAATATGATTAAGTTAATTTATTAAGTGATTAATCAATATTAACAAATCATCCAAATCATGCAAAAATCAATCATACAAGTTACCATATTTTTGCACAACAAGCAAACAATATTCAATCACATGCATGTTCTTAAACCATAAGCATCAATTTATTAATGTATAAAATTTAGGTACCTTAACTACAAAAAAAAAAAAAAAAAAAGTATAAAGTCATTGAGAGTACTAACTTAACCAAGGTCGATAAGTTTCCTAGCAATCAATAGGCAATTTGTCTTCTTGGTCAATATCTCCTGATAAATAGAAATGAAAGAAATCTAATGAGTACCTAGACGTCGTACTAAACAGCTTAACCAACTCATTATTTACCTTATAATTTTTATTACCGTTTAGGTTTTGAATTTCATATAACTTTTTAGTTTTACCTTAAATTTTTACATTTTCATAGTCGATTCTTAACGAGTTTGAGTGTACTTCTTAAATAATATAATTTAGCTCAAACTTTTAAGAATATTTCACATTACTTAAGTTATTTATTATAGTAAATAGAATGTATTACTTTATCTTATGAATAATAGTACTCATGTATAGTGAAATAGATATTAGTATAAAGATATGTATATCGGATAAAGTATTAAAGTTAGGTGAAAAATCTTGAAATTATATATTTAAATAACTAAAACTTTAGCATAGTTATATTGTAGTACTATTCTAAGATTATATTACGTGTATATGTTTACATTTATTCAATTATTTTTTGTAAGTATATGATTTTATTATTATTATTAGTAGCAGTATTAGTAATAGTAGCAACAATAGTTATTGTTGTTGTTCTTATCATTGTTGTTTCATATTAACTTATATTGCCATTACATATAAAAGTATATCTTCTTCACATGGCTTTGACTTTTAAGTACATATGTGTATGTATAATACCATAAACTTTTGAAGAACCTTGTGTCTTTTAATTATATCTTATTCACATTTTATAGTATGACTTTATCAATTTTCCTCTATAGAAAATTATATACGTACGCTTGTAAATAATTGCATTTAAATATTTTTTTACTTTGTTGGAGTTTTATCATAATTATTTATTTGGAAGATCATATCACTTAAATAATATAATCAATTTACTTGTATCCTTCAATTTTCTCTAAATCCTAAATCACATATATCTTTTTGCGTTCTAATTTCAATATTTATAAACTTATAGTCGATTACTATCATTGTCAAACTTACGTTTATGTGACAAGGTCCGTTTTAAACGTTATGACCCGCATTTTTCATTATAGGTTTAAAGTGTTACAAATTTAATTATTTTGATACAATTAGTCTTATTTATCAATTTTAAGCTTTTCTCTATTATTTTATAATTTAATTAATTTCTAAATTTTATATTTTTTAATATTATTTTTTTTTTAGTTTATTTAATTTGGTTTTCTTTTTTCCTTAATTTTAAGTTTATTTTACGATTTAGAATAGGTTTCTTATTATTATAATTTTCTAATTAATTTATTATTAGTTTCTAATTATTTTTAAAATTTTCATCAAATGGATATTTTTGGCGAATTTGCTAACATGGCACTTTCTTATTGTTTCACATGGCAATTTTTTTCATTTCTTCTAATTTTTATATTTCTTAAATTTTGGATTATTAGTATTATATATAGATACTTTTTAACTTAAATAAGTGTTTAACATATTAGTGTATATATATTTGTATTCCTTAGGTATGCATATACATATACATATATATGTTATTATTTATTAAATAATTTATATTTCTTAAATTTTGCATTGTTATTATATATTTTTATATGCTATTATAATTTATTAATATACATATGGACCTTAATTATTCCCCATGGGTTTCGGCCTACTTGTATATATGTATATATATATATATATATATTTTATTATATTATCTTAAATAAGTATATTATAATATGTATGTACTTGTATTATGTATATATATATATATGTACATATGTACTCTTAATTATTTATATATATACTTAACATAGTAGTATATATACTCATATNTGTTCGTGATTATAAAATAATATTATTAAGTTTATAAATTAATTTAGTATTCTTACATTTATTAACATTTAGACGCTATTTTTATTTGTTCATTAGTGATTTTACGTGATTAAACATATCATTCGGTAATCATACTCAATTAGGGCTTATCACCATTGGAGTAAATTTAGGTAGTTTATAAGCTTAAAGTTTTAGTTTTATGGTTTTGATCAGATTTGGGTTTGATCTTTCGTATGTACACTCATATAGGATTTAAGATTTCTATACGCAATTAAGGTTTTCGTGAAGTTCAGGATCATTCTCTTGCAATTATACATATTTAGAGTTTAAGATTTTCATACATGATTAAAGTTTCTATTTATAAGTTAGAGTTTTTCAAACTTGTTATAGGTTTCAAAATTACAATTTTGATCAAATTTAAATCTATCGATCATGTTGACTTAGCAATATCATCTACGGTGCTCGAATTCAACTCTATACGCAAAAAGCTAGATTTGTGAGGGTTTATACAATGGACTTTAATAATATAGATGCACATACACTATCAAGTATAGCATCTACAACATATATTCAAAAATTTAATTAAAGAGTACAATTACATTTAAAATATAAAAAATTATTATCGAACAATATTTTCTTAACTCTTTATCCTAAAAAAAACCTATTTTATTTTTTAAATCATGTTTATCTTTCATTTTGTTCCATCATAGTTCTAAGATGGCTATATGAACTTAAATTCTTACGAATGTAATAAATATGAGAAATATGGACATATGCTAAATGGAGTAGTATAATTTCAAAAGGCTGATTAAAGAAGTAATTATTAAGCTTCACGGGAAAAATGTTTAATTTTGATATTAAGCCACAAAAAATTAGTCACACAGGCAGAGTATATTTACTGACTTGGTATTTCTCCATGCCTAAAGAAATTTGCAACTTAACAACAATACAGAATCTGCATGACTTATTAAATTTCAATATATATCTCCTAAATGGTCTGTGTAACACCAAGCATTTCCACTTACCCTTTGTTCATTAAATCCTTCACGTCTGCCACCACTTCTCCTTTATCATTATAATGATATCCAACTCCTTTTCTTTCTTTTTTTCCTTTTGAATGCACAATTAAATTACACATTTGCAATGCAATATGTATGAAAATTGCTATTATATAAATTAATATATATATAATGCATGATTAAAAAATGATGACAAAGATGTTAAAAAATACAAACATATATATATATATATATATTAAAAGAAAATTAGAAAGGAAGAGGAGGAAAAGTACACATACGTGAAGAAATAACAATGGAGACAATAACTCAATTTCATATGTTAAATTCAACTCAGATCCAAACCATACACCTATACCATCAGCCAAAAAGAAAAATCTAAAAACCATAAAAATTAAGGAAAAAAACACCCAAACTCTCTCGATTACGCAAATCTCTCACTGAACTGAAAATCACCCCAAACAGCATCTACTTTTAGCAGCCCATTAGACCGATCAATTGAGGTGCGGTAGGGGTGGAGGGGGCGAGGGGAGGAGAAACCAGATCAAAATCACACGCTACAACTCTAACCAAAAGTTCTGCTCAGGATGCTCACGGGGTAAAGCTTATTACTCTCTTTGAAACATTTCCGTTTAGGTTTTAATTTTCTTTTCTTTTTTTTTTTTGGTTTTCAGTTTTCACTGCACAATTTTGAAATAAAATTGTCTTCAGTCTCAAGTTTTATACCTTTATAGAGTACTATTGAAAATAGGACAAAAATAAGGTGGTCGTGATAATTATTATAGTAGTGGTGTAGTGAAGGCATGCACCTTGCTTTAATTAAGAAGACGCATGACTTGCTTGCACCTTCCTTGTTACACATTCTCTTTTACTAATTTGTTTAATCAATTCCCTGAATACATGCTAATTAAAAAAATATATATACATAGAATATAGAGCCAAACGACTTTCTAACAACAATAAACCTAAAACCTGCAAATACATCACAAAAGCACATAAATACCAACCGATCTGATATATAACTTAGCACATGTACAAATAATTCAATAGATTACCTAACACAACCAAACCTATGAAATCAAATATAATATAAAAGAGTATATTTGCAGTAAATGATCAACAGCAAGTGAATAGTAATCCAATGTATGACGTCATTTACAACATCTCTATACAAAGTGAATAATAAATATCGAAAATACATAATCAACTAAGTAATACAAAAGTGGTTATTTACAACTACTTCTTCCTAAATCTTATTAGTTATTTCCCAAAGCGAGCAAGTAATCATAGCCTACGACTTGACGTTCCCTCAAATGGCTGAGGCTCTAATGGATAAGGAGGAGTATCGTCGAGCTCCCTAAGAGGAACTGAACTAGGTTATGACAGTAGTAGTTGCGTGATACCCTCCCCCATGTCTGATGTCTAAGGCTAACTGGTAAGCTGCTTACAAAGAGCTAGTGATGTTTGTTGGGGAGGATGCTACCATGAGCACCTGGAGTGTAATACAAGTTGGGGTTGGAACTAGAAGCATGAGCGGGTAGTGTATTGCTACCAATATCGCCCAAGTCAATAGAATAGCAAGATCTCGATGGCATGTCATCATCACGCTATCCTTAACCATGTGCCCAGCCTGATCAACGTCCTCTTGTATGAACTCTATCACCAGTATGCGGGTAAAGGGGTAGTACAGGGTTCAGATCAACTAACTGGTCAAGAAACAATATCAACCTACAATGCTCCTCTAGATAGTGAAAGCCATCATCGATGATCTGATGTGTAGTGCCTAAATCATCTAATAGCCTTACGTAATGTAAAGCATCCACTTATATTGCATCAATTTGTTAATGTTATGGTCATGTACTATGCATTACGCAAAACGATAAGATAAGTGGAAGTAGGCTTACCAAGTGTCCCATCACCGCCCAGTAATAGGCAATGTACAAGCATATGTGCTCCCTATACCAATCATAGTGAGCTAGATCAACACCCCGCGGTCCCTGAGGATGAACCACCCACATTTAGCAGTTTGCCCATGTCACTATATAGCCCTAATGCGCGACTAACTAATCTATCTCTGTCCTACCCCTAAGATTGATGTGGTGCAACTGTTCACTTGTGTTGACATCCATCAATATCGCCTAGTATCCTTCAAA
The DNA here is from genome assembly GCA_024138015.1 of Lumnitzera littorea. NCBI lineage: Eukaryota > Viridiplantae > Streptophyta > Magnoliopsida > Myrtales > Combretaceae > Lumnitzera > Lumnitzera littorea. The sequence goes on from JAMXBB010000004.1 coordinate 12,941,375, forward strand.
TTGTCAGATGACACAGTCAGCAAAGTAAAACTCTACAATTTAAAAGTAGATCAGTAGCACCTTAGCCATTTAAATAACTCGGCCGATACTATAGAATGAGGGTAAGAGATCTATAAGATCATCCAAGTATTACTTCCACACGACCTACAATACATTTGAAAGGAAAGTGCATTAATAAAATAAATATTTTTATTCAAGTTCAACAACTAAATAAGATATTGAAGAACCACATACCTGTCGACTCATCTGTAAATCAAATGCAATCCAAAAGGCATCAACAACATACGTAGTGTAGTGTGTGGTGTCACATGATACAAACCATCCGACAGCTAGTGGTAGCCCCTCATGGATGGCAAACCCAGTCTTGCTATGTTATGTAATGCGGCAGAATCTATCCCATGTCCATAATTGTAACAGTATAGCAGTACCTCCTATCTCTTATGCTCCTAATCGAGCAACTCTGCATAGTTGACAATACAGCCATGCTAACATATGGGAAATACTCTAGGAAAGGGAGAAACATCATGTGGGCAAGTGATGATAATTTATCAATAAATAGAAAACCTCCCAACAACTATAGGATGTATGCACGGATATTCTATCGAATGGTCTCCACATCTGTACCTCTAAGAAGTGTGCTAAATCTCCCTTATAGCCAAGCTAAACTAACTCATCTACCCCTACTAATACTTTCTATTGGGTACTCCCTTAGCAAATCTATAGCTACCTCAGTCTACACTAGTTGTATAGGCCCTATCAATGTAGCCCCATCCATACAGAGACCAAATAGTATCTCTATGTCCTATAATGTGATCGTCATCTCCCTGCGAGCCATGTAGAAAGTGTGAGTCTCAAGTCTCCACCTCCACTAACGCGATAATAAGGTGATGATGAATCTGGATAAATGGCAGCTATGAGACCTCAAGAAAACCTACATTGTCTAAGTAAGTGACCATGTAATCATCTAGTGATATCTATGCAATATCCTTCTGCATGCTCGACTCAGTATTTTTATATAAGAATATAAGCTATGTAAGTTCCAACTAAGGGAACAAATCGAAGATCTTTTTGACATATTTAATTCAAATGACAATGAATTTGATACTCTCGATGTTGACTATTCTAAAACAAAAATTATGAGAAAAATTCTCATTAGATGCAAAGAAGATAGCTATAAAGGAAGTACATGATTTGTCAATTTCAACCTTAAGTGATCTTAGAGGAAAGCTGATGGTTTATGTCTTAGACATGCAACATAACAAATCATACTAAAGGTAGAAAGAAGTCTTTAATACCCCAAACAAAGAATGTGACAAACTTAAATCCAATAACGATAGATGATGAATGAGAAATCAATTTCTTATTGAGATAACTCCACCAATTATTGAAGAAGAATGTAAAAAATAAATAAATAAATAAACTTTCAACAATTTAATACTAACAAATCAAAAGTAAGTGTAGGAAAGAACAAAGAAGAGAAGAAGAGAGAACTAGTAATTTGTTATGAATGCAAAAAGCTAAAACATATTAGGTATGAATGTCCATCTCTTCTAAAAATTATGAGCAAACACAAGAAGACATAAAGTTACTTGGGCAAATTATATTTTGAATCAGATGTTGAGAAGAAGTAAATCTCTATCTTGTGGCAAATGGAGAGAATTATGAAACAAGACTCAAAGGGAAATGATACTTAGAAAGTAGATGATTGAGACACATGATAGGAGATACTTTTATGCTTTTAGAATGAATAAAGGGTGGAAAAGTTAGTTTCAACGACAACAACGAGGGCATAATCATTAGTATTAATACTTTTGGTAACAAACCCTTTTCAATCATTAACATTCTTTTGATGAAAGGTCTTAAGTACAACTTGCTAAGAATTAGCCAACTTTGTGACAATGGCTCTATAGTAATTTTTGAAAAGGATAAATATTTTGGTTTTAACAAAGTTTCAAATGAAAAACTCTTTTAAGGGACAAGACATGGGAATCCTAGCAACATTAAACCTTTAGAATCAAGTCTAAGAACTATTTAGTTTCTATGAAGAAAATATTTTTCTATGGTATGATAAACTCGAACATGTTAAATAACTTGTTATGACAAGTAACCATTGGTTATGGACTTGATCAAAATAAGGCAACTCAGCGGTTAAGGTACCAAGCAATAATCGAAAGTAAGACTACAGTGGCCAAGGTATCGAGCAAGACCAATAGAGCAAAATTATACTATTATCATTTGCCCCCCAACTTCCGTGGTTAAGAGCTTGACTATAGGAGTAGATTGTGGGAGTAATATCCGATTTGCTTGATCAACAAGTAGGACATCTAAGCCTATGCTTAACATTGATTGTGAAATATCTTCCGAGCTATATTACTAAATTTGTTATTAGCATCCCCATACTTTTATTCATTTATCATCATATTTTGAAACATATCATATCAAGTCTCAATCAAAGGGACATAACCTTTTTGTTTTCCCACCCATTCATTTTCCATGTTGGCACATGGGATAGCTATCACATCTATCATCATTATGCCACAGGCTTTATTAACTGTAAATAATACAATGTTTGTTGAATCTGTAGGTTCAAATACATCTCAATCATCCATGCTTAACAGTCAAATTGGGACTCTTATCCCGATTAACCCCACTTTCAATTCTCAAGAGGGGATTGTCAATACATACATATAAAAGGCCTTCAATATTTTAATAATCCATTTTCTGCTCTCTTAATTCTATTGATTGTGAAGCCACTCTCTTCGAAGCTATTACTAACGCCCATCTCCCCCCCGGTGGAAAGATGATTAGGTTGGCTTCGTCTTCAAGCATTTCGACTGATAGTACCATAGAAAGGTAAGAGAAGCCTCACCGCATCAAAACTCTCCTAATGGTTGCATACCCTATAGACAAAGAGGAGAAGTCAGCTGCTAAGTATTTATATAATAACCCGATACACAATGTTGGTTCGCCAGACGAAGTGGTGAGCGGCGTAGTTAAGGTAATTGTGAAGAAATATAACAAATTCTTTAAAGATCTACCTCTTGACTTGCATTTGCACAAGCTGAGGGAATATGAAAGGGTATGCTTCCCTATCAAGCGTGAGTTCCACCTCTATTTGAGATATTTTGATTTTGGCTTGCGTTTACCATTTTCTCCATTCCAAAAGCAATTTTTTAATTATTTTCGAGTCTCACCAAGTATGTTTTCTCCGAATATATACAAGCTTCTCATAGCTTTTGAGATAATCTATGAAGGGCTTGATGTTAAAGCCACACCTCAATTATTTAGACGTTTTTTTCAAATCATACGTCACCCTAATGGGCAATTCTATGCGACAACACGATACGATCATAAATTCAAAGACAGTTTCGAGTCCAAGATCCATAAGTAGCACGATAAATACATTTCAATAAGGTCTAATGTAGAATTTGACTTCTAAATTTAGTAGACTAAACCTATCTAAACAACTCCCATAACATTGATGCCAAATGATGCTGTTGCCACAAAGAAAAATATAGGATAAGTTATGTAATAAGATGTTCAATTGGGATAATGAGAAAATCATTAAAAGATATGAGAAAGGAGAGCCCATATTCTCTAACAAAGAAAAGGTCTAGTATCTTACCGTGCTAAGCCGAGCTGCAAGAAGGAAGTCGATCTTTGTGATTCATAGGGAGAGATTTTTTGCCTTTGAGCTTCACTCGACATAGATCTATAAGTTTTTATGCTTTTGTTATTGTGGCTTTTATCTTCTTTTTACAAATATAAGGGATGTGGAACCATAACCATGGATAAACAAGGCCAGTCGCAAGGGTGGGTTCGAGCTTGCCAAAAGCTCGAAGGACAAAATGGAAGGGTCACGCAAAAAGAACAAGAAGAGTAAATAAACAAAACCTACAAATAGCTCTAAGGATATGATGTACTAAGGAACTTTCCAAGACTCACGATACAATTCGATATGATTAGAGGTATGCAAGCAAGTTAAACAGGTCGGCTCGGCCCACTTTGGCCCGCAGGTTAAACAAGCCAAAAAACCTCGACCCTAACCCATTTAAAAAGCAGGTTAAACGGGCTGACCTATAAGCTAAAGGCATAAATGTATAAAACGAATGACCTAAACTGGCCTACTTTAGCCCGCAGATTAAACGGGCTAGTCCGTGGGTCAAAAGCCACTTGCACACCTCTAAATATGATGCAGAAGGTGGTCTAATGAGATTACTCACAACCTAGCTTTACTCAAGAGTTAGGATAATAGTGAAAGAATAAACAACTTAACAAAAGCAATGTTTACAAAGGGGAATATTTAGTATATTGATACTAAGCTACTTCCTACAACTACAAGTACAGTAAGTATTTATATCCAAGAAACTAAGGTAACTTACCTAAAATGGAAAAAGACTAAAAAGGCAGGTGTCTAAAAGGAGCAATATATAAGAAATAAAAAAGAGTACAATGAAAAATTCATCAAAAGTTAGCGTTTTATATAAAGGATTTTGTCACATGGCTATTGGGACATGTAGCTCACTGTAGGTAGATGACTTTTTAGCAAAAAAAACAATTTTATACAATCAGCTTGATTTTTACCAAGCCAAGGTATCGAGCAAGGGTAGTAGATCGACTATAATGAGCCAAGTAGATAACTCTTTTAAAGCAAATTCACCTCGAACACTTTCAGCATTGCTTAGATTCAAGTCGGCCAAACTAAGGGTGAGATGAGCGAAGCTGACGTTCAAGTGCAATTCAAGTTGCCAGTTAAAGACGAATGATGAGCCCTTAGTGGTAGGTCTACTACCTACTTTGGCACGATAAGCTGGCTAGTGGCGACTTTGGCAATAAGTCAATCCAACTTTTGTTTCTTGGCCTTAGCTTAGGCCAACTTCTTAGGGTCTATATTACTTATACCCATGTAATAGGGATTAAACCACCAGACCCATGACCCGCACTCGAGCCTAAAGGTTAAAAAGCATGACTAAGCAAAGTCTTTCCTTAAGACCCACCATCGAAGAGTCTGAGCTACTGCAATCTACCGACCTATAGCCCTGGCCGAGCCAAACCCTCTCGCACTCATCATTCATTTCTAGTTGCCAACCTGAACTACACTTGAATGTCAGCTCTACTCATCCAACCCTCAACTCGGTCGACTTAAATATAATCCATGTTGAAAGTGTCCAAGGTGAATTCGTCTCAGAAGTGTTATCTGCTTAGCTTGGTACAGTCAATCTACCACCCCTATTCAACACCTCAACTCAGTAGAAATCAAGCTGATCATACAAAATTATCTTTTCTGCCAAAAAGTCATCCACCCATAGTGAGTCACGTGTCCAAGCAGCCATGTAACAAAATCCTCCGTACAAAACACTAACTTTTGATGAATTTTCCATTGTAACATTTTTTATTCTTTGTATATTGCTCCTTTTAGACACTAATCTTTTTATTCTTTTTCTATTTTAAGTAGTTTACCTTAATTTCTTGGGTATAAATACCTACTATACATGTAGTTGCAAGAATCAATTTATTATCAATATACTAAATATTCCCCTTTATGAACATTGCTCTCATTATCTTATTTACTCTTTCACTCTTATCCTAACCCTTGAGTATACCTAGGTGACAAGTAACCTTGCCAGACCACTTCATGCATCATATCAAATTGTTTCGTATGTTGTTAGAAGTTTCTTGGTGCATTATATCCTTAGAGTTGTTCATGGGTTTTGCTTGTTTACTTTTCTTGTTCTTTTTGTGTGACCTTTCCATTTCATCCTTTAAGCTTTCGGCAAATTCAGACCCACCCCTGCGACCAGTCTCATCTATCCTTAGTCACAGTTCTGCATCACCGAGGATTTGAAAGAGCAACTCCATAAAGAAAAGGGAAGAGTATTAGGGCTTAAGGTAGACAATCTTGCCAATGAGAGAGGAGGAGGACTAAGAATTCAAATAAAGAACTTGGAGATCAAGGGCTCCAACCTCAAAGCATAAGTTGCCAAGCTAGAGGAAGCCACAAAGGGATGCCTTATGTACGAAGCATTATCAATAGTAACACCCAGTCAACAATACAAGAAATTACTTCTTAAAAAATTCTTAGAAAGGGTTCAACTGGCTAGAGCAGAAATTCTAAAGGTTCGCCTTAACTATGAGCTATTGTTCCCTAACTTCACCGACATTGACAATGATGATGCTAGTAATGATGATGATGAAGTTGGCGAGGAAAAAGAGGTCATTGATCAAGGGCATGGTGACAACGAACCTACTAATGTTGAAGTCCTTATAGATGCCGAGGAACCATCCGCGAAGGAAACCCCTTATATCCATAAAGAAACCTCCAATACTTCAACCAAAGCATCTAATGCTAACAAGGAAGTCAATTTTAAGGTCTTAAAAGGTTTTGCCAATCAAGAACACAACTTTATCCAATCCTCAAAGGAAAATATCCCTAACTGCTACGGGGTCAACTAACTTTCATCAACTGATTGATTTCAAATTTTGCTAAATTTTGTTTAAGGTCGAAATACCGACCCTTTTTTTAATGGGACTCCATTAACTTTTAATATTTTAATTATTCATACGTTTTATTCCACGCAGACTTTATTTGTCCATTTTCTCATAAACGTAGCTAAGTTCATTAATCATATAAGATTTGAACTTATTTTGAATGTAGAAGTTCATTAGTTGAACTAGATTCGTACCTATTAAAGGTATTTTCTGAGTTCATTAGTTGTATTAGGTCAAGACTCTTTTAGGGGAGGTTTCACTTACTAATCATTGACCACATTTGGTCAGAACCTTATTAATTGTGGCATGTACGCCGCATAGGCTTAAATTATGACATCCGTTAATCGTGGTTAGATCAAGAATAGAAATGATTGCAAAGAGAGATGCTCATAAGCTAAGACAAACACTTCATATTGATCATAAGTTGGCTAATGCCTTAAATTATTTGAAAGGAAAAAAGAACGTGGAAGTACATAACATTGTGGATAACATAGAACAATTATTTGAAATATAGTTTTAGATTTTTAGCATTCCATGTGCGAAGAATGACCTGACCATCCAGCCTTTGTAGTTAGTAAGCCCTATTGCTTACGACTTCCCAAACCCTTACTAGGTCTTCTCAATTCGAGCCAAGCATCCCTTGATTATCTCATGTTCTCATTGCCTCCAATTTCCTATAGACCAAGTCCCTTGGTTGAAACACCTTATACTTGACCTTCTAATTATAATATCTCGCCGCCTTGTGCGAAGAGGTGGCAAACTTTACTCTTACAATATCTCTTATTTCCTTAATCATGTACAAATTAGCCGTCAAGCTGACCTAATTCGCCATAACATCAAATTTTTGCGTTCACAAGTTGAGCAACCCCAATTCAATCGACAGAATAACTTCTTATCCGAAAGCTAGCCTGAAAGTTGTCTATCTTGTTGAAGTCCTATGGATGGTCCTATACCCCCATAAAAAATTAGGCAATTCATCAACCCATTTACTTCTGGCCTGATCAACTCACCTTTTCAAGCTATACAGCATAATCATGATAACAACTTCTACCTATTCGTTCGTTTGAGGATGAGCCACTAAAGTGTAATTCAGCCAGATGTCAAACTTTTCACGAAAAGTTTAGAACTTATCATTGTCAATTTGTGACTCGTTGTCAATTATTAACATGAAAGGAATCCCAAACCTTGATATAATAAAATTGAAAATAAATAACCTCTGTAATCTTTGCCACTACCTCGATTGCCACCCATTTAGTGAAATAATTCACAGTGACTATTATGAATTGTCATTGTATAGTAGCCCCTAGAGAAGGTCTAAGTATATCCAACCCCCATTAAGCAAAAGGCCAAAGGCTGGTCAAACTGTGTAATTTGATAAAAGGCACATGACTTAAAGCCTCATGCTTTTAACATGGTAAGCATTGCCATACAATAGTCCTAGCGTCTTCTTTCAAGGTCAACCAATAATAGCCAAGCCTTAATACTCGAACATACAAAGTCTGAGCTTTTACATGATTACTACAAGCACCTCTGAAAAGTAAGAAAGAACTTGCCAAGCATCCCTTGACGAAAGCCATTTGCAACTTGATTTATTAGCCTTTGATCTTCTTTTTTGTCTTTAGGTAGAACCCCATCCTTCAAAAAATCAACGTTTAGGTCCATCCATGACTTCTCTGTAGAGCAAGATGCTACTTTATAACTCTGCCAAATTGCTTCCAAACTATTGTTAGGGAGGTATTAAATAAAAAGGTTATCATTCAAGTCACAAAGTACCATGTTGGCCAACTTCAACAGTAATGTTCTGGACTCTCGAGATCTTCTCAATTATATAAGATTGAAATCATTCCATAAGCATTCGTACTATCTGTCACGCCCCGAAGCAGCAGAGTCGTAACAGCCCCCGCCATGTAAACCATCCTAAGATAGAAGTTGGCCTTACAACCGCTATCTTAGACCTGATCTACACAAGGCGTCAACGACTAACCCGCTTTGAAGTAAACAGTTTGTAAGTTAAATAAATCATTAATCTAAGAAAGTGAGGAAATATATCTATGCTATAATTCAGCTATTGTAATTAAGGTTTACAATATTTCTCCGTAATATATTTCCTAGTTATTACATTATTCAAAATGAAAAGTAATTCTAAAATAAAAACTTAAACCTTAAAATATGTATTTATTCTTCACATGTTTTTCTTCATTCCCCAGGATCCAGCAGTTACTAGCTTCAGAGTAGTTGTTGCCGCTTCTTAGCCAGCACCTGCACGACGTCTATAGGGATGAGAGCAACCACAGCTCAGTAAGTTAGGACGGAGGACTTAAAACTATACCATACACACAACAAGGTTTTCAAGCACTTATTAAGTGCAATGCATGTGCAAGCAAATGCCATCGCACGACGTTGTCCGGCCCGTCGTGAGATTAGAGAAATTGCGTCCGCTCTAATCCGGGTTGAGGAGTTACCGTTAATGCAACAGCTCACGACCAAACCCAGGCTTGTGTAATGGAGACCTTGCTCCTCCCGCGACTACCTTCGAACCACTGTCTTCACCCCCGTCGCGACCTCCTCTCCTGTCACTTAGTTCGATTGAGGATGAAGAAAGGATCATTTTGCAATCCTGTGCTATCCCTTCCGAAGGGGTCAGTATTTGGCCGGAGAGTCCTAAATCCCCTAACGGGTTGCCATGCATGTTCGATTATGATTACTGGTCGTATATTTAATTAAGTCCAGTTTATGGTGATCAATCATTACATACAATTCATACAATATGTGCCAGAGCAACAAAGAAAATCATAGCATCACCCATAATCAAACACATGCACATATTCAACTATCTAACAAGCACAACCAAGCATAATCTTAAGCCTCCAAAATACAGCATCGTATTAATCCCAACTTATCTCGACTCCTCGCTCACTCACTCGAAGTCCGATTTGCTCAAGCCATCGCCAATCATCCCTATAACACGAACATGGTTTTAGCTTTTCATATAAATATTACAAGTTCATTTTATTCTATAACGCTTATTGTTAGGTTTTGTTTAAGGTTTAATATGTCTAATTATCTAGGTATTAAGTCTTTTACCATTATTCTAGGTTTAGGGTTAGGTTCAGGTTCGGTTTTCGTATCGATTTCTAAATTAGGTTTTAGTTCGATTTTTAAATCCTTAACATGTTCGAATCCTAATGTGAAATTAATCACATTAAGCTCAAGTATCCAAATATCCTATTGGGTCGTAATTTTGGTATTCTAAACTATTCGGTACACGCTAACCCTAATTGAGGTATCGAATTTATTCCCGATGTGTAAAAATCTTACATTTTGAGATATTTACTTAAAATTAAATATTATTTCAGATTTATTATTTTTCTGATTTCAATTATAATATTATCTAAATAACTTTATTTTTTAGATTTATTAATTTACATTTTCACATATTCCTAATTTCTTATATTCTTTACCTAATTTCCCTAATTAACCATACTTAGTACCTAAAGGCTAGGATTAGGGTTCCACTACAGAGATTAACTTCCTTAAACATCTAATTAAGATCCAAATCAGTAATTAACATCCTAATCACCTAATTAATCCTAAATCACCCAATTTTACCATCATTTTAGGGCTAAAAATTAACTTAAAATTTTTGAAAATTAATTTAAAAAAAATGGCTTCATAGCATTGTTCTACATCATATGAGAATCCTACAAAAAAATTTTGAGCCCCAAACTACATCCCTAAGCCTATTTAATTTCCGGTTTAATCATGCTCGGTTTTGAACAACTTGTTAAGGACCCTATATTTTCAGACATAATTAAACTAAATCAACATTTTTCCCTAAATCTACATACAATAAAACCTTAGAATAACAAGTTTCATAATTTTCTGGGTAAAATAACTAATTTTACAAAATTATACAAGAATCGGGCTGAAATTTGGACTCACTGGTTCAGGTGGCTTCGGCCACCGTGGGCCGTCGTGGCCTTGTCGGCCGGCCTGGGCGCTGCCACCACCGTATGGTGGTGGTAGCCGTCCACTTCCAGCTGCTCGTCTGATGGGGGTTCCCTTTAGAAGCCCTAATTGTACAGATTTTTCTAATTTTTTTCCAAACCGAATTTTTCTCTCAATTTTCAACTCTCCCTAATTTTCTCTAATTCCCAACTGTCCAAATGAGTTCCTGGATTTTTCCTGCTATTTATAGGGTTTTAGGAGATTTATTGTGCATTAATTTGGACAAGACAAGTGCTTTATCCCTAAATTTTTTGCTTTTATGTTGTTCTAATTTAATTGGTTGAATTTTTTTTTTCAGATTCTGACTTGCCACGACCAACCTTGCATCATTCCATACCCTTCTGATTTTTTTCTGATTTTTCCACAATTATTTTATAATTTTCTTTAATTATTTGCTTAGTTTTTGACCAATTTAGGTAATTTCGCGTATTTTTATCTACACGTAAATACATGTAGGGTACACGTGAACATTCCTAAATATTATTTTGGTCATTCTAAAATTTTTAGTATACATATAATCTATCTCTAATAATTTATTAGTTATTATATTACACATTTTGCCTTTTCGGTAATTAGCAGTTATTATGCTTAAAATTTGAAAATTTTATAGTCTCCTATTTTACTATTTATTTTCTTAAATTTAAGTTTACGGGGTCATTTTTACTAATATTTCTCTCAATAGTTTATAATTTGGGTGTGATCGAATCCTTTAGCCAATCGCCCTAAACCTTGAGTTCTAAGTTCAATCTTACGGTTACTTGGCTGAACTTTAGAGCTTACACTATCATCAAGTACTTGCTCATCACCTCCTCCTTTGCTGCATAGCTTTCTTTCACTTGATTTACAATTAACTGTAAATTAGAAAAAACTTCAACTTTCTTAGCTCCAACCTCCCTTGCTAGTTTCAACCTAATAGTCAAGGCTTCGTATTCGGCCTCATTGTTGCTGGTCAAAAATCCAAACTTTAATGCGTATTGAATTTTTACATTATGTGGTCCTTACAAAATAAGGTCCACATAGCTCCCCTTCTTTCATAAAGGAACCACCCACATACAAGTTCCATGTAGGTTTCTCAGTGATGTCTATGTTATCCTCTTGTCCAATGAATTCAACTACAAAATCCACCAATACTTGAGCCTTAAGTGCCGTGCTGGGTTTATATTGTACACCATAGACACTTAGTTCCAAAGCATGCTTCATCATTCTCCTTAAGGTATCAAGTCATTATAAGGCTTGCCATAGTAGTTAGTCAATAAGAACTATAATTTGATGGGTTTCAAAATACAGTTTCAACTTTCTTACTGTGAATGACTAAGACAAACTTTTCAATTTTTGTATATCTTTGTTCTGAGCCTCATAAGACATGACTTATATAATAAATCAGTCTATACTCTTTCATTCTTTTCGAACAAAGACAAAAGAAAGGGATCGACCACTAACTGAAAGGTATAAAAACAAATCTTCCCTAAAGATTGGTGTCAAAAGTACTGGTAGTGATGCCAAAAACTCTTTCAATTCTTTGAATGCTGCCTCGTATTTATCAATCCATTAGAACTCCTTTGGATTCTTCAAAATTTCTAAAAATTTTGCACATATATCTACACTCTTAGATACAAATCTATTCAAGGAGGTAGTTTGCCTAATCAATTCCTGAACTTCTTTGATAGTGCCTGGGGATTTCATGCTCCTTATCACCTCAATCTTCTTTAAGTTCACCTCAATGCTGTGCTAAGTGACCATACATCCTAAAAACTTGCCTAAGGTAGTCTTAAAAATGCATTTCTATAGATTGAGCTTCATGTTATATCTTCTTAGTGGATCAAATGTCTCTTCCAAGATGATAAGGTGCCAACCCATTGCTTTGCTTTTAACTATCATGTTGTCTACATAAACTTCAAAATTGCGGTGAATTTGAGGCTTAAACATCTTGGTCATGAGCCTCTAATAAGTTGCATCAGCATTCTTTAGCCTAATGTGCATTACTGTATAACAATACGTCTAAAAATTTATGACAAACAACGTGTAGACTTCATCATATTTCTCCATCTTGATATGATTATAATTGGAAAATGCATTCATAAAAGTGAAATAATCTTTGAAGTCCATGCACATACACCAAAGGGAAACAATCTTTGGGACAAGCCTTATTTAGATCCATAAAGTCTATGCACATACACTACTTGCTGTTTGACTTCTTGGCCATCACAAAATTAGCTAACCAAGTCAAATAAGGCTCTTCCCTAATTAATCTTGCCTCCAGTAACTTCTAAACTTCTTCTTTTATGGTTGTCTACCATTCAAGGCAAAATGCCTTTTCTTTTGTTAAATTGCCTTCACATTTAGATCAATTTGCAACTTGTACGTCATTACTTCTCTAAGGATGCCTGGTACATCCAAAGGAGTCCATAAATAAAACGTCAGTGTTATTCTAAAGAAACTTGATTAGATCTCGATAGATGCTTGTTAGTAATGGTTTCCCTATCTTTGTTGTCCTTTTTAGATTGCCCTCAAATTGGACTTTTTCTACTTCTTCTTTAGCATCCTCAATGCTGTTGGATTTCTTCTCTAAATTAGTCTCAATTTGAAAAACTTCTTCGCACCTAAACACTTTCAAATATAAAGATTTAGCTAATTATTGGTCTCGTTTACATACTCCAACTCTGGTAGGAGTGGGGATTTTTCCTTAAGATGCATGGTCAAGTGGAACATGCCAAACAGATGTTGATAAGGTCAGCCTATGATCAAATTATAAGGAGAACACCTAACAACAAGGAAATCCACCTTGTCCTCCACAACATTCTCATCATCTCTGATCTAAATATAAAGGGAAATAACTCCAATAACTTTTATGGGTTGATTATTGAAAGCATATAGATCATAATTATAAGATCTTAGCTGTGCCTTGATCTTTGGTTTCATTCAATTAAAGGCACGTTGGAAAATAATGTCTATTGAATTCCCAGTGTCAACTAATATCTTTTTGACCTTGAAGTTGGCAATTTTTACACTGATCACCAGTTCATCATCGTAGGGTCTTTACACGCCTTTGAAATCCTTCTCTATGAATAATATGGAATTGTCAACCTTGACTTTTTGCCTTGTACATTGCAAACATACTACATGGAGTTAGTCGAGCTCGAAGAGCTAGACCGGCCTAAGGTAAAAGCTCCACCAACATTTGTGTTTATCACATCATTCGGAACTTTATTATTACCTCATTTTCTTGCATCTCTATTAGCCTAAGGAAGCCAATTTGCGTTTTCTTACTCGTCTCTTCGTCTATAAGTAGGCTGTTTAATATTCTCAGTATCATGAGTAACGAACTTGCTCAAATATCCTCATTAGATCATGTCCTCAATTGCATTCTTAGGTTGGATACATTCATTTGTGTTATGGCCTCTATCGCAATGAAAATCACAGTATATGTTTGAATTTATGCGTGATGGGTTTCCCCTCATCCATTTTGGCTACAATAACACCTTTTGGTTGCGCACTTCCATCAATATATCAAAGATTAGACAATTGAGTAGAGTGTGAATGGAGTAAGTCGAAATGCATGGTCTCTTCCTTTCACCATTGCTTCCCTCTAAAAAATTAGTCATTACGTATGCCAAGTCGATCTTTCACATTCTTCTTTTTATCATTTTTTCAATCTCCTCTGTTCTGATCAGCCTCACACTGAGCTTTGATATTGTCCTCCTACTAAATATAAAATATGGCCTTAGCCTTGAATTCAACAAATGTCTTTAGTTTACTCTTTGCTAGAGATTTAAAGAAATCTCTGTACAATTTGACTCCGTCAATCACTGCGTTAAGCGCAACACTCATGTCCAATTCTAAGACTATACCATCTCAACCATGAACCAAGCTAAATAATTTCCAATAAACTCAACGAACATTTATTTTATGGTGTTAAAAACAAATAAGTCCTTAACAAGAAGTTACTTGCAAGAAAGTATTACAAGAATACTTTTGCTAAATCCTCAAAACTTGAAATTGTATCTAGTTTCAAATGCTTGAACCATGTATGCATGGCATTCCTTAAAGTCCAAGAAAATGCTTGACAAGGCATGATGTCACTCGAACCATGCAGCTTAGCCAAAGTGCTATAATACTCAAGATGATCCTCAAGATCTTTTGTCCCATCATATGTTTCGAATTGTGGTAACTTAACGTGCCATCATATTACTTCCTCCAAAATCTTAGAGATAAAAGGACTCATTTTGATTTGGAATTATCTACTAGTTAAAGTAAGGCACGCAGTGGCCTAGCATGGTACACCTATGATTGCTTTCCTCTATCAACTTTCTTAAGAGCAAAGGGTAGAAGGTTTAAGTGTCACTTCGACCTGCTTTTTAGATAATTCAAATGAATAGATGACTCTACTTGCTTAAGAGAATCGCTATTCATCCAAATTTTGATTTTTAAAATAAATATATCAAATGATGTTATTTCTAGCTCCAAATTTTTGTGTAAGATATGCATATATATAGATAATTTCTATGTAACTCAAATTTTTATTTGAATATTTTTAATATATTTTTTTTGCCTGAAAATAGCTTGAAAATATATTGAAATTGTGAAATAAATAGGAATTTATGAAATTAAATGATGGAATGAACCTATATTGATTTCTAGTGAAGTATAATGATATTGGGATAGGTTGAAATTAATTTCATGCAAAAGGAATCATAATTGTGTAATTTAGTATAATTCAAGGGTAAAATCGTAAATTTGAATATATAGACAATAGCTTGAAAACCTGAAACCAAGTAATAACTTAATTCCCCATATTTTTAGGAGTCTATAAAAATTTTTGGAGAATTATTTGGTGACTCGAACTATTTATTACTAATTTATGTAGTAAAATAGCTTAAATTACAAATCGGGACGTATTTTTAGTAATAATAGGTTAAAATGTAATAAATAGTTGAATAAAAACTATGTATATGTGTACTAATCAGATTAGATAAAAAGTATATTTTTAATATATTTAATGATTTTTTAATGATCGGGATATATTATATGTGTATTAGGGTTAAATAATACTTATATTATAGCATTATATGGACAAATCAAGTAAAATACAATTTAATAGCATAAAATACATATAATACGACAATATTTACTTAGATACATATAATTATAGTAAAAACTCGCACTACCCATTAAAAATCACCTCTAGAAATGAGACTTGTAATACGTATCGTTAGGGCTGTACAAACCCAACAATACTATTTTTACTAAAATCGAACAATCTTAGGTAATACAACCTATACCTCTATAATATTACTAGAATATGCATATTACGATAACCCTACCAGAATTAAAATGTGATTTAATCAATTAAAAGTACGTTTCAATACGATCAAAATGATATGCAATTTGTAATAGTATAAATTACGTATATTATTAATAATTAATAACTTAATTCGATATATATATAATAAAACTATAATACATTTAGATATATTATAGAGGTATAGGTTGTATTACCTAAGATTGTTCGATTTTAGTAAAAATAGTATTGTTGGGTTTGTACAGCCCTAACGATACGTATTACAAGTCTCATTTCTAGAGGTGATTTTTAATGGGTAGTNATATAACCGTTTTATATAAAATCTTAATATTTTCATAACTATTACGAAAACTAAATTTGGGTTTTATATTAGGGTTTTGTGTGTATAGGATCTCTTAGTGATAAGACTATTAACAGCTCAAGTCTTCTATAGTAAGCGTCTAAACAAGTAAGTTGAAATTATAGCTCCCTTACTACTTGTTGGGATAACATATTGAAGTGTCTAGAAACTCAAGAGTACTTTTGGTTATGTTTGTAATTAGTTATTTGTGTACATGTTGTAATGTATGTGATACTCAATTGTAACAGGAGATAAACTCCTTGGTGTACTGTTTTGCATGTTTACATTATTTCTGTATTATATGATCTTGTTTGGTCACCTCTGATTATAACTAATGATTATTCAACTACAACGAAACTAAACATGCATAACACCCGTTAAAGATAATGATCAAGAATGTCAAGCCAAATACTAACTTCCTTCAATGAGGATAACTGAAATAGTCATTTCCCCATCCTTAGTTAAACTAAGTGACAAGCAAAAAGATCATGACAAGGGTAGGGACTGTAGTTCAAAGGCAGTCACAAGAGGAGGGTGTTCTCTATTACACAAGCTCAAGTTTGGTCTGATTCAAGTTATGATAAAACTCCTCAATCCGAGTTGGAGTAGATGTAATTTCTCTAACCTCGCATTAGACTGAATAACATTATGCAATATTTCATTTGATTGATTACATTACATTTCATCATAATTAATAACATTGCTTGTGATTGTTTGATACTCTTCTAACTCCATCCCACTTACTGAGCTAGTTCTGCTCACACCCCCATAAAATCTTTTGTAGATACTGAGTGAAGATCGGGATGTTCCGATACCACCAACCCCCAGGTTAGTGTGCTATTGTTTAGGAAAGTGAGAAACGAAGAATCAACTGACCTGAGCTTTTGACTTTTCTTATGAATTTTAAGAAAACTAACTGGACATTCTCTAAGGCACCTACTAGTTTCCTAATTTAGTGTAAATAGTTTGCAAAACCTGTGGTTTTTACAAACTCTTATTATACATTATAACTTTGAATGTGAAACATTTATGTAAATACTGTTGTATTATAAGACAACAGGTTATATAGAACAATTATTTTGTAAGGCTATACCACAAGTTTGATTATTCACAAGTATCGGAACGGATGCTTCAAGCTGATTGAATTGTGCATACCTTATGTAGACTATATCTACGATAATAATTGTGAGGTCAGCTTCTATCTTAGATTAGTTTACATGGTAGAACTGTTATAACTCCTCCTGTTCAGGGTGTGATAATCTATAAGTAAAGCATAGCTATAAAATGTATCTCAACAATGTTTGTCTACAATGATGGTAAATCATGGTTTTGTAGGGATACTAATTTGTGATCGATGGAAAAAACCCGAGCTGCACTCTTAAACATGCAGGCAAAGTGAGATATAACAATTCTAGCTATAAAGAAATTGGCAAATTTTCGAATCTGCATTACAACATTCCAATCCATCTTCACTCGGTTTTGCTATACCACACCTTACATATAGTAGTATCAACTTCTGTGACTATATTCTGCAAGTAGCATGGAAGTTACTTATATAGATAGTCACTATACATGTGGCTAGTCATGTTCAAGGATTGGAGCATCGCTTCGCTTTTGATATTGAAAGTAAAAACAGAAATGCCATTGTTGTTAATATATATAGCTCAAAACCTGAAAGCAATGAAGATGATTGGAACAATCATATTGAATAATATATTGCAAGGGTATTTGGAATTGGACTCACAATGTAAAAATCACAACAATGGATCAGCAGAGTCATGGACATATGGTTAAGGAAAACAAGTTCATAGTAAGTATCATCATTGAATATAGAAGAAAAGTTATTGGCAATTCAACATCCCTAGAAGAATGAGAAGGCGTTTGTTTTAAGGAAAACATTTTCCAGACTTGTTTTAGTATTTGACATAAACCAAAATTTTCAATGTTTAAATTTGGTCGAGAAAAGAACCTCAAGTTTCCATTAATAAGAGGTGATGCTAGCAATCAGTAGTTAATGGTCATGATAAACTAAAGACGAAATTGTCAATTGAAAACGGAAAGGAAAAAAAAAACGACTTCTTCTTCTTAAAATTAGATATTATGTTCCACTATAATCTCCTGTTGGCAATTAACTGCTACAACAGACTGCTAAACTATACCATTAGGTTTGTCTACCATTAATATATAAAATAAAAGCCACCAGCAATCGTGGAGTTTCTAGATTACTATAGTAATATTTCATATTGCAAATTTCAAATTCAAGCAAACACCAAAAAACATTTCAAAATGAAATTGAAAAAGCATGGTATATTCAACTTCTTTGTACTAGGAAACTGAGATAAGGCAACATACTACAAAAAAGATATGATAATGTGAAATCTAGCAACGACCAACAATTTACAAACGTTTTGGTTTTTTTAAGGCACCAATTGTATATTACACAAGTCTAACATCACACGTAACTTCTACCATGAAACACATAATACTAATATTATCACATTCACGATCGAGTGACACCTGCTATAAGGCCTATAGGGTGGAATAGCAACGACATCACGAAAGACATGGATTCGCAACCTTGTTCTCATCCTTTCCATATCCCATCTGCATGGAAAACAACATAGCAACAATGAAGATGCATGCAACACACATAATAAATCCCATTTTCTAGAATCGTGAATTCATTTCCTCACACATCAACTAAAGATTCTTTGACCTCAGTTGTGCTAACTACAATTCATGCTCAACTTTCATCAACATTTCCTTATGCTCACTTTGCTCACGCTCTAGTTAGTGCTCCACTTGCTCAAAACGTTGGACTACCTTCTTAGCAAATTTAAGTCCAAAATGACACATCAAATGGTCAATCCATTCGAAAAAGTTACAACTATCTCTAACCTAAAAAGGTTATGATGGTTAGGTTCATTAAAACATATAAGTGAACATCACACAATGGAACAAGTTGTGGCATGTAGTTCCTGCCCAATACCCAAGGCATCCAAGAAATCTTCTCCCAAATGATTCCAACTTCCAAGAATACATTATCACAGCTCGTTTCCCATACCGGCATTCTATCCTCTTCCACCTCGAGTTGACAGAAAAGGTTGACCCCAAGGCACTAAACATGATATAGGACTACATGGAAAAAGAAATTATCACAACTATGTTGGCGAGTAAGTAAGTAGTCAACCCAACAGATAGTCTTGCATCACATCCATCCTATATAGGAGACTAAGTGCTACGAAGACATCACAACTATGATATATTATATAATGCAATGTAATGGTGAAACAACTTGAAATTGGTAACCCTAGAAGGAATAATGGAATTAGATTAAATACAAGGACAAGCGAATGCATGACATAAAACAAAAGGACAACAATAAATTTATAATGAATGCACATGAATGACAATCTTAATAGTAAGCATGCGTTCCACCACTCTCTAGTACCATGAAAATAAAACTTTACCCAAAATTTTGTAATTTTTTTTCCTTTGCAATAGGATACTCCTTCTCTATCTTTTTCTCTTTGGGGATCGATCATGGAGTAATCGTGGAAAGGATTCACATTGTACCTATAAATTTGTTGGAACGGAAGATCATATGCAAAAAAAAAAAAATATCAGTTATTCTAAAATTCTGGTGTGTCTAAGCGAATGAAAGGTTCCTTCCATCCATCTATAGACTAAGACCATTTGCAATTCAAAAAAAATTGGCGTATGAGAATACAAATTTTTCAGACTATAAAAGAAAGATAAATGGCTGAAAATGAAGCATTGCAACAGTTATATGAAGAATAAGTGCAATCGCAATAGATTAGTAAATCTAGGGAGTGTTGCGATTAAGACATTATTGTACTTCCACCATGATTTCCCCCTACCATCTTACGTCAATGGGGAAAGGATTCACATTTCCATATTTGGGTGACGAATGTGACCGATGGAGTGATCTGATTTCAGTTCTAGCATGCTATGGGGCGTTTATTATTTCTCAGGGATTAGGGTTTCAACGAAGGGGGTTGTGGAAGGGTTTGAAATATTTTTGGGAATGAAATGAATGGATGGTCTCCACTGTGTACAAATGTTATTTCATTTTGATTTTTAAAAGAATAGGTCATTTTGGACATCACTTTGTATTCCTCGTTAATTCCCCATTTTGATTTTCTAAGTGAACAATGAAATTAGAATTCCATTAGATATAACTAAACACCATAACATGGAATCTCCGCTCATTACATCTTTGCTCCATTACTTAGTAATTACAATTCCATTCTTCTTTTATACCATCTTTCCAATTGAATAGGTTGTACATGTAAAAAGATAAGAAAAATTAGCCAAAGATATGTGAAAAACAAGACTTGGGTGTCAGGAATATCAATCTGGCTTAGCTCATTCACTCCTAAACTCATGAAATCAAGAAGACCCAAACTCAGAAAGACCTTAACTCACTTCAACAGCTGACTTAGAGCAACTAAACCGCTTTCACTTTCATTCCTTGCTTCACTTCCGAAGTCATGAACTCTTATCAATTTAGAGATTGGGTGTAAGGAACATATCCTTACATTATTCCGAATTGATGCAGACAGCAAAAAAGTTCTTATAAAGAAATAGTGGCAAAAGCTACTCGCCTCACTGTGCATCATGTATTTTTTTCCCTTGAAAAATTGTATATTTAGGATCACTAGTCAAATTTTAGAGGACGTTTGTCCGATGGCAATATGCATGTTTTTAAGGTATATTCTTGCACCTTTCCTAAAGTTTTCTATACTTAATTTCAATCTATTTTCCATTTAAGAAATGTCTACACTGCATGAAAAAGATTCAATAACTATTATACACCATATATTATGTACACATAGCATGTAAATAATAAATATCAATAAAATATTAACATAAATTATAATGGAATAAATAATTATCAAATCAATTATCATGTATAATTTGTACATATTATATATATCAATATCTTATTAGTATATACACATCACATATTAATAACACGTGGTATCTATTACCTATTGAATTTATGTTGCACCATGATACCTCTATGGAGCACAGTGAATTCCGTGAAACTATTGTAGAGTTACTTTCATATTATAAATAGAAATATTTAGAAATTAGAAATATTATCAAAAATAGAAAAATAAAAAATTAAAGAAAAAGAGAAAAATATATAAAACAAAAAATAGAATGCATGTGCTGATACATGTACTAGCATATGCTAGAGTACAATAGAATTCTCTAGGCTTGGGAGGCCATTATAAATTAATGTACATCTTCTATCAAGGGATTATGAATGGAAAAACACAAAAAATATTCTTCCCTAAATAGTTGACTCTATTGGGTGAATTTCCTGTTGCATTTGGCAGAATTGTTCTCTATATCCGAAGAAATTTGAGTAACTGCATACTCTATCGTTCTTAATTCAATTTCATATAATTTTCAACTCCCTTCCTTCACTGCTTTTACGATAAACCACCCATATCTCCTTACAAAATTAACTTATTACAATTCATTGTATTCTAATATTCTCTATTGAAACACTCTAATAAGTTTAGTATTTTATTTTTTTAAATCATAAACTCCTTAAGCTAGTATCGTTAAAAGTCAAAATTAAGGTCCAATTTATTTATTTTTAAGATCCTTATTTTACATATATTTTGAGTATACTAAATTTTATATTTTTCATATGGAATACAATAATTTCTATTACTACTTCACATTGTGATATTATATAATAATTTCAATAATTTTACATCCCATTATATATTTTTTATTATTATTATATTTAATCTTTATTTTCTTTTTCCATATTTCAATACTGCCCTATATTCTAGGAAGTCCTAGATTAAACCACCCTAAAACCCTATCCCAAACCCTACTCTTTCTAGCTACAATTTCGTCTCTCTCGTCTCACCATCTCCCTCTCTGTTTCACCCCTACTCTCATCTCTCATTACCCTTGACCCCTCTCACCCATCTCTATCTCTCTTGGGCCCCCCTCTTGATCTCTATCTCCCCTCTCTATCGCTCTGTTCCTTTCTCATCCTCCCTTGTCTCTATCTCTCTACCCGACCCTACTTTGTCCCTATCCTTGTCACTCTCTCTCTCTCATCAAATCCCCCAACATCCCCCATCCCTCCCTCATTCCCTTAAGCTAGCTCCAATCCAAAAGCCCCGATCCATTCTGCAACACGAGTTCTTTTTCAAGGATCTTTTTTTTTTTTAAATTCGAAGTTTCAGCAACATTAGAAGCTCCTTCAGTTGGATACAGTTGGACTAATTCAGTGCTATGTCTTGCATTCCATTTTAGTTTGATAAAAATTATTAATTAATTACATGAGTATATTATTTTGCAGGTTATAATTTTTGTATTATTGTTTACGATAATTTCTCATTTATTGTTGTTCAGTGTTTCCATCTCAATTGCCTTCACAAGCCATTCCAAGTCACATTCGATACCATACTTATAGTGTATTATTTTATTATTATTTTCGTTTTTAGTACTGATTTAAGTAATTATAGTATTCAATTAGTGCTATTAAATCATTCAATTATCTTGTTATATAGAAATATTTTACATAAAGGTTACCGTTATTGTTAAATATATGTTATCATATCTCGGAATATTAGTTATAGATATATTTTGAGGCCAATTTTCTAATTTCTATCGCATTCAAGTGAATCACTAATTTCTGTTTATTTATAAGTTATGTTAACAATCATATTTTTTTACAAAGCCATAAATGTCGATTTAGTATACTACAAATCTATCATGTTATTAGTACGATTTATTATTGTTATCGATGTTTTCGTGATCTAATTATTTTATCATATTAATATTAAGAATATATATATATATATATATATATATGGCATATCATATTATTATTAGTACGTCTTATCTTTAATAGCATATTACTTTAGGTATAGTATGTTCATTTTATTCGTTTATTATTACTTTGTCATTCCTTATAGGTTTTTACAAATTATACTATTTTCTAGTTAAGTATGTATTACTTGTTCACCATATCGATTCGATAATCTATATTTTTTTCAATACTATAGATATATGTTCTTTTATACTTTATTTTATATGTATAGATATGTTATATATATATATATACATACTTTACGAGTTTCTATAAAAATGATCTTATATATATAGCTATAATACCTTTTTAATTTAACCATATTATGTTATTATTATTTGGCTCAACGATTTCTATCAAGACCTTAATGGAATAGATCTTAAACACATAGATAACTCTTAGGTAGGACTTAGTCATAGAATGTAAGGGTTAACGTACTACTTATTTTCTTTTAGATCTGTAGTATTTGGTTTCCTTCGTCGAAGTTTGACTTTTGTTTGTGTTGAGATCAGAGTATTGTATTTTATCTTGGAGCGATTCCAGGTATGCGGTGTTTGTTGTTACTTGTGCTTACTAGGTTAGAAATGATCTAACCAGACTAATCAATAATTGGCCTAATTGATCTTGGTTGCTGATTGTGCTTGACCTACTCACTCTAGGTACCCGTAATGGTAGATCCCTAGAGGAGCAACTGCTAATCATGTGCGAAAATTCCCTAGTAAACTTTCACATAAGATGACTATTGTGAACAGTAACCAAGAACAGACAAAGCTGATTACTGGATGGATCCAAGCTTGTAGAAAATTCGAAAAGAATCGATGGGGAAAGTGCGAAAAGAGTGACAATAACGAATGAAACAATAAGCAAAAATCCACGAACAGCTCCAGAGGATATGACACACCAATAGAACTTTCAAGGACTCACGACATAATTCGATATGATACACAAATTGATCCAATAAGGTTACTTACCACCTAACTTTACTTAAGAGAAAAGATAAGAGTGATGTCTAGAGTAAACAACAGTGTTTACTTAGGAAAAAAAGTACTCAAAAAGTATATTGAAGATAATCTAATATATTATAACTACAAGTACAAGGGTATTTATACTCACAAGTTAGGGTAACTTGCCAAAAGGAAAAAGATAAAAAGGGCATTTCCTAAAGGAGTAATATACATGTTATAAAGGGGCAAAAATGAATATATAAAAAAAATAATCATTGGTACTACAGATTCTAAATGTAATACTGTACACATAGCAATGCTGCATTGGCAAGGTCATTAGAAGATACAGACAAAAAGGAAGGATAAATGGGCGTATCTAAGTAAAGATAGCTTAATCAGTCTGGATTCTCTCTCTCGGCTTCTCACCAAGAATGATGTTGAATGATTGGACGGCTCGGTACTAGAGAGTACTCATCAATTCAGCATACCATAGAATAATGAGCAGTCATACAACACGATATTAAAGGTGACTCGATAAAAAAGTACTCAGCCTTAGCTTCGGCTTCGGCAAGGATTGGTTGGAACATAAAGATTTGACGTGCCAACCCCTTTAGTCCTCAAGCTCGGTTGCGAGTCAAGGGTTTTATAGCTTGATTCCCATCAACGACACAGCTAGAATATTAGGTTTTGAACTCTAGCTTCTAGGCATAAAGGACTTAAAGAAAAACATACAATTATATCTACCTATGTAAATGGGTAAAAACCAAGTATGGTGAGATTTGAATACCCTTTTGTTGTTTTGTGGACCTAAATTGAGATAATTAAACTGATGTATCTATTATTATACTATATTTGCATCTTTATATATAAATGATTCATCTTGGCATACGCATGTGTTTATACACCTATATTGAGCTTCGGCTCATTCTTTTCTTTTTCAAGTGCCAAATCTAAGGACTTCCTTATTTATGAGAAGACGTTTGTCAACGACATCCAAAAGGAGGATAAAGTCAAGCATCTATATTTCTATGATAATTATGATAGGATTGGTTTTGAGTTGCTAAAGTTTATGTTTTGTTGAGGATTTTGTATTTTGAGGAGATGGACTCCTTTTCATATCCGAGGACTTTAGTTATTGGTTTTATCGTATGTTGTTGACTGTAAGACTTCACACTTCTGAACTCTATTGACTTTCTAGTTTTATGAGTTTACGAGTAGATGCAGTTTCTCACTCCCTTATGTATATTTATATATATTATGTGATGTGATTCTTCATGTTTCAATTGTGGACTTACAAAACCTTACATAGTCTGAGCTAACCGGGTTATGTGACAAGTTGTAGCGCTATTTAAGATCTTAGGGTGTTACACCTATTAATTAAACTAGAATCTCTATAGAAATCTCACCACGGTTATTACTTTTACTACAAACAAGGCAACAATGATGATGCATGAATCAGCCCAAATCCACCCCACAACCATTCCCACCTTTGGACACTAGTTAACATTATTACTATAGCAATGGAAATTGGGCCAATTTGTGCTTGTGCCCATGCTCGTGTTAGGCTAATCCTCGATATTGTCATAGAGAAAAGAAAAAATGAAGGATTTAATTTTTCTCTACTTCTTTATTTGAAGACCTATTTCTTAATCTTTTTTCATCTCATATCGAAGTTTCAATAATAAGTTTAAATATGGCATCTATTGCTCTCTGTTACAAAAGTCATTAAAGGTTAAGTCTTGAAATAATATAACTAAGAAAATATAATCATAGGTCCTAATAAAATTGTAAATGAGGGGATTTGGTTGAATAGATATGTATTAATCGTTTGCTTCACACTACATGTAACGTTAAAGGAGTGATGTTAGGGATAACATAAGGAGAAAGAAAAAGCAAGAAAAATGAGTAGGTAGTCTTAGAAAGCTCAAACACTGATAATATTTAGTTATAAAGATTGGACTAAATAACAAGATAAGTATAAAGAAGACTGAATAATAAAAGTTTATTGCACCATATTTAATTTGTACAATATTGGCCACAAAATTTATATTAAAAAATTAATTATTTATAGTATAAAATAAATAATTTTTTGTAATATTTACTAAAAATAATGTTCATTAGCTTAATATTATAACATGGAAAAGTATTTTTTTAATGTAAAATTTTTTTTATTTTATAATAAATTTCATTTTTATACCATGATGCAAATAAAACAAAATATTTTATCCAATTTAGTACCATGAAAATTATACAACCAAACTTTACCTATAGAGCATTAACGTTACTATTCTCGATGAGAGGTGGTAAGTTCTTCACTCCAAGCTTTGTTTGATATTCTGAGATAAGAATTTGACAACACGATGTTGTTTCTTTGAGTTTTCAAATATATCAAATAAGAAAGAGCTCTTGAGTATATATAGAGTTAGGTATTGACAACATCCATATAATTATGTTGATGACCAACTACTAAATTAAGTCCTCCTATTGATAGATTTTTCCATGACTTTTTGTTGATCCTACACCCATTAGAGAGCATCTCTATGTGCCCTTCCTTGAACAAGCTAATACAATGATTTCTACTCTAAACTCCTTATGCTAAAACTCTTCAAGTAATGTCAAATCTATGGACTTAACTCTTGAACTGTTTCATTGAGCCTAAAAAGTCAAGTTTGAATTATTATTGGGCACAAAGCATGAAAACTCAAATTTAGCCCTTAACAATAATAAATATTTAAAAAAATGATAAAATGTAGATCCTAAAAGGAAAGGGTACAATAAACTTACATCCTTCCATTATTTTTAGTTTTTTCATAAGAATCTATGTCTTTTATTTGATTTTTTTTGCATATCATAACTTAACTTTGATAATGGTTATAACAGAAAGTGACAAAGATCGTATTTTGATTAGAGATAAGAAGATACAATGTGTGCTAGTATAAATCCATACTTATACTCTATTTGTGCCCTACCAGTTTATAAAAATTTGGAATCAAAACCTTCACTACACCTTAGAACCACCTTAAACCTATAGAGACATAATACCTTGTGAAAATTATAAATTTTTTCACAAATTTTATCTTCAAACATTTTATTTAATAGTGAATTCTAGTTTTTTTCTTTTCTTTTTTGGTGTCAAAGATTGTTTTTAAAATATTATATGGAACCTAAACATTAAATGAAACCCTATATATTAGCAAAACAATTAATGAAAATGCACAAGGGTTCATGCATATAAGAAAAAATAGTATAAGTACTTTAGAATTAACAACAAATGATACTTCTCAAAACTTAAAGTTTTTATTTTAAAGTTTTGATTATTAAGAGAAGTATATTAAAATAGGCAAGTAAATAATAAAATTAAAATTAGTAAACATACATTTTTCTTCTAGCGGCCATGAATAAATTACGGTTAACAATAGCAACACCTTGTAAGACAAAGCGATGAAAAGACCACAAGAAAGAGACAACAAGTTTCAGGTTTAGGTTTAATCTTAGGTTTTGAGTTGTTTCTTTTCAATATAAATATAACATTATCTTTTAATTTTTTAGTTTTCTTATTAAAAAAAAAAAAGAAAATATAAAATTAATTTTATTTATTAGTATATATTATATTATTTAATGAATTCTTTCAGGTAAGTATAAGGATGAGTACAAAATATAAAAAAAAAAGTGATATTCAGATTCTACCATATGATCCTTAAACTTAATTAGAACTTACCTGATTGAGCAGAATGGATATTTTATACAATAGATTCCCCATTCGCTTTGTAATAAACAATCAAGATTAGTTTTTAATTTATCTTAACATTGTCTAATTATTACAAAAACTAAGTAATTTCATGGCTTAGAACGTGATCATTAAATGTATTAACATTTATAGACATTTTTTTGCACAAATTTTTCATTTTTTTTAAGATCTCATCATCAGAACATTTCACCAATAACTCACAAATCTTATTGCAAAGTTTTTTAAACTTGTGTAATCATTAAAAACTAAGATACTCACTTAATTTATATTTATTCTTAAACTTAATATAGATCACGCAAAACTTTTAAAGATAATACTCATCACATGCCTCCTAGTGTCCATGATTTCCTTATCTTTTATGATTGTTTTTTACATGATGTCGTGATGATTTGCAGGACAGGTTGCTCTAAGTTTAACAAGAAGGAACTACGCTTTGCTTATAGGGAAGATAATAAAATTGTAGATGCACTAGCTAAGGGGAGCAATTCAGTTAACTAGGAGTAGTGTTTTCCATGTTAGCCAGCCTATGGGTGTGTCTAGGAACCATGGAAATGCATTAGGGCCCCTGATCCTGGCTAATCTTGGGACACCTAATGTAATTATAATATTTTGAATTACCCAAAAATTGATGCTTAATTGTGACTCCATAAAACATAAGACTTCAAGGATTTTTCAATTTGATAAATAAAATCTGTTAACAGTAATATTACAAAATCGTAAGGACTTCTGTAATATCTGTAATAATATGGGTCTTTTGCGCATAAAAAACATATATGTAATCAAATACCCATTTTCATCACGCAACACCAAAACAAAATACTTAATAAAATTTGCCATATAGAATAATATTAGTGATGATATATTCCTTTTAGTGTGAGATCGTTTCCGATCTAAAAATTATATTTATTCAGGCCGAGAGATATTTCACGCGATTAATATTAATTTTTTCGGTTGAAAGTAAAATAAAATTAAAAAAAAAAAACTTTAGTCTTTGCAAAATTTCATAATAGATAAAATTTTTCGTTGCAAATTAATAGCATAAATCACAAAATGATACAAATAAATTGTGTAAGTACTACTTATTTAATTTGCAACAACTTATGGTTAATCAAAAAATATACTGATCACCAAACTACACTCATTAACTCCTATTAACCTCGTTCTTTCATATGTGTAGCATGAGGTCCAAGATAGAATCTGTCACATAAGCAAACACCATTTTAATTTTTCAGAACTTTGGACTTCCAACGGTTCACTGCGATGGGCCTAGCAATACATGTGGACACATACATTAGAAAAAATTCAGGGCAGCCTAGGCTACTTCCCATCTCTATTACTCTGGTTATGTACGGATTTTATATATTTTGAAGTATATACGGTATTTTATAAATAATTTACTTCAAAATTAACTTTTTAAAAAATCTTTGGTCATAAAAATAGTGTGAGTCCTATTGTTTAATTATATAGATAAACCACGTGATAAATAATTCTAATTTTATATTGAATAATGGGTATTTAAGGTAATGTTATATTATGCTAAGATGACATTATAAGACCACGAGAGGGTAGTATAAGTAGAAATAAATAACTTTAGAAGCAACAATAATTTTGTTATCTCATACATAAATTCTTTTAAAATAATTGTGTAGCACCAAAAGTGTCCGTTCTCTTTAACAATATAAATATTACATGTCAGTTTACTAATACTTGATCTTTTTCATATTTATTTGAAATATTGTGTCTTACAATTAATTTGCAATATCGGAAAATTAGTTAGAAATTATTAGAGAATTAGTTAGGCATTATTAGAGAAATAGTTAGGAAATATTAGTTAATTAATATCACTATTTAATATTATTAGTTAATATTAGTAGTTATTAGAAAGTAGAGTTTAAGGGTATTATAAATAGCTCTTGTTATAGAAAAAATGTGACAATAACTAAATTAATAAAGTTTATAAACTACTTCAAAATGTTACATTGGAAATCATCTCTTCTCGAATTGAGACAAGACTCATGTAACAATTTGGTGCTCTCGTTATGGCGAATGGTACAAGAATCTAATCTAATATGGAAACAATTCCTAACATGCTTCTAATCTTGTAACAATAGCAACAACAAGAATGGACACAATTTCTTGATTATGAAGTAGCAATTATTCTAAATGAATTGCAATCTTTATCAACAAGAATTGATTGAATGGAAGTTTCAAATGATAAGAATCAAAATCCCAACAATTCTTGCTACTATATGATAATTTAGAGGATTCATCACATACCAAAGAGTATACCAATGTCTCAACAGCCAAAGAAAAATAAGTAAAAGAAGATAGAAGTGATGCAAAAGAAGTTAATGTAAAGGCATATCAAGAGGACTGATTGGTGGAGCTTAAATGTAAAGATAATTAAAATTAGGGCTACAGACAAGTCAAGCTAGGCTTAAGCTCGGGCTCAGCTCATTTTAAAATTATCGAGCTTGAGCTAGACCCAAGCTTTTTATTAAACCTGCAATTAGGCTTGAGTTCGACTCATTTAGATAAATAAGTTTTATCTTGAGCTCTAACTCAGTTCGTTTACTAATTGAGTTCAAGCTGAACCGATCATGAAAAGAATTGATCTCGAGTCTATTCATAAGTCTAAATATATAAAATAAATAAACATATAAATAAATAAATTAACGAATAATAAATAAGGATTAAGTTATATATAATTCTTTAAAGAATTATATATAACTTAATCNTAGTATAAACTAACAATATCAACTAACGAATAATACCTAACTATTTCTTTAATAATGTCTAACTAATTCTCTAATAATTTCTAACTAATTTTCTTATATTCCCGATTAATTGTAACATTTCACTGCTCCTTGACAAGAACCATGTCCGTAAGGTTAAAAAAATATCAAAACAAATCAATAATTAACTAATTTGAAGCAACAAAATCAGAAATTCATCAAAGGACAATCGAATCGTATGTTCTTCCAGATCTTTGGTTTTCCTTTGCAATGACTTGCCTACTTTCTCTGATTCTCTTTAGGCCCCATGGCTCATAAATTCAGCTAAAGATGGTTAAAAAACAAAAAAAAAAGTTTTTCTTCAGAGAGGATAAAGGTGTCATGGAAAATGACGGGGCAATCATATTTAGTCACTTGAACATCGAGATTAATAAAATCAACATCTTTTGACATTTCACGAGACTCCAATTTTAATAATATATATTGTATAATATTTGTAATAAATATAAAACTTCTAGGCCTATTCATAAACCTAAATAAGTCGGCTCAAAAGTCTAAGTGAATAGATTCATAAATCTAAACTAAAGCTCAAGCTCTACTCATTTATTCAAACGAGCTTTATCTCGAGTTTAAACTCACTTCATTTACTAATTCACCTTGAGCAATTCACAAACAATTTGATCCACTTATAGCCCTAATTAAGACTTGATAAATTCACGTACTCTAATGGACAATATGTCAAAGTACGAGTCTTAAAAATCAAAAGATGTTGATTTTATTAATCTCGATGTTCAAGTGACTAAATATGATTGCCCCGTCATTTTCCATGACACCTTTATCCTCTCTGAAGAAAAACTTTTTTTTTTGTTTTTTAACCATCTTTAGCTGAATTTATGAGCCATGGGGCCTAAAGAGAATCAGAGAAAGTAGGCAAGTCATTGCAAAGGAAAACCAAAGATCTGGAAGAACATACGATTCGATTGTCCTTTGATGAATTTCTGATTTTGTTGCTTCAAATTAGTTAATTATTGATTTGTTTTGATATTTTTTTAACCTTACGGACATGGTTCTTGTCAAGGAGCAGTGAAATGTTACAATTAATCGGGAATATAAGAAAATTAGTTAGAAATTATTAGAGAATTAGTTAGACATTATTAAAGAAATAGTTAGGTATTATTCGTTAGTTGATATTGTTAGTTTATACTAGCAGCTAATTAGAAAGTAGAAAGTTTAAGGATATTACAAATAGCCCTTGTTATGTAAGAAATGTAATTATTCAATAATTAAATCAATAAAGTTCATTAACTTCATAAAAAAATTATATCAAATCAAATCAAATTAAGACAAAACTCTTATAACATTGTGACATTTAAAACATTACAGAAATGCAAGATCATGTGTTAAAGATTATATTGTTTCATATTAAATTATGAAAACGTTGCAACCCATCATACAAAATTATCAACTCCAAAAGTACTTTTTGGCATAAAATATATGTCCCTTAAAAAGCTATTCCTAATTAATGTGAGACTCATTATTAACGCAATTAAGTTTCATAGCCAATTTAGGACATTTGAAAAAGCAATTCAATTAAACTAGTAGTTTACAAAAGGCTTTGTGATTTTAGTTGATGAGCTTTCATAGGCTCAAAATTTTAAAAATATAATAAAATATTAAAAATATAGCGAAAATGGTAACAATTTGCTATATTATTAGTAACACATGATTTAGGTTTCGAAAATTAATGAATATTTAAAGATGAATTATACGAATAATATAATTAATATTGTACATAAAATAATATATAAAAAACATGTATACATTAAGTATAATTATATACAAATATATATACCCATAATTATCAAAAACATCCAAAAATGAGATGATATTACCAAATAAATAAAGAAAAATATAAGAAAATTTAAAAGAAAATCCCTAACACACTTGGAACCATATTACTGTGCGTAGCAATAGTTAGGCCAAACACTTGGGAGCATGTTGCTGTGTGTAGCAACAGTTAGGCTAAGTGGCAAAGTAAGGAACCAATTTGTGAATGCCTAAACCATGCATTATACTTGTTGATTTAGTAAAGAAAAATCAAAATAACACCTAAGTGAGATAAAAATATAACGCCAACTTCTTGAGCAAATTTTAGATAGTTGTGAATTGAGAAAAAAATTTAGAGTAAGAAAATAGAGTGAGAAAATGAAGGAACGAAAATGGGAAAATTCAATGCGCGAATTAAGAGATGTTTGAATCCTTAAAGAAGACAAATACCTGGAAGTGAGGTAAGATCACTACTTGAAGGAGGAACCACCGTCTAAGTTGGTAGACAAGTCTCTTCTCCCTCATGGTGGCCATAGCAATTGGTAACCAATAAGTCATCAATTTCTTCAATTTTATCAAAAGTTTGGAAAAAATAACAAATAAACTCCAAAAATTTTGAAATTTGGTTTCTTTATGTATTTTTGCATGAAGAATTCAAATTTTCAAAATTTTGTATAAATATAGGATCCTTAAGAAAAATATTCCACGCAACAATTTTCGATCAGACTTAAAATATCAATTCATGTAGTTTTGACTTGAAATTTTGTGATTATTTTCCTAAGGTATTGAACTTTAATGTTATGTGATTGGATTTTCAAAATGTGATGGTTGGATTTTAGG
This sequence comes from Lumnitzera littorea, assembly GCA_024138015.1. NCBI lineage: Eukaryota > Viridiplantae > Streptophyta > Magnoliopsida > Myrtales > Combretaceae > Lumnitzera > Lumnitzera littorea. The sequence continues at coordinate 12,974,476 of JAMXBB010000004.1, forward strand.
GAAATTTTGTTTTTCACAAAATAGTGTGTTGAAAGTAGGTTTTTCTAAAAAAGCTAAATTAGGTTTTTGTAAAAACATATTTCAACCTATATTGACCAATATACAGTTACTATAAATAAGTAAATAGAAGCTTTAAGATATTGATTTTCCATTTTAAGTATGTATTTGGTGATTTAAGAGTTCAATTGTTAAAATTTCAATAAGTTGTATTAAGTGAAAGTGAAAGAGAAAAGTATATATACAAAGGTAGTACTAAATTGCTATTTTCAGCATTTGCGGATTTATTAAGACCTTGGAAGTTAAGATAAGTTGAATTTTATATGAAATAATTGAATGTACTAGTAGTATTAAAGTCAAAAACTATGTTAGAAAGTAAGTCAAAATATAATTTAGTATGAATATGTTGAATATACTAGAAAAATGAATTTGTACCAAAAAGTAACTTATATTTGAACTCTACCCTACTTTTTGAAACAAGTTATAAGTTAAGAACTTCTTAAATAAAAATCTAACTTTGGACTGAGGGTTAAAAACTTCGTTAGAAATTGGATTAGAATGTTATTTGATATTGGATATCCTTGACTACACTAAGAATTCAACGGTAGATCAACTAGTAATTTGTATATGAATTACATGCCTTTATCTAAGTCAGAAACCACTTAAACAATAGCACATACCACAAAACTAGATCAAGACCTAAGTCAGAACCTCGGTTAAAAAATAATTCGATGGAAGATGTGAAATATAAAAGCAATTAGAAGTTTGAAGATGGTTGGTACTAAATATTAGATTATTGGGAGTCGAAGAATTGATCAAAAAGTCACATGATTATACTTTCTAAGAATTTATTGAAGTGAGAACCTAAATTAAAAACCACTAAACAATTTATATCAAGTCAGAACCTCGATTAGAAGGTATTTTATTTAACTAATATTTAATAAATACATTAGAAAAACTTACCTAATACAATTGAAAATGTACTTAAATGTCCACAATCAACACATATGTTATATATTAAACATAAACTAAAGATTCATATTAAATTTTAGGAATAATAAAGAAAGATGAGACCTGAACGACATGCAAGAAGAATGACCATCAATACCCAGGTAAGTGGGATTGGTGTTTCACTGTACTTTGAAATACTATTTAAAAATACTTAAATACCTTAATATATATCTTGTTTATGATTATAAATTAGTTACTTATACGCATGCAACATGTATACTTAAATACTATTGTGATATTTGAGTGTTGAATCAATGTGTTGATTGCTTCATGATATTACATACTTTGGACTATTTGAATTTATTTAATCATTTCAAAAATAATCTAACACAAACTCGACTTGACCACTAACCAAACTTGCATCACAACTCATTAAGAGAAATGCCTAAAAAGTGTAAGCTAAACTCAAACACCTTCGTTGAGAATAGTAGAAATGGTCAACTCCCCACCTTAAGTCTAACTAATTGACAGAAGAGGAAGTTACGACTAAGTTGGAGTCAATGATTCGAAGGTAGTCTCAAGTAAAGCATGCTCTCCATTGCACAAGTCTCGGTTTGGTGAACAAATTTGCAAATACGCGACATTAAACTTCTCAAAACCTAGATTAAAGTGAACACAATTTTTTTAATCTCACAATGACCAATCAATGTGGTGTGATAGTATTTGCTTCATCATACATTACATCTAATTAAATTACTTGAAAACCATGGTTACATGGTATAAGATATGTACTAATGTCTTCATCTCATTTACTGAGCAAATTGTTGCTTATTCTCCTATAATTGTTTTACAAGTTTCCCTAATAGACTCATCAATACTACTCCAAGTTTCAAAAGGCTAGAGAATGAAGTTAAAGAGTAAGATTCAAAATTACTTGACTGAATTTCCATTCGATTTATCAACTATACTAACTTCTAAAAAAACTAACAAGATCTCCTCGTGTGACTCCTAATTTTCAATCGATGAAATTTATTTCATATTTTGCAAGCTTATAAATTTTAATGAAATTTTAGTGGATATCTTTCTATAATAATGTAGTTTTTAAAATTTTTTATTAAATATAAGATTTTATCTTTCACGTAACTTTTAACTTGATTTTTACTTAAAATTTAAGTTGTAAAATTTATTTTCGAAATCTATATTTAAAAGTTATATCCTAGATTGATTCCTACCAAATAATAAATGAGATGCTTCCAAATAGTGAAGTGGTAAACACGTTGTATGGCTTATACTTATATTAACAACTAAGGTAACTAGTTTTTAGAATAAGTTAATTTATACGACGAGATTATAATAACTCTCCAGTTTAAAGTGTGATAATAAAAAGTTACAAATAAGACAACTAGCTTCTAGCGTAAATTGATTTACATAACGGAACTATTACAATTCTCTACTTTAGGGTATAATGATAAAAAGTTACAAATAATATAAAAAATAATTCCAAAATTATAGTAAAAAATTAAAAAACCCAATCTTGACTTTTGAGAAAACAATGATGACCAAAAGCTAAAAATGAAGAGCTACTAATAATTAAAAAAGAAAGAAAGAGTAATGCAAAAAAATATATTATAACCAAAAAGCTTTCGAAATTCTCTATTACAATAAATTTGTGTAGTGATAATTGATAACTGACTGCGGATCTTGGTTCCCCCAAAAAGAAAAAAAAAACACCAAAAAAAAAAAAAGAAAAAGAAAAGGAACCTCATCCATAGATGTATTTGAAATCTTTTAAAAAAAAAAAAAAATCCAGAGTAAACTAACTAATCCACTTAGCAAAAATTTCGATCCCGAAGATTGTCTTAGGTCGATCCATATATAATCGAAATCTAGTATTCGAGTTTTTCCGTATAAAAATATCTCCCGTATCCTCCTTCAATAGGTTAGGGGAAAAAAAATAAAGAACAAAGAAAACACACCCACACTCTTAATCTATTTTCAATAACAAACACGATTTTAAAGCTATACTTTCTGAGATCCTCCTCGAAACCTAGAAACCAATCTCGTTCTTTTCAATGGCTAAGGATCTGCTAGCGAGAAAATGCCAGCAAAAGGAAAGGACAAGAAACCTTCAGTTTCTAATCTTTGTTGTTTCAGCTGGCATAAAATGCAGCCAAACAAGCCGTTCCATAAAAATATACACAAAATAACCAGCCAACTAAGCTATGAATGGCAAAACCTTGGAATATGTGATTTTCTCATTCCTACCTAAATGGAATTGACCAAAATACTCAATAGATTGGCAATGACTATTTATTTAATGACTTGCCTTTATAATATCTTCCTAGTAATTCAAAACTTTTCAAGATTACTACATTTCAACATATTAGTAAATGTTTAAATTAGTCACACCCATTTCATTGAAGACCAAAATTATCACACCACTACAGCAGTTGCCACCACCCTCACCCTCAGCCTCAACAAATCATGCCGACATCCCCCATGAAGAGTAGATATGGGGCCACCATCATCATCATCATTTTGAGTTTGCTTGGCCTAGTGGTTTCAGATGATTATCATGTGAGCATCATGAACCGGCTAGGAAGCGGAAGGAACTTGACAGTCCATTGCCAATCCAAGGATGATGATCTAGGGCAGAAAATTGTTGCAGATGGAAGCGAATATGGTTGGGACTTCAATGTGAATGTATGGAGGACAACTCTTTTCTATTGTGACATAGGATGGGATAAAGTGCAAGAGTTCCATTTTGATGCTTTTGACTTTCATAGAGACTTTGTTAGATGTCAAAATCAGTGTCTGTGGATTGCAGCTGAAGAGGGTATGTTGGACTCAATGCAAAAACTGGACTCTGGGAGTATATGTATAACTGGCCAAATTGATGTAGAGAATAAAAATAAAAATAAAAATAAAGTGCAACAAACGTGGCCGAAATTTGATGGAGATTTTTTTCCATATGGACTCTGGATTTGTAAACTAGGTATCTGAACTAATTGTCAGGTAGCTTTTGGCAAGTCCATTCTGAAATGAATAGTTGCTGCTTATAGAATCCAACACAGTTCATCCATCTATGCATTTTTTCTTTTCACTTTTTCAACAAGATCTATTTATGTATGATGAGTGCACATGTTTTTACCGTGTGGCTTCTGGGACTAAGTTTCCAGTATATGCAATTTTTAAGCATATATGACAACATGCAATTGAAAGAAACATGTACAGAAACATTGTTTTCATACATATGGAATGGAATTTAAGGTTGAGTAAACCCTCAACAGTTACAATTGTAACGTTAATGATATAATTTTTTAAATGTTATCAAACAACATGATATTGATGCTCTCTTCTTCTTCTATTGGTGATGAAAGACTTGCAAAAGGAAAGGGCGCTCAAGGAATTGGCATAGAATTCAAGTCCAAAATGATGGCTTTTTCCTTTTTTGTTTTTTTTGGGCTAACTCCATATTTGTTGGCAGAAACAATCTTTTTTAGCATGAAAACACGTCAGAAACAAATATTTGTAACTTCACTCGGTAAGAATATCTTAAAATTTATATAAAAAAATAAAAAAGCGTTGAAATGCTGATTGTAACAACTTAGAGCCGGGTCTCTTGGCATGTCCACTCCTAGCAATGTTGATGTAAACTCAAATTTTCAACCTCTAATTTGGGCAAGAAATATTCATGGACAACAACCTCAACAAATTTTGGGTTAACAACAAAAAACAGATACCATGACAATTCAGGAAGATTAGCAAGAAAAACAGGAAGAATTTTGACATCTGATATTCAATTGATTGAACTTCGAAATGAAAAATAATATTAATAATAATAAACATTATGCAGTCGAAAGTGTTTGCCAAACAGAAGACGTGCTTAATGGTAACAAATATCAAACCTAAAACTGAAGACCATGTTCCCGAGCTGCATCAGCTAGGGCTTCGACACGGCCATGATATGGAAAACCACCCCGATCAAATGCCACTTTTGTAATACCTTTCTCCAAACAGCTCTTAGCTACGATTTCACCCACTCTTTTCGCCACTTCCTAAAACCAGTAGATCAGAGAAAACGGAATATCCAGATTAAAACATTGAAAACATTAGAAAAGGTTTATCCATGAAAACATCAACAACCAAAAGGAAAGCTGTAACATACAATGGTAGGACCAGCACTATTGTTGAATTCCTCTGAAATGGGCTTTTGCATTGTTGATGCAGAAGCCAGAGTGTGCATCTTAGTGTCATCAATAACCTGGACATATAAATGCTTGTTGGAACGAAATACACATAATCTTGGCCTCTCTGGAGTACCAGTCACCTGCATAAGTAAAGCGGTGTCAACAACTCTTTACTGGCCAATCAGTAAGATTAGCAAGGCTTTGTAACAGCACTACACAGTACAGACCATGATGCCATGGAGATACACAATGATAAACTGCACACTCTATTGAATGAAACTAATGAAAATGCACTTAAATTAGTGAAATGTAGCTGAATGTCTTTGTTGGTCTCCCATCACCATTGCACGATGTAATAGACTGCATTTTTGACAAAACTGAGTCACGACATCCATAAATTACAAACTACAATAAATATGGTGAAAAATCTTCATTTAATTGTGGAATATCAGCTCAAAGCATCTGCATTTGAGGAGTATGCTCTCTAAATTTTGTGGATAAATGTACACTCTCTAAATCGATAAAGTCATCTGGCATGTGATGCTTCTTTTATTTTAACCTTTCCCTTCATGATGAGGGTTAACTAAGCATAACTACCAAAAACACAAAAATAAGCCATCTCTACTACCACCAAACTGCAATGTGGGTCTAAATTCAGGTTTGGCTTCATTTCATCCATATGCATTACTCATGGTTCGACTAAAACCTCATAAGGAGTAGAAGAAAAGCCTGGGATCATCCAATTTGTCATGGAGAAGGTGCGTCCATCCTACAAAGTGATGTGATGGTGCAAAGCTTTGTTACTTCACAACATGACATGAGGTTACCTAATTTTTTTATAATCTTTGGACTCTTTGCACAATTTTCTTTGGTTAATTAACTCTTTGTACAATTCCCAGGCCAAAATCGGCCAAAAACTTCGTTAACTCATTATCGCTTTTTCCTGGTAGCAAATATAACTTATCTGTATTTTCAGCCAGACAAAAACTAATCAAAACGAAATAAGGCCTTAGGTTTCCATAATTCATGAAGTCCTTGCAACTGAGCAATGATTTTTCTTCCTTGGACAAGGATTATCACCCATATCCCAAATGCGACAATACCACCCAAGCCTTATTACCTTATTCACCAGTCAGTCTATCCATAGACGATATCCTCCTATCTAACAAAAACAATGAATCTTTTACTTTTTTTTTTTTTTTGTCGCTCTGCATCACACTATTCGAAGTACCGAAACACAATGTTGACAAACAAGAAAACCAAAGAGTCTCAAAACCTCAAACTCAAAGTCATAAACATAGAACTCCAACCAATTAAAACATTTCATCAAGCAATAAAACTACATTTTATAAACTCCAAGAACACAACCACATGATCAGAACAAACACACTCGACGAAACACAAATTCAAGCCTAACCAATTAAATTAAACACCTCAACATACATGAAAGTCACCTTCTTTCTAACACGAATGTGACGAGCAGTTCTATCTTCTGTCCTGGTTCTGGTTTTCGCTTCAATGACAAGAGATGATGTGCTTGAGTTCAAGTTGCGCGGCGTCTGTAAGGTGATAAAGTTTGAAACTTTAGGGCAAAGGAGTGAATGGGTTGAGCCAAGAAAGGAATTTTGGTGAAGGAGAGAGAGTGAAGAAGATGTAGCAGCCATTGTGAGTACCGGGGGGTTTTTGAGTAAGAGTAGGACTGAGTCAGGACCGAGTTTGTAGAGACAGGGACATGGTTTCATTATCTTATCTTATTTGTATTTCCGGCTTTTGGGATGTGAGCATTTTATGAAAATTGCGGTTCGATCCTTTGGGTTTAGGTTATTCGTGATTTTGACCAACGTTCTTAAAATTTAAGGTGAGCACCCTAGCTCCTAACTTTTAAATATACATTCACGAGTAGACATCACAATTGTACGCATGCATAATATTGAAAATGTGCAGTTGAATAATAACGGGAAAACGAGCAATTGAATATTTCATTTAAGTCGAGTCAATGGCAGCACAGTTGAATACTGTACATAAAGTTAATGATAAAACGCGGAAGGTATATAATTCATTCATGCCCAACAAAACATGCAGCTGATTAGGTGGAGTAATTGAATAGGTTTCATCCTATAGAATATATTAAATAATCAGTTAATAATAATTAAAAAAAAAGTTTTTACTTTAATAGTATTGATAAATACTTGTAAACTTATTGTAGTACGAGGGCTTAGCAATGTAGAGGATTCAACTCAGGGAATCCGCTTTTACCGTCCTTTGATTTGAGATTAGTTCATGGCCGATTTAAAATTATGGTATTAAGTATTATCTATTTAATTTCAGGTCTATTTGATATTTTTTTTCCTAGTTATCAATGATCCTAATATATGTAATGTTTTCATCTATTATTATCCTTTTTTTATTTTTTCTCAATTACATTATTACGATGATGTAATACTAAACTGGACAAAATATCTAGTTAATATTATTGCCCAAAGAGAAATGCGCATGATTTCTAACCAATAGATAATATAGGTTCGCTAAAATTTGTACGAAAATATCGGTTCTGCTTCGACCCAATTCCTCAATAAGACCGATAGATTTGATTTTAAAGATCTAGAAGCATATTTCGGACGGTATATTTGCAGAAACTATATTGACTCGACAATCTTAAATAGTTATATATATATATATATATATATATTTTTTTTTTTTGTGGAGTATATGGACAAGTCCCCATTTAATTATCAAGGGAAGCAGCGAGAACACTTCCAATTGGAGTCAAATCCAAAGTCGTTGGGGGTGTGCATAATGAACGTCATTCTAATTTCAAACATTAGAATGAAATCAAATAGAAGCACCTAAGAAATTTCCTCAAAGGACTTCATTTGAATCAACCCTAAGACATTTGAATCAACTCAAATGGAAATGCTGTCTTAAACCTTCCGTGGAATTCTTTGAGGATTTCAACAAGAAGAAAGCAATGTGAATGTGAACGTGACTTTTGATTCAGGGAATGATTTGGAATTGGATGGATTATAATTAAATATAATGAAATTATAAATTTTTTTATATGTTTGAAAATGCTAAGGAGTGAAATGGAATAAAAATGTATACATAATGATATATATCAAAAATGTTCTTAAGAATTGAATGTCATTCTTAGATTAAGGGTTAAATGAAAAATTTTAACAAATAATTAATATAAAAGGTGAAATCAAATTACTCTTTAAATTGTCAAGACCATTATATTTTCATAACATCGCTACTGATCTTTCATCTAAATAAATTAGACTTCAAATTCTCCTTCCCTATAGTTAACAAAAAAAAAATTCCCTCCTTAAATTCAAAACCATCGATTTAGTAGAATTGTAATTTGTCTTAGAAATATACTTCCAAATACCGAGAAAGAAAATAAAATTCAAAATCACAATTTCAATTCAATCCATTATCAAATAACAAATATGAGATACAATGAATCCAAAAAACTTCATTTAAGCAGAAATGTTCCTTGACGTTTAACCTCTATACTAAGTTGCCCCAGATGTGACATCTACGTACATTTCGGACATGATAACCATCCTTCCCAAAGTCCACAACCGGTAAGGAGGCTCTATCCTCTCCCATACCATACACAAATAATATGCACTAACTATGTACCAATCAATTATAACCAATTACATGTCCCTAATAGTGAAGTTTCATATCCTTTAAATAAGTCATAAATTGAAAGGTACAAGAATTCGTACTCTTAGAACTCTTACATGGCTCTATTAGATGCACATTCTCCTTTTCCTTCATTTTTCTAAAACATTGGAAGACCATTCTAGCTTTGTTATAGAAGCTTTCTTGCAAGTGTACTACTGTACACAATTGTTAGACCACCAGACTACCCATTAGCAAATGAAACTAAACTAAACTCCCTTTTTTTTTTTTTCAAGTGATTTCGTTTAAAAAATTTTTAAATTGAACCACACTAAATTTTTTTTATTGATTTAGAAAGATAGACAAAACTAAATCATAACACCAAAAGAAATCATGAAACTACGCCAAACCAATCATGAAACTAAACCAAACCGTTTTAAAATAATATAACAATATTCTACTTGTAACTTAAAAATATATATATTTCATTGTAACATAGTACTTATAAAAAATTAATTTATATTTATTGAAATATATATATACTTAACTTTTATTATCATAATTTATGAATTATATCTAAAGGTCAACTCAAAACTTATTCAATGCACTTGTTTTGTAAAATAAAATTAATTTTTAATAAAGTTTGAAATATTTTAATTACATAAATATTAATTTTATCGATCTTCTATATCATATCAATACTCTAAATATTGTATTTTCATATGAGATTACAACTTACATGGATATACTTTTCTAGGTTACAAATATAATTCAATTCATAAATCAAATCAAAGTTTCATTATTTGGAAAAAATTGCAAATCCGATAATTTAAAGCTATAAAAACCAAACCATACATCTATAATTTTGGTTTAATTTACAGGAAAACCGTATCCATATCTACTCAAATCGTGCCAAACCCCATTTAGAAGTCAAATCAACGGAAAAATAAGTTGAAGACTCAAATATAAAAATAAGTAAACATTGAAGACTAAGTATGAAATTTTACCCACTTACAATTATAAAATTTTAATCGTCAAGATATTTAGAAAAAGAATCCGAAGATGTTTCCCGCCAAACCAATACACACTTTGATTCTTGAATATTGTCACAATAATAGGAACATAAGGTCTCTCCTCTTTATCATATATTTCCATAATGCTTACACTACCTTCAGCCAAAGCTACTGCTTTTTATTCAACTAAGTAGGTCCATGTACTCTTTACATACTCATCACTAATTGATCATATTGGCATCAAAAATCAGCTGATTCAATGACCTGTTCCCCAAAATTGGCTTTGTTATACACATAATTTGCACTATTTTCTTAGTTCAGGATAATACTTCTCCACAAGCATTTTGACCCGTAAATGACTTCAACATGATGCATCAAAGGACATTTTCACAATATACACCCAATGGCGGCACTGCAGGAGCTGAGCTCATAAGCATGCACACTAATACGAGATATCTCACCCAGGATCCAAAACTTTAGTATTGTCTTTTTTAACTCATTCTTGACTTTTATATGTCGCCCTTTCTTCTATCAATCTAGAGATCCAAACTCTGGGCAAATGCATATACCTCTTCCAAGGCATTGGTTCACTCAGCAAGAGCATGGATTCTTCTCCTGTTGTGGACATGAAATTATCAGCTCACCAGTTCATAGGCAGATGGGACATCATGCAGAGGATGGCCCTTTTGATTTCTCTCCATGACTCTTCTTGCTAGAGAAACTTGCTTGCCTACTGCAAACACAAAAGCTCTGCCTTTTCCTCCAGCACCTCTGGCTGTTCTTCCAACCCGGCGAACATATTCACTCGGATCACGTGGATAATCAAAGAGTATAACGTGATCAACTCCAGCAAAGTCAATTCCACGTGATGCTCTGACATGAAAATATCACGTGTTTTATTAATTTACACAGATCAATCAGGATATTTCAATCCTGGGAATAAATCAATAGCAAATTCAATAACTCTTACCTATCTGTGCAAACCAAAAATAATGAGACTCCTTTAGCCGGTGAAGCAGAAAATTCCTTCATATTTGCCAGTCGAGACCCCTGCTCCAGAGCAGCATGGAAAGGTAGAACCCGGACATTGACCCCTTTCCTGTCAAAACGCTTCAACACATTCTCTACTTTCCGGCATGTCTCAATCTGAAGAAGGGAAACAAAAGGTCAAAAGCTTGTGTCTAAAATCATATAAAACTAGGCCTAAAGTTACCTGCTGTAAAAGCATGGGTTACCTTATTACAGAAAACAATGGTTTTAGGCACTGGTCTTTCTTCCACAATCTGAAGGAGTGCAGATTTCTTGTTAATAAATGCAGTATCTGGAGTCTTTTCAGTCCCCCCATCCCCACTGCAGTCTACTAGAATCTGGAAATGCAATCAATCAGTCAATATAACTTCATTGGATACCGATTATAAGTTACCTAAGAGCATCAGTGGACCTCTTATTTTCTCCTCAGCACTAATAGTAGAGTCGATAACAAAAGACCAGCTAGTTCATGTATATGGGGATGAGTGCATGATTAATGACAGCACTACGATTCGGTCATTATGAGGAGAAAAATGTCAAATAACAAAAACTGTTTGGATAACTTGCAAAATTTTAGTTATGAGGCTGACCATGACGAACTAATGAACTAATTTCCAAGTTTTCTATCTTTCACCAATAATATTACTCCACTACATAGAATGATAGGAATAGAAATAGAGAAGGACAAGTAAAGAACAGCAATATTGTGTAAATAAAACAACTAACCTCTTCAAGGCCAGGGCTTGTCCGGTGCATGCCAGGTCCCATGATTACTTTACAATCAGGAAATATTTCCACCAGTTTGTTGTATATGTCAATTGGCAAGGTGGCTGTTACAAATAGATATTGTGTGGTAACGGGGGATGAACTAATTAAACTCTGCAAAGCTGCTTCAAAATCTTCATCATTGCAAAGAATATCTACTTCATCCAACACAACACTGCATGATGCCTACAGATTATCATTCTCAGAAAGATGCAGTGAAATGTATGCAAAAGGTAGCTAAATATTAAGTGATGAAAAAAGGTAACAATCTCTTTTTTCTTTTCATTTTTTCTTCCCTTTTTGCTGTTGGGGGTTTGGGTGGGGTGGGAAGGAACTGATTAAACAACAGGACACATATTTTCTTTCCGTGGGTAATTGTAACATATATATTGTTATTCAATCAGCTTTAGAAGATCCTCGCTCATGGTTGTCACATTATCAGAACTATGACTTCTTGAAACTGATGACAAAGTTTCACTTAAAAGGCTTTTATCTACAAAAAACAGAAATGAGCCCCTAATATTGCAGTCCAATTCAAACTTAAGGACAACATCAAATTTGCAAATTTAAGTGGTAAGAGTTTCAGCTTGATTAAAGACTGAATGAATCACTCAGTACTGAGATCCCTCAAAAATATCCAGATCTAGATGGGAACTCCTAAATATTTGTCTTCATATATCCATTTTCGTTCCCCAAAATTCTAACTTGTTGGAGAATAACCTATATGTCGCAATGTAAAGGCCAACACCCATGTCATTCAGCTTCTATAGGAGAAGGTCAATTGAAGTTCCAGAGCTTAAACACCTTTTTTCACTCTCTCACCAGTCTTTCCTTATTCTAAAATTAGAGAAAGGTCATCACTAATTACATACTCGGCATTTTTTATCAAGAGAAGAGGAAATTATCAAACAAGAAGCCTTGGTAAGACTATATTATATTGATGATATTTTGTATAAATTAGCACAAAACTATCATGTTTAAGAGAGGATACTGCTGTCTTGATAAATTTGCTGGAAGTGAAGATGGCAGCATAATAAAGAAACAGAATAAGGTAATGCAGACCTCACATAGAGGATTGATAAAGTTAAAACAAAGAAGGGCATTAATTAAGTTTCAATCTAATACAAAATTGAATAAGCAAGTCAATACCATCTAAGATTCTGTAACTCCAAAAAGCCCTCATTAATGAGATACATGAAACGACCCGGCGTAGCTATGAGAACATCTACACCTTCTTGCAAATTTTCAAGCTGAGTTTTCTGTCGAAAGCCACCAGTAACAACCATTGATCGAAATGGAACACCGTATCTGGACATTGATCGGCAATTCTGCAAAACCTGCACCATTGCACTTTCGCTGTTTGATTTCCATCTGTATCCACTTAAACCCCAATAAGCTTCAAATGTGATATGGCAACATGTACTCACAAATATGGACCAACAAGAATACACAGCATCATTTCCTCCCTACATATTTTTCTTGCCTGCTTTATGGACAAACTCCGCCAGACTAAACAGCAATCACCAATTGCATCATCCAGATAGAATGACAGTGAAAATCTACATATATTGCAAGTGTTTATCCTTACCTAGTGAAGAATTTCAGTAGTGCTGCATAATTAACATCAAAGATGATGAAACAAAACCTCAAAATGATAGTTTTCATTTGACAGTCATGAAACATGACAAGCTTTCATGCAAAACCATTAATTTAAGGCTCAGATATGAAGTAAAATGCAGATAAGTTCCTTTAATGCATTGTTTACATCTGGTTTGCAGTACCATCAGCTTAAATTTTAGGACAAATAGCTGTCCCATGATGGCTTTAAATTATTTTGTGGCAAAAGAAACTGCACTAGTTGCTTGTGTATGGATGTAAAGGATTATTTAATTATGCCAATTTCCAGGGCTCAAGATTGGGCTTTTTATCATTAATATGCTACTGACCAATAAGAAACAAAATGGTGTAATGAATTTTGAATGGAATGAAAAACTGGTAAGAATATTAGGCTTTGGTTTCAAACAAAGCATATCACAAAATGTACTAGGGACAATGAGGAAAACAGATGACACAACATAAACATAATGCAGGAACTGATGCAGGGTGATCTACCTGTGTCGCCAGTTCAGCTGTTGGGACCAGAATAATAGCTCGTGGACTTTTAGATGAGGATCTGCTTAGTCCTTGCAGTTCTTCTTGCCTAAGACGCTGGACCAGAGGAGCAAGATAAGCAAGTGTTTTCCCAGAACCACTTTGGTCGGCTATAATACAGCTGTTTCCTCCCATGACAGGTTGAAATGCCATGGCCTGCAATGAAAAAAATTCTTGCAATGACAAAACTTACACTATACCCAAAAAAAGAATAGACAATAAGAGAACAGACTTAAGCACATTCTTTTAGCAGGAAATCTCTGCAAAAAGGAAACCATGGATTCAATACATTTTTACAGATAAAATAAACCTCATTATACACAATAGTAAGCATGCTTCAATCATCTGACAAAGCAAAAAGATATAAGAGATTCAACCTTCAGCAGTATATACATACCTGAATATGCGAAGGACGTACAAAAAGCTGCTTCTTCAATGACTCAATCAGAAACTCACTGAAACCCAACTCTTTGAAAGACTTCCGGCTGAAGAAGTCACTGTTTGAAAAAAACTTGTGATGCTGCCTCAGGTCTGTTTCTGCATCAAAGTCACGACAAGATCCTCCCTTACCCCATCCTTTAAAATCTTCTTTAACTTTAGAGACTGATGCAGATTTACGGTGTTTATCTAATACAGTTTGATGGATAGGATGATCCATGTCTTCATCATCAGTTTCAGTCATGTTTCTTAGCACAGATTCTTGAGCACCTAAAGCATTTTCTCCACTTCTGATGGCAGCTTTCTCTTTCCTTTTCCTCAATGAAGGATCAAAAGCAGACTCATTCTCCACCAAGTCATCATCATCTTCACTATTTCGTCGCCTTAGCTGAGTGGACTTTTTAAGAAGAGCATTGACTTTCTCAACTTTCAGTCTTCCAAAACTTCTTCCTACCCTTTTCTCTTTCCCAGGCAGAGAATTGCCTTCACTGGTGGATGCCACATTTTTGGTGCCTATGATGTGAGGAAGTTCATGTCAGTTCTGCATCCTACTCATTGAGAGAATATATAAACTTACAAGTCTAACTGAAATGAATATTAAGATTATGCCCTTTTGTAAATGCTGACTCATATATTCAGATGCAAGACATCAAGTAGCCGGGTCCTCTCATGAGATACCCATAACAACATCAGTAGTCCTTCACCAAATCAGTGCCATTGCAATTTGGATTGAATAAACTTGACAATTGGGGGGTGGGGAGGAATTCTGTCTTTGAAAAACAGTCTTGTATTATTAGTAAATAAGAAAAAATGATTCCTGCTTATATTAAAATTGAAAATCACTTTGTTATCTAGGCTGTCACTTTTTATAATAACATCAACCCTCATCACCAGCCAGGCAGCCACCAACAGCCGTCACTAACCCACAGTCTCTTGCCATCAACTTCACTTGTTAACGGCTCTATCTTTCAATTATCACCATAATATTCAGACATGGTAAATGCAAATTCAAACCACACAAAACTTATCCAAGGAAAATATAAAAAATAAAAAAATTAAACGTCATCCAATGCAAAAGAGAAAAAGTAACTATTTTCCTCAGAACAAAAGGAAATGGGTCATCTAAAGTTACCTTTTCCAAAAATTTCCTAAATTTACAAGTCAACAGTTATTGTTGTTTTAATTTTTGAAATATCATATGACATCATTGCAATATCATCTTTTTTTTCAAATATCTAAACAACAACAACCAATAATTTATAACTTTGGGGAACTTTAGGAAAAATATTCCAAATCCCAAATGGAAATGGTTCCTTGTATTGTAGACCAAAATTCTCACTCCAAATACATGCCAATACCACGTATGATAAATAACGAATAAAGCCCTGCTTATCTGTAGGCATGATTCTGAAGTCATCAACACTGCTTCCCTGTGGAAGCAAAAGCTAGTATCATATTTGCCCAAGAAAACAGCGGTGCAATGTAATACCTTTCTTTTAAATAAAAATTAAGTAAACTGAAAACTCTGAAATTATCACTGGACTTTACAAAGGTAAAAAGAATAAATCTTAAAAGACAATGCCCCACTGGTTCAGCATACCACTGGAACCGGTTTTTCCCCGACCGCTGACGGTCCCCACCTATCTGGAATACAACACAACGGTACATACATGTGCACGTAGATACATACATACATATATACGTACATACATGTTCCAATTAAGAAATCAATGAATAATAAAGGGGAACCTTGGTTCTCGGATTTCGGACTCTTCCTGGGGCTCCAAGAGAGGACTTCTCTAGGTGGAATAGGAGAATCGATGGGGTCATCATCAGCACCACCCCAAACTATGAACTTGTCTCCAGTTTCATCGTCTACGAGCTGATAAGCTCCTGGTGTTTCCATAGGAGTTCTAGTAAATCCAGCCCTAACCCTAGCCCCAACCCTGACCATAAGCCCACTACCGCCTCCAGTAGCGCCATTTGGAATGGATTTGCGTGAAGTCTTGAGGAAGTGGTTGTGGAAACGGAGGGAGAAGAGGGGAGTGGGAAAGACAGGGGAGGAAGAGAGAGAGTGGGACGGAACGGGATTGAGGATTTTAGTCAGCATCGAGGAAGAGGAAGAAGAAAAAGAGAAAATGGCGTCTTTGCGTTGCACAATTATCCATTTTATTTTAGATAGGGAAAACATACACACGCACACGAGCATTTTATTTTCTTTTTTCTTTTTAAATTTTGACACCACTTAGTGGCTAATTAATAATTATAGTTAAGCCCCCAATTTCCAAACTTTTTTTTTAATTACTAACAGCACACATGTCAATGTCTTTGGGAGTGAGTGTTCAACTTAAGGTTTAGTGTGAAACAAGTAGCATTGACAATTTGTTTGTGAGGATAAAATAGTATCTCAAGGCGAGTTAGTCTTGCATAAGCAAATTAATTAAAATCTGATGTCGCTCTCTTAATAATAGTTATGATAAACCAAAACCAATTAGGTAGTTAAACATCTCTTATCATACGGAGGGCAACAATAATGTCAATTGATACTTCTAAAGCGAGATAGGCTTGGAATAGTCAAAGGAAAATAGGAAGGAAGAAAGAAAGGCCAACTTACTCTCCGTAAAATGATAAAATACATGAGGTAAAAAGGAGTTGAGTGCTACATGAGCACTTTTAGAGTAGGTAAATCTCCTATCCCATGATAAGTGCTATCAAAGAGAAAAAGTTTTGACTCAAAGGTGCCATCTAAATATTATCGTTATTTTTAATGAAAAAAGGTAGTTCTTGCTGACAACCGGGCTCATATGGGTAAAATTCAAGAGAATAAGCAACTACCAAGTAAAGCATATTGATGCCAAAAGGGGTAGTTGTGCCATAAATAGCATTATAATAAGAATCTACCTAAATCATAAGAATATAAAAAGAAATACTTCAAAGTGCAAACCCCACCATTGGACAAGTTGATAAGAGGTGATCTCAGAGGACGAGACGAGAGGTTAAGGGTGAGGGCAAGGTAATGTCCATAGAAGCCCTTAAATTCTAGCAAAGATGATCTTAATGTGGAGTTAGGCAATGTAGGAATAGAATCGATGATTATGAAGGGAAGTGTAGTAGTGAAGAGTTAGCCCCACGATGAAGGCACCATGGATTTAAGTGAGGAGAATGTTACAATCTACATTCTAAAGGGAAGTGAGAGTGTTCAATTCCGGGCTTAATGTGAAGCCAATGGCGTCAATTGGCGATTTGTTCGTAAGATGGAGTAATTTCTCAAGGTAAGGTTAGCCTCTTGTAAGTAAACTGTTGCTCTCCTTATAATAGTCATGATAAGCCAAAACCAATCGGGTAATTAGACATCCCCTATCACATAAAAGACAATGATGATGTTAGTTGACACTCCTAAAGTAAAAGAGATTTAGAACAATCCTAAAGAAAAATAGGAAGGGAGAAAGGCTGGTTTACCCTCCGTAAAACATAAAATACAATAGGCAATAAAAGGTTGAGCGTTACACAGGTACTTATAAAGGGGCTAAATCTCCTATCTCGTGACACATACACCTAGTTACCGATGTAAAAAATAACTATGTATAAAATTATTAATAAGAATGATAAAAATATAATTGACCTATGATAGGGGTGCTTAAAAATACAAAAATAACTATAATCTTATGTTTTTAAAACTAAAGCAACTCAACTTTCTTCAATTTTTTTACCCAAAAGCGAAAAAAGAAATAGGACTTAATTAAGAATTTATACTCTACAGAGTGAAATATTTCAATATAAAAAAGGGTCAAATAAAATCTTTTCCCTTTCATAAGTTAGAAGAATTAATATACACACATAATAGGTGCTTTTAGAATATAAATTTTTTAAACGAATTTACATAAAATTTAAAGTTAAAATAATAATACTGAGTTGTTTCTCATGAAAAAAAAAAGGGATCTTTTAAGAAAAATAATATCAAATAATATGAGATATCAATGTACCTATGTAAAACCACCTAATTATTCAAAACTGTTTATAAGGAACAATGCACAAAAAGTATGAGATATCATAAGGGAAAGAATTAAACTAGTAATTAACCAATTGAAGTGAAAAAATAATATTGTGTTTATTAGTTATACTTATTGATCATGCTTTGTTGAATATCTATAACAACAAATTTGAAAAAGGATGTTTAAATACAATTAACTAAATTAAAGTTAAAGAAGAAAAAAGGACAACGAAATTAACCTATGAAAAATTAAAGAAAAGGGAAAACGAGGATCGCAATATATTTTTCCTTTAACTAAAAGCTTATAGTTTCAATGTTATCCATGAAAAGTGTTAATAGAAAAACTAAGAGAAAATATATTTACATCTTCTAATTTGTAAAGTTATATTTAATTACACAAAAGTATGTAAAACAAAACCACAACCAATTCCACAAAAATCTTCCCATGATCTATATTACTAAAATTATACCACAATTCTCCATAAAAAAGGTAAAAATACTAACTCCTCCATTAGCAAGTGCTATGACCGTAACAGCAACAACTTCAATGGCCTTGTGAAAGTGGATTCCCATAAATCTTAAAAACTTCAAGAATTCACCTAAAAGTAAAAATTTCATAGATATTTAACCACATTATAATTAACAACTCAAATCCATGAAAAGAATTGATCTTCAAACATAGAAGGAAAAAAAAAACAAAAAATTATCCAAAACTCTTTACCTCTTCCTCTTCAAATTCTCAAAAGCCTCTTCCATAACATATTTTCCTAAAACTAGAACAAATCCATGATTCAAAATCCATTATTTTCCTTATTTCACAAAATAATTCGACAAAAATACAATAACATAAACATTAAAACCAATAAAAGACTCAAAATACATCTCAAATTCTTAGAAATTTATACTGTGTCATTTATGTTTTTTACAAGATCAGTTCTGCTCTTCATCACACTGTTAAATAAGCGTTTTGGGATAATTATTATATGGGTATATATTAGTTAGCCCAATGCAATGATCTAATTTAAGGACAATCTTCATTGACTCACTATAAATATCAAGTAAACCGCCTTCTCCATTCTCTCATTCCCATAATCATTCAATAATTTTTACTCTTATCACAAAAGGCCTGACTTAAGTATCAAAGTGGTCATGCCGGAACACTCTCCGATGCCCTCTTATAGCCATTTTCTCTTTTTATAGGTGTTCATGTACTGAAACGAGAATCATCCGTTAACAATTGGTGTCGTCTGTAGGAACAAAGAGAAAAACAAGACACAATCTTAATCGCTAACAACTCTTCGAAAGGATGAGGGGATATCTCTTCCATTGATGGATTACTCTTAAATCGATTTGCTATACTTAACTCTCTCCATCTCTTTTTAAAATCTATCAAAATCTACCCATAATTGGTCATTCAATCTTTCTTCTCTCCTTATTTTAAATTCATACTACTACTTCTTTTCCAATGTATTTGTAATCCTTGATATTTGGTGCAAACTCTTGGTTATTGCAAATTTGTGACCATTTGCATCACGAAAGTTGAAAATTACTATAAGCAACCACGATGATTTTACATGCTAAAGGAATCATTTACTTATGATAGTTCGAAGTAATGTTCTGCTTTGGAGAATTTGAGAAGTATTGATCATGAATTGTGAACAAATTCTTATACAAATGAAGTTCTACGTTTTTATTATGTTGAATATTATATCTGGTTTTCACTCCTCATTCTAGTATTTGGACAAGCAAATTGCAGACCTTATGAATAAAAAGGAAAAAGAAAGAGAAGTGATGAAGTGGAGGTAGTTATATGCTTATTTTCCATTCGCATATCTCCTGGAGTTGCAAATGAATTGACACCTACAAACGTTAACCACACTTTCAACTTCCCATCAATCTGGCTACATACTCTATTTAATAGCATGTGACGTTTTAATTACGATCAAGATAGAAAAGATGCAGGGGATAGTGGAGTTACTTTGTTAGACAATGGAGAATTATTTCCAAAAGTACAATATTGTGGCATATAAAGTGCCGACTGTTATTGATATTAAAAGCACTATTTAGGATGGGTAATGTTAGTGTATGTCAAGAAGACCATGTTCATTGCCAAGTAAAGCCCCCTTGCCAACTAAACGAAAAGTAAGCGTATCTAAGATGTACCAAATTGCCGAATAAAAGGAATACTGTCGAACCTGATTTTTTTATTTTTGTTTAAAATTAATTTCTCATTTCCTAATTAATACTAAACCCTAACCCGTTTAATATTAATCCTCGACTAAAGAAATTGAGAAATTCTAGTTTTTTTATTGAAAATAATTTTTTGGAGTCGCCACCCAACCGAAGTCGAGTTGGGTGGATTGATTACGATTTGGCTACCGGACTTTGATTTCAAATTTAATGAAGAAACAGAGGGTTTCGAATTCGGGGCTAACCTATTAAACCTTTAACGGGTACCACTATTTATTTACCGAAATTAGGATTATTTTCTAATTATAATATTTAAAAAAATAAATAAAAATCAAAAGAAAAAAAAACCTAAGTTTCTACATATTTTATTGTCATCCCGAAGGTGCCTACATACCTACTAGCCGAATCAGACGATCGTAGTTCTTTCAAAAAAATTTCTATTGGGTTGGTTCTTTTTATAAAAAAATGATTGGTTAAATTTACGTTTTTATTAACCATTTTATTTTTATTAAGAAAAATCCCTAGAAGCCTAATTTTTATTCCTAACATTATATATAAAAAAAAAAACCTAAAAACCTAATTTTTGAAAAGCGGCAAATTAAAATTTTTATTTAAAAATAACTAAGTGATAATTTTTTTATTTTCAAGAAAAAACCCTAAAGATTTTATGAAATATGCAATGTTCTACATGATGAAACTTTTATATAGAAAAGATGCTTAAAACATTAAGAAAGAAAGAAAGAAAGAAAGAAAGAAAGAAAGAAAAAAAATCCTAATCATAGAAAAGATGTCTGAATAATAAAAAAGAAACCTAAACTATAAAAAAAAAACATCTAAATTATTAAAAAGACATCTAAACTATGAAAAAAAAAACATTTCAACTATGGAAAAGACATCTAAACTATGGAAAAAGACATCTAAACTATGAAAAAGATATCTAAACTATGGGAAAGATATCTAACCATAGAAAAGAAGTTAATTAAAGATTTTTTTATTTTATCAACATCAAAATGATTTTTTAATTTAGAAAAATTACATATTTTATTGTCGCCCCGAAGATGCCTACGTACCCGCTAACCGAGATCAGAAGATCATAGTTCTTTCCTTTAAAATCTTTAGTATGTTGATTGATTTTAATTTTGAAAACCGTTCAAGTTTACATTTTAATTTATTCGGTTTATGAAAAAAAAATCTAAAGGGGTCCTAACTCTTGAGTGTTATTGTTTTATAAAAAATTTCGCTGAAAGTCCTAAAATTTTGAAAAATTCATTGACTTTGTTTCAAAAAACGAGTTTTCTAAGTGGGGACTCCTAGAAATATAATACTAAGGAAAACATATAAGTTAAAATGTATATCTATATTATTATTACATAACCACCTAAAATATAATATTCTTAACCTAAAATATTCACATATATTGTATGTTACATGACTAAAAATCCAAATAATAATAATATAACATAACAATAATAAATAGATAATTAATTAAATAGTAAAAATCTGATGAAGATCGAACCTGATGTTCTTTGGCAGTAGCTATGCATTTGGTTAGCAGTAGCAGATTTGTGGTTGGCGAAGCGAAGCTGATAGGCAGCAATGCGTAGCGGTCATCGGAGTTCAAGGTGCGTCTGTTGTCGTGGACGTTGTTGCTGCAATTTTCTGGTCAGTGTAGCTCATCCGATCGAGGAAACTTCAACAGTAAACTATTCGGCTCTCGCGCATGCAGATGACGACTAGGTGCTGTATCGTTGTGCTATAGGTAGTGTCCAGCGATGGCGTCGAAGCAGGATCGTAGCTGTGGGTGCACAAATGGCCGCCACTAATATTGGCTGGTGATCGGTTGATCGGAGTGTGTGTGATCGTAGCGAATCGATTGGGGCTGTATCCGTAACGTCCAGATTGCGCGGTGTCCGTCGAGTTGTGTGGCGTCCAGATTGCGCCGCTCAGATTCTGGATGAGAAGACGTTCGTTGCTGCTGCTGCGTGGAGCGATCAGCGTAGATGGAAACTGCTCAGGCCTACTATTGAAGAAGCTGCTGTGTTCGTGTGCTATGGATGTGAAAGGCTGCTGTCGGCTGGCTGCGTGGATCTGCTGCTGTTCGTTGGGTTCGGCTGTACTGTTCCTTGGATGAAGCAGATTTTTGAAATTTTTTTGAGGAAGCTGATTATTCTCCCGTTGTGAATAAACCCATATAATTTAATTAGATATAATTCTTTTTCCGCTACTTATCTGTTAAGCTGTTGGTTTGTGTCTTAACATTCATTACCATTAAATTATATTTAAACTATCTAAATCCCTAAACTAAAATTTCTAACTAAACTAAAATTAACACTAACATTAAACTAATTATTCCTAATATAAATTACTTCCTAAAAATTTACGAAATCTTTATAATTTTTTCTTTTCTTATTTTTTTTGGTATTTTCATTATTTGTTAATTTTTATCTTTTTTATCTTTTATTAACTTTTTGTTTATTATTTTTTTTTTGAATTAGGACCCGTTTTTGTAAAAATAAAAATTAAGATTATGGAAGGGCAAAAATTAGGTGTCTACAAGTACTATACCAATTCACGACAATTTATCTTAGTTATCAATCTAAACTACAGTAACACAAGTAAATCTGAGTGCAAGCAACTGGTGCTTAAGACCTTTACAACACCAATCCTTGTCATATCGAGTTAGTTGCACACAGTAGTTCATTGTCGAGAAGTAGTTGAGCCGATTGATATCCGAACTATAAAACCCAATCTCCTTGACTCTGTTCGAGTCCATTCTATAGTGGTCGAAGCTCCAAATTATCGAGTAATGAGCAATAGTCTACAACTCCAGATTGTTACAATAGTTATGTGTTCCCCCCACAAGTTGCAATAGAAAATCCAAGTTTCTTAACTCTATCCGAGTTCATTCTTTCGTGGTTGAAATTTAAACTACACCAGCATTACTAAAGCACCTTTAAACTATGGAGTTGAAACTTAATGGCCAAGTTACAAATGACAATTGCAAACTTTATTTTCCTAATTTGTGCTTATCTAAAGTGCAACCAGGCTTTGGTAAGATGTCGATGGAAGTTCAACTCATACTCATGGAAGGGGTGCTCTCTTTGATGAAAGTACAAAAATAGTGTACGCAATTAGATAAAAGGAATGAGTAGGCTGACATGAAGACAAAAGCTAAGCTCAGTGCACGTGGAAGAAATCTTGAAAATGTGCCGAGCACTATTCTATCAGCTTAAAAGTGTTAAGAACGCATGCTTCCATGGCCGTGTGTCGAGTAGCTAAGAATGTTTTCCAAGCTCATTTTGACCAAGCTTACAGTCAAGAGCTAAGTTCTTAAGTTGAGCTTGCTTTTCATAAACTTAGGTACTATCCAAGATTTGGGCTCAACCACCAAGTTTGTTGCTTGAATTTTACCAACCTAAGCTAAAAGTTACAAGCAAATGGGGAGCATCTTATTTATTTAACCAACCTAATATTTGAGTCCATGCCTAGCTTTATGGAGCAATGTTGACATAAGCACTGTAATAGCAAACGCTGACTAAAGCCATTGGCGATAACTGATTAAGCTCTAATGCCAACCAACAACAAAAGCCGAAAGGCTGAGTCTATCTGAGTTAATTAGTTGCCGAGTAATTATCCATCGCCTTACTAAGTAAGTGTTGCTAAGTTAACGACTAGTTTCACATGCCGTGCCGACTCATGATATTCGTCGCATGAAATGTAGAACAACTCCAAGTGTAAGGAATGACTGAGGCAACATAGCTTTGAGCACATCCGAGCTCCTACTGACTAAGTCAAGCTCCATTAACAATGGACCTAAATGATTACAATAATTTAATCTAGCAACAAGTTGTATATGTTATAGTTGCAATCAAGCCACAACTCTACTTGCCGAGTTGTCGAGTAATAACTTATTTGAGATGCCGATTAACTTCCTTGTTGAGTATCAAAAAGAGTGCCTCCATGACTGAGTGCTGAGAATAATCTATTCAATGATGACCATAGCTGTTATTTCACAGAAGCTCTGAATAACTGAGTTCAAAGCATATGCAATCTAAGTTCGTCATCAACTTAAGCTAAGCAAAAGGAGGTAGCGTACAATTGTCTAAGCTATTTAGCTCCTAAATTCTGAGTTATCAACCATAGCAAAGTAACATCAATCGAGCGCTAAGTCGCATCACCCCAGTTTGTGTCAAACAAGTGTTGCTGACTACGTCGCGATGCCGAAAAGCCAAGCTTTCCAATTCAAATCAAGTCATCGAACTATCGTGCCGATTTGCCGAGTTGCTACTTAAGAACCAAGTAATTCTAAGTAGGCTAAGAAACTCAAAATGCCAAGCTATTAAGGAACCAATTACTGACCCAATTATATACAACAGAACAATTGTCGAGTAGTCAAGCACGAATAAAATACCACTGAACATGGCTAGTCAGGTAGTTATCAAAGCTAAGTTTTTAAGATTTTCTTGGACTTCAAAAGATGATTCATCAGACTATAAGAGGAACTACAGTAAATATTGCCAAGCTAGTTGGTAATGTCTCAAAGTCATTCATATCATAATAGTCAGATGCCTTCCGGCTAAGTACCATTCACTGATTGTCACAGTAGTATCATTGATATAAAAGTTGGCTTCCACCTTTCGGCGTTAAATTCAATGTTGGAGTATTGAAACCGATTTCATTCGAGCCTAGCTCATAACAATATTCAAAGGGGATTTACTGTCCCCTTGATATCAATTTTCTCAAAGGAAATGAAAGTCAGGTACGTATAACACATACCCTTGACGTACACTACACGTTGTTGACTTAGTCAACCTTTGTTTATCATCTCCTTCCTTAGATTCTAAAGGCCTCATCTCTTCCCTTTATTGTCTCTCTTTGGTGCCAAAAAGAAAGGGTAGGTGGGTCCTATTTTGTTTTAGGGGCTTAAAACCCACATTCCCTCTAAGCAGTTTTCTTGTTCGAAGAATATTGCGTCATGGCTATCATGTAGACTTTCTCTATACATGTTTATTACACTTTTGATTTTCTCAACATACGAGATGTCGAATGACTTCCAAACAATTGACAAAAGATGAACTTTGTGAGTGCCAAGATTTTCAAGAAGGTATGAGCTCAACAATAGCCTTGTTGCCTTTTCACACAATCTGAGTTGAATACTGAACGTTCTAAGCTAAGCTATCTCTTTGAACTAGGTAAGCATTTGGTTGAGTAATCAGCATGTGGATAAGTCCTACACACTATGGACAATGAGCTATTATAAACTCACATGCTTTATCTAATAACTAGACAACGGACTACTTAAAAACCCTCATCTGTCAAATGGTAAGGAGTTAACACTTAAATCCAACACTTGGCACCAAAGTCTTATATATTAATGGACTAAAAGCCAACTTGATGCGAACTGTGACCAAGAACAGATAAAGCCAGTCGCTGAATAAGTCCAAGCTTGTAGAAAGCTCGAAAAGAGTTAATGGGGAAAAGTACGAAAGGGTGAAAACAAAGGATAAAAACCATAAGCAAAACCCATGAACAACTCCAGAGGATGTGATGTACTAATAGAACTTCCGAGGACTTACAGTACAATTCAATACGACGTATGAATTGGTCCAATGAGGTTACTCGCGACCTAATCTTACTTAAGGAAAATGATAAGAGTGATGCTGAAAGTAAACAACGGTGTTTATGCAGGGAAGAAAGTAGTCAAAAAGTGTATTGAAGATTATTTGATCTCTTACAACTACAAATACAAAGGTATTTATACCTATAAACTAGGACAACTAGCCTAAAGGGAAAAAGACAAAAAGGACATTTCCTAAAGAAGCAATGTTACATGATATAAAAGGTAAAAATGGATATACAAGGAAAATAATCACTGGTGCTACAGATTCTACACATGATACAGTACATGTGGCGATGTTGTATTAGCGAGGTTGTTAGTAGATGTGGATAAAAAGTATGAACGAATGTGTTTGTCCAAGCATGAATGACCTAGTTAGTTTAATCTTTCTCTCTCGGCTTCTGGATAAGGAAGAGGTTGAGTAATTGGTCGACTCGGCAACAGAGTGTAATCGTTAACTCGGCATACTACATAATAATGGGTGGTCATACGGTACGGTATTAGAGGTAACTCGGCAAGAAGGTACTCGACCTTGGCAGGGATTGGTTGGAACATAAGGATTTATCATGCTAACTCCTTTAGTCCTCAAGCTCGACTGCAAGTCAACGGCCCCGTAGCTTAATTCCCATCATTTCCTCCAAGTTGTTTTAGATTTAAGATCAAATTCGGATGGTGTTCGCTCAATTCTCCATCAGGGTGATATGGATTGAGATCGGCGATGTTGAGGGCATCAAAAACCTCATAGTCCTCAAGCAGTTCCAACCAATAAGCGTTGTCATTGATTTTCTGAAAGATTTTAAAAGGTTCTTCCGCTCTCGCAGATAATTTATTTCTCCTTTTGTTCGAAAACCGTTCCTTGCTAAGGTATAGTCATACCAAGTCTCCCAACTGAAATTGTTTTGCCGACCGACCCTTGCTCTTTTCATGCATTCTTTTGGCAACCTGGTCGATTTGCCGAGTGACCTTATCATAGATGTGCCAAAGGGATTGTACCTTAACAGAGGTGTCGGAGTCCTTTTGCGCGAGTACGGGTATAAGGGCATGGTCAAGCGGCAACTCGGGATTGAATCTATGGACTACTTCGAAGGGGGTCTGCTTAGTTGTGTCATGTATAGTTCGATTGTAAGCAAACTCGACCATTGGTAAGCAAACATCCTTATTGACCAAGTTCTTGCTGATTGCAGCTTGGAGTAGTGAACTCAAAGTACGATTAACCACCTCTGTTTGGCTATCAATTTGGGAGTGATAGGAGGTACTGAAGAGTAATTTGGTTCCCAGTCGACACCACAAGATTCTCTATAAATGACTTAAGAACTTCGGATCTCTGTTGGAGACTACACTTCTCGGTACGCTGTATATCCACACAATCTCTTGTAAGAAAAGAGAAGTAATAATTGAAGCATTGTTAGTTTTGGTATAGGACACGAAGTGTGCCATCTTATTGAACCAATCCACAACAACCATTACAGAATCTTTTCTTCAAGTAATTCTCAGCAGTCTGAGAACAAAGTCTATGCTTAGTTCAGTCCACGGCCTCGTTGGAACAAGTAGGGGTATCGTTTCATATTCTCAGCCAAAAGAATCGGTCATTCACTAGTTTATAGGTCCTTTTCTCTTTAAAATGTCCGGAAAGTCCTCTACTGTGGGTTTCCCTAATTAATTATTCTTGTAGGGAATAAGTCGATACGCACAGTTTTCCTCCTCGGAACAGATAGCCATCTTATACATAATACTTATCCGCTATTCTCTCATCTATGCATCTCGAAATTATTAGTCTAAAGTGTAGATCCTCAGAGTACTGTTCTTTGAAACTTGCATAACCAAACAGTCTGGTCTACAGTTTTGATAAGAGCATATGCCTCTTCGATAGAGCATCTGTAACTACGTTGCTCTTTCCTTACTTGTATTTGATCACAAATTGAATCCTTTAAGGAATTCAACCCATCTTGCCTGCTGCTTGGACAGCTTGGTCTGACTTCAGAGGTGCCGTAGTGACTCGTGGTCAGTATATATGACAAATTCTCTCGGAAGTAAATAATGCTGCCATACTTGCATTACATGGATTAGTGCCAAAAGCTCTTTGTTGTCATACAGGGAGTAATTTAGCTAGGGTCCTCGAAGCTTCTCACTGTAGAAGCAATCGATTGGCCTTCATGCATCAAGACAATGCTTATTCTAATGCTTGACATGTCGTACTCTAGCTCAAAAATTCTGTCGAAGTCAAGTAGCACTAACACCAGCGTAAAGGTCAATCTCTTCTTAATCTCAGCAAAACTCCTCTCTTCCCTTTTTCCCTATCGAAAGACGGTATTTTTCTTCGTTAATTCAGTTAGTGGCGTAGCGAAGGTGCTGAAGTTCCCGATGAACCTTCAGTAAAAAGATGCCAATCCACAGAAACTTCTCATATCGGCATAAGTAGTAGGAGTCGGCTATTCAACAACTGTTCGGATCTTTTCATCATCGACTTGCAAGCCTTCTCTACTGACTACATAACCTAAGAATACTACTTCCTCCTAGTAGAAGCAACATGTCTTCAAATTGCCGAATAGTCTATCGGCATGAAGGATATCCAAGACTGTTTTGATGTGTTTACAGTGACTCGGCACGTTGGCACTGTAGATTAGGATGTCATCGAAGAACACCACGACACATTTTTTTATTAGATGCCTTAGGACATGATTCATAAGTTTCATGAAGTTGCTCGGAGCATTCAATAAGTCGAAGGTCATGACCATCTACTCATATAGTTTATGTCGAGTCTTGAACGCAATCTTCCACTCATTTCCTAGCCTCATGCAGATTTGATGGTAGCCAGATTTAAGATTAATCTTGCTAAAAATTTTGTTTCCACTCAGCTCATCCAACATATCTTCTAGCCTTGGGATCGGATACCTATATTTGATCATGATTTTGTTTATGACTCGACTGTCGACATATATCTGTCAGGTTCCATCCTTCTTTGGCACTAAAAGTGCAAGTACAGCATAAGGGCTGAGACTCTCTCTCACATATCCTCTTTCTAGCAACTCATCGACTTAATGTTAAAGTTTAGAAGCCTGCTCAGGATTCACGCGATAAGCGGGCTTATTTGACAGTACAGTGCCGGGTACTAAGTCAATGCAGTACTCTATGCCTCGAGTCAGAGGCAACCCTACTGGTGACTATTCTGGGAACAGGTCAGCCTATTCATCCAACAGTTCCTTCACCTCTTGGGATAAATCATTCCACTCCTTCATTTCTAGTAGTTGCCTGACTAATAGGAAGGTTGGCTCATTGGCGTTAATGGCCTCTCAGAGCTCAGCTCTACTCATCACTAAAGTCTTCTTTGATTCGCGAGCAAGTTTCATCAGTAACTTGTAAACCTCTTTCAGCGGCATCGAATTCAATGTGATCTTCCGATCATCCTTCTTAAACATATAGGTATTCTTATAATCGTCTTGGATGACTCTCCTATTAAACAACCACGGCCTTCTTAATAACACGTAGGAAGCATACATGGGCAGTATGTCGCAGAGAATCTGGTCAGAGTAATTGCCGATAGTGATCAACAGTAATACTTGCCAAGTGACATGTAATGCTCCCTTGTCACTTAACCATTGTAACTTGTATGGCTTCGGATACTCAATAGTCAGCAACCTCAATTTTAAGACGAAGTCAGTTGATGCCACATTGGTGTAGCTCCTACTATTTACGATGAGGGCGTACATTTGTTCATTCACCTTGCAAGTGATATGAAATAAGTTATCTCTTTACTCCTCCTCTTGTGAGGGCTCCATGCTCATAGTGCGCCGGACAATCATGATTAGCTGGTCCAAGTCCTCAGCATATACGTCTTCTTCAATCAACTCTTTCTTAGCATTCTCATTCTCGGCAGGAACCTCCTCCTCCTTGGGTTCTGTTACGCCCCGAACAAGAAGAGTCATAACAGTCCTGCCGTGTAAACTAATCTAAGATAGAAACTGACTTCACAGCTGCTATCGTAGACGCAGTTTACATAAGGCACACAACTCAACTAGCTTGAAATGTCTGTTTTGACACCTGTTATTAACCAAACATGTGGTAGAGCTTTTACAAGTTACTTATTCTATACAACCTACTGTTTAGTATCATAATAGTATTTAAACAAACATTTCACGTCCAAAGGTAAAGTTTACAATCAGAGTTTGTTCAAAATGATGGGTTTTATGGTCTATATACAATAAGTTAGAAAATTAGTGGGCTCCTAGGGAATTCCCATTTAGTTTTCCTTAAAACTTAAAGACAAAGCCAAAAGCTCAAGTTCAGTTAAATTCTTCGATCTTCACTTTCCCACACAGCAGCACACTAACTTGAGAACGATGGTACCTAAACATCTTGCCTTCACTCAACACCTACAAAAGAGTCTATAGGGATGTGAGCACAACTAGCTCAGTAAGTGGGGCGGAGTCAGAAAAGTACCATACAATCACAAATAAGGTTAATAATCATGATGAAATGCAATGCAATCACTCAAATGAAATATCGCACAGTGTTAACCGGTCCACTGTGAGGTTAGAGAAATTTCATCCGCTCCAACCCGGATTGAGGAGTTTCATCGCGACTCAAGTTAGACCAAACCCAAGCTTGTGCAATGGAGAACACCCTCCTCCCATGACTACCTTCGAACTACGGCCCCCAACCTTGTCGCGACCCCCTCGCTTGTCACTTAGTTTGACTAAAGATGGGGAAAGGACCATTTCAGCTATCCTCATCGAAGGAAGTCGGTATTTGGCCTAACACTCTTAATTGTTTTCCCCTAATGGGTGATTATGCATATCCAATTACATTTTAGTCAAATAACCGTTAGTGTTAATCAAGGGTGACTAATAAGTTCACACAATATGGAATCCATGCAAATATGCAGAATAGCACACTAAGGAGTTGAACTCCTGTCACAATTGAGTGTCGTTCACACACATAGCATGCGCATAATCATCTAACTACAAATACAACCAGAAATACTCTTGGTTCTCCGGATACTTTAAATAGCACCCAAACAGCGGTGAAGCCATAACCCCAACTTACTTGTTTAGATGTTCGCTATTGCTGACTTGAATTATCAACCATCTTTGTATTGGAAGGTTCTAATTACACAAAAGGCCCAAATTCAATTTTCATAATAATTACGAAAACATTAGGGTTTTATCTAAAATGGTGGTTGGGCGGTTGTCGGAACGCCTAGACGCTAGGGGTACTCCTTGGTGGTGGAATGGCGTAGTAGCAGATCAAAGGAAACCTTAAGAACTAACCTTACTCGGTAATTGTTCTGTTTTTTTCTACGATTTTTTTCTGATTTTTCTTTCTATCTATTCTTAATTCCTAACTATTAAATGTTGTCAATCTGCGGATAGAATAATTTTTATAGGATTCTTTCACTGCCTATGAATTTTTCCTTTTCTTTTTTCTTTTGTTTTTTCTACTTTAATTAAGCATGTGGTGTCATTTTGTTGAAGAATTGCTTTTTGAATCAGCAATTCTTCTCCTTCTGCAGCAGCCACATAGATTCCAGCAATCTTTAATGTATTTGATTAATTTTTCTTTTTCTTTTATTAGATAATTACTTAAATATAGATATTATATGTTAGAATTAGTTATTTAATTAATATACAAATTTATACCCTATGTAAATAACATGTGAAATATATAACTTTACTCATATAATTAAGTTTCTAGTATATCTTTTATTTTTAGGATATGTTCTAAAGTCAATTTCATGAATTCAACACAATAAATATATAATTACACAATTTATGGTTAATTTACGGGTATAATTATTATTTATACTGGGTATACTTAAAAAATTACGTGTGTTTTTATATAGTAAATTATACTACATTATCTCATTTTATAGTTCAATTAACTTATCTCTAAGTTCTCGTTGCAATCTAAGTTCAATTTTAGGAGTTCCGAACATTTTAGTACTTTATTAAATATTCCAATTTCTAAAGGCAAAATTGGGATTTCGGGTCGTTATTACTAAAATCTAACTTCACTGTAATATCTCGACTAACTTTTTCATTCTAGTCGCAAAGTTTGGGTTCAATTGGATAAGTTTCCCTGAAAGCCCTAAATCTAAGCTCAGTTGTCCTAAACTCAATTTTGGGAGCTTACAGGTTCCTCATCCATACTCTCTATGTCTAACTTCGGGGTATCTCCTTTAATGACCATTGTCTTTTGGTTCAGGCATTAAGCAATCATATGTTCGAATCCCTAGCACTTGAAGCATTTGATCTAGTTAGTCTTTCTGCCAGACTCTTACCTTTTCTCATACATTCAGGTCGGCACTAGATCTTCGAACCAGCTTTTCTGCTCGGCTTTAACATCTATCTTACTTCTCTGCTCGATATTCGATAGTATCCGATTGCTTGCCTGCCCTGGTCGGCTAGTCGACACTTTAGTCGCTACTCGGCTTCTTTTTTCTCTCTACTCGTTGGGTAATCTTAACAGTTTTATCCATTGTGTTAAATTGTTGGAGTTCCACAATGTCTCAGAGGTCTCTTTTCAACCAAGTGATACCTTGAAACTATTTGAGCAGGTGATTCCTCTACTTCACATCTTATCATAAGCATTTGAAATTCTTGATTATATTCATTAACAGTTTAGCTTACTTATCTCAACTCCTAAAGCCATGTAAAAGTATCTTCGAGATATGTTTCTAGCACGAATTTGTTTTTGAGCACTTTCTTCATCTCGGGCCAAGTATTAATCTCTTGGTACCCCTCTCTTCTTCTTATAGCCTGAAAATTTTTCTACCACATGGCGACATATCTAGAAAATTTAACAGCAGCAGTCTTCACTTACTGGTAATAATCAAATACACGCTCCATCTTCTCTTCCCAATCTAGATACTCGTCAATATTCCTAGATTCATTGAAACTCAGAATCTAAAGCTTCACATGGTTGGATGCTTTGGGGACTCGTATACGCTCCTCTTCAAAATACTCTTCTTCCTTCTCATTTAGCTCTCTCAAGTCCATCCTTCGCTTTACTCGTCCGCCAACTCCTCCACCTTAAAATGGTCAAGTTAGGTTTTGACCTCTAATAAGTTAAGCAGCTTGTGGAGCGTTTTGTGTGGCCTCGGTAGACAACTATTTCATCAAGTCTCTCGTCAGTACTTTTGGAAGTTCCTTGAGATTGTCGTCCATGGTGGATAACTCCATTGTCATCACCAGCATTAACATTTATACTTGGATCTATCATCTTTCCTCACAAATTGAAATTTAAACAAACACTTTAAAGAGTGAACAACTAATAACACAACAGTTAAGTGAACACGGTAACTTACTTTGTTTCGCACACACAAAACAGAGTATAACAGAACTCAGGAAGAAGTAACTACAGCTTATACAAAATCTCCGCTTTGATACTAAGATGATGCTCGTACATACAAAACAGAGTATAACAGAACTTAGGAAGAACTAACTACAAATCACACAAAACCTCCACTTTGATACTAAGATGATGCGAACCATGATCAAGAACAGATAAGGCCGGTCGTTGAATGGGTCTGAGCTTGCAGAAAGCTCGAAAAAAGTCAATGGGGAAAGGTATGAAAGGGTGAAAACAAAGGATGAAAATAGTAAGCAAAACCCACGGATAACTCTAGAGAGTATGATACACCAATGAAACTTCAGAAGACTCATGGCACAATTCGATGTGATGCACGAATTGATCCAATGAGGTTACTCGTTACCTAATCTTGCTTAAAGGAAATTATAAGAATAATGATGATAGTAAATAACGGTATTTACACAGAAAAGAAGGTACTTAAAAAGTATATTGTAGATTATCTAATTTCTTACAACTACAAGTACATAGGTATTTATACCCGCAAATTAGGCCAACTTGCCCAAAGGAGAAAAGACAAAAAGGACATTTCTTAAAGAAGTAATGTTATATGATATAAAGGGTAAAAATGAATATATAAGAAAAATAATAACTGGTGTTATAGATTTTACACATGATACAGTATACGTGGCGATGTTACATTGGCAAGGTTGTTAGTAGATACGAACAAAAAGTATAGACGGATGGGTTTAACCGAGTAGGGATGGCCTAGTCAGTCCTGTCTTTATTTTTCGGCTTCTTGGTAAGGAAGAGACCGAATAATTAGTTGACTCGGTAATAGAGAGTAATCGTTAACTTGGCATACCACACAATAATGGGCAGTCATACGGTACGGTATTAGAGGTGACTCAATAAGGATGTACTTGGCCTCGGCAGAGGTTGGTTGGAACATAAGGATTCATCGTACCAACCTTTCTAGATCTCGAGCTCAGTTGTAGGTCAGGGGCCCTGTAACTTGATTCCCATAAATCTTTCTCACATCTAATTGAACATCTCTCCACCATCAATAGACATATTCATTCATCAATCATAAAAGTGCATAAATTTCTTTTCTTTTTAAGAAAAATACAACATTGACTTCACATCAATTAATTATATCAAATTAGAGCATCTTCCACTACATAAAGATCCATGACATACCTAAATAGGAATCATATAATAAAAATTAGTTACACCATCAAGATAAAAACTTTTCTTGATATAGAAACCAAATTAGATACAACAACATCTTCCTCTACCAAAAAGAAAAATAAAAATAAAAATTAACAAAAAAGGAGACTGCATGATAGAAATGTTAACTCGAAAATAGCATCATAATCATAGTGCATTACCAATTTAAGGTTAATTAGGCCATTGTTAACCCATGAATGCTAAAAAAAAAAAGCTTCATAATCACTTACTTTTTCTTCATGAGTCCTCGATTGCATGTGGAGATTGACGACGGATTTGAGTTGGAACAACGTATGTTAAGCCCAATCTTCAATTGGAACAACCGATAAGATAGAGATGATGATCTTTCCACCTTCGTAAATGGGTGATCGAATTAGTGAGTCAGGTTTTTTCTCAAGTAGAGTTTGATATCGACGGATGAGTTGCTAGAAGTAAGGAGTGTTGAGAGTGGTTTGATGAATTTATGTGAGAGTGGAAATTATTAATATTGATTTTTAATGAGGATATTATGGGGACTAAAGCAAGGAGAAAGAGGGAGAATTCGAATTCAGTATGGGTCAAGGAAGAATACTTATTCCGTGATTTGGGGGAAAAGAGGTTCAGGGAATCCACGTTTCGAACGGCCAAATGCAAATAAACGTGAAAATAGGGAGCTGGGCAGGGTATTGCGTTGGAATGGAATTTACGCTATCGGAACAGCGTGCCGTAAATATGGAAGAAAAATCTGCATATTAATCCTATTTTTCTATCTTCTTTAGAAATTTTTATCTCTTATTTTAATTCCCTCCATTTCTTTTTTCTTTTTCCAACCAAAACAGAAGACCTCCCAACGGATCTCTTACTCTTCCTTCCCTCCGGTCTTCTCTCTCTCTCTCTCCCCCCCTCCCTCCCAAAACCCTGACTGTCGATCGTTTCCAACCCTAATCATGGTCAAATGGACATCACCATGGTTCTTCTTCTTTATCTTCTCACTCCACGTTGTGTCCATACTCATCTTCACTCGCGGATTCCTTCTCACACGGACCGAGCTCCCCTTCTACAGCAATTGCACCGATGCTTCCCTTTCTCCTTGCTTGCCTCACTCCACTAACACTAACCCTAATCGCAACTCGACAAATGAAGAACCTCAACACTGTTGGACTAAACCGGTCATTGATCGACTCGTTATAATCGTTCTCGATGCTCTTAGGTATTGATCTGATGCATCATATACGAGGTTAATACATTTTATGGACCTCTTTTGAGTTTGTCTTAGTTTCTTTGTGTTTCAGGTTTGATTTTGTCGCACCGAGTTCGTTCTTCAAAGGTAAGATCGGTTTTTTGACGCCATGGATCAGCATTTAGTGTTTTATTATAGATTTTAATTTGATACTTACGATGAAATTTTCGCTAATTTTGTGTTCAACTAATTAATTCTGAACATTATGATTTAAATATATGCATTGGTACTGATTCTTTATGCAGTTTATATAAACATCGCGCATTGAGTTAGGACATGAAATATTGTTTTGAGTTAGGAAATTTAATTAGAAAATTAGAAGTGACCTCTATTACACGTATACCTCTTTGCCTGGGTTGATGGTCTTAATACTTTTCCTCATTGGAAATGCGACAATTTAGTGGATATTAATTCAAATGCATGGCCTGTGACCATCAAATGGCGGCATTGCTAGTGTACCCTGCCTTATTTTTAGGTTGGTGAAAGCTGATACTAGTTTGCCTCATAAGTACCTTTTTTTTTTTAATGGAAAGGTTATATCAAGGCAATTAATGGGTTCTTCAAGTCCATGGAATTTTGCTAAATCATTTACCTTTGTGCTCAATAATGTCATCATGTTTAAAGATCTTTTGTTTTTGGTGTCTTGAATAATTAGTTTGCATTTGTTTAGTTAATATAACCAATGGCATTATAGCATTTGAGTCCCGAAAGATCTACTCTTTACCACTTGTCGGAAGTATTGGATTAATAGCCTAGTGGATGAGAGCTTAACTTACCTTCCTAATTCTCATCTGTTCAATTAGGTTTATGAATTGCAGGTGTTAAGGGCTAATTGTAAGAATTTTTGGTCAATTGATTCTGACAATTGTTCTGACAGAGAAAAAGCCATGGATGGATAAATTGCCACTTCTACAAAAAATGGCTTCTAAGGAGGGAGCCTCAGCTAAGATTTTTAAAGCTATTGCTGACCCACCTACGACAAGTTTGCAACGTTTGAAGGTGAGAACCTGCACTTGGGATTTGGATTGCTTGCATGACTGTGCATGAATGTTCAGCATCTTATTTTGGCTTCATATAGTTTCACACCCTTTAATTGTTGATGCTGTCTTTTGATAATGCATAAACTGAACATATTTTCATTCCATTAGATATGCTTGTACATTGTGTGTGAATGTAATCTACATTTGTGGGTGAAAAAGATAATGAAACTTAATGTCGTGCAGTCCATTTTGATTTTTGTCCAGGTTTTATGTTATGAGAGAATATTATGCAATATCGTAACTCCAAGTGTTTTTAGTTGTTATGCAATGGACATGCTCCTTTGACTGTTAATGCCTAAGTTAGTCATATATACTGTTCCAAATTAGCTGTGTAATGCAGTTCTTGACAGCATATCAACATCCCTTTTTAACTTGATTCAGGGTCTTACTACAGGTGGGCTGCCAACTTTTGTTGATGTAGGAAATAGCTTTGGTGCCCCAGCAATTGTTGAAGATAACTTACTGAATCAGGTTTGGCATAAATATACGGACTTAGTCTCTTAAATAACATGAGATGGAATATTCTGTATTTTCTTAGAAAACCATTAATTTGACATTCCTTTCCCACAGCTGATCCAGAATGGAAAAAGAGTAGTGATGATGGGGGATGATACATGGGTACAGCTGTTTCCTCATCATTTTAATAGATCATATCCATTTCCCTCATTCAATGTGAAAGATCTTCACACGGTATATGCTTTTTGCATCCAACTTCTTCTTCTTTTTTTTTTTTTTGGTGATTCTGCACATTTAACAACTGAACACTGCTATTCAAGAGTTGACACCACATTCCTTCATCAAAAGCTGATAACTCGTCTCCTCCTTTAGGTGGATAATGGATGCATCGAGAATCTCCTTCCTTCCTTGTATGAGAAAGACTGGGATGTCCTCATCGCACATTTTCTTGGTGTGGTATGCTAAATCTATTATCTTCCAAAAAATTTATGCCATCAAATTATAATCAAAGCGATGTCCCACCTATGGTAGCCTATCTAAGGATAGAATTCCACTTTGAACCATGCAATAAACTTCAGATTGGTTCATGACGACCAGTGTATATTGTTGTCTGTGTGTTAGGATCATGCTGGGCACATATTTGGTGTCAACTCTACTCCAATGATTGAAAAGTTGGAACAATACAATAATGTTCTTGAGGTAATTTCTCTGTTGATGAGAGATCAACTGTTAGGAATCATCTATTCTCTCTGTTCTTTTTGAGCCTGAATCAATATTTCAAGACATTCGGTTCCTTGACTTTTCAATTAAATCTTCACATTATCCAGCTACTCAGCACTTACCTCTTCATGAGTATGCATTTGTGTGAGAAGCTAAATAACAGATAGTAATTTTGCCTCAGAAAGTGATTGGTGTACTAGAGGGCCAATCTGCACCAGGGGAATTGCATGAGAATACTCTTCTTCTTGTGATGGGTGATCATGGACAAACCTTAAATGGTGATCATGGTGGAGGGAGTGCTGAAGAGGTGTGTTGCAATTAAGTGAGAAACGCAATTAGTTTGTAGCTGACTTATTGCTGAAATCACACAATTTCTTTTTTACTGTCAAATCAATTCATGCATTTTTTTTGGTCAACTTTCATGTAGGTTGAAACTTCAATGTTTGCAATGAGTTTTAGGAGGCCTCCTTTATCAATGCCGCCTAAACTTGATATATCTTGTGATCTAGATATGGTAATGTCCCTGCTTTAATGACATTTTGTTGCTTCTTTGAGCTGTTCTCTTATCATTAATTTATTCTTATTTTTGGACTTACTCCTTGGAGTAAAATGTAATGGTGTAGAAAAACACACTTACACACACGCAAAAATGATGGTGTAGGAAAGAATGAGATAGACATTCAATTAGACAATAAGATGAGATGTGCAGACAAAGCTTCTTCAATGCATATTCACGAATCAAGGAAAAACTGCTTTATTTGATAATGATGCCAATTATCCATACATTCCAAGAATCCTGTTCATAGTAGCATGCTAAACTTAATCTCCTACTAGAAGCATAAATTGTTTATGTTCCTTAGTGTCTGGACAAGAGGAGGTTGCTTTATTGATTTTTTTAGGATTAAGTTATTGATTTGTGATTTTTTTGAGCTTAGGGAATAATCTGTTATATTATTTGTTGTTTTGGTTCTCATTTCAGGAAAACAAAGTTTGTATCAGCTCCATCCAACAAGTAAGATTCTTATTTATTTGAGGATATGATCGATAAAAGTCTCGGGAAATTATCTCTAAAGCATATGCAATTTTCTTTTTGAGGGGTAAATAGAATGTTTGCAATTTCCTTAACAATAAATATCTTTTTGTAGCTTGATATTGCAGTCACCATCTCGGCTCTCCTTGGTGTCCCATTTCCTTTTGGAAGGTGCATTGTAAGCTTACTGCTGATGTTGCCCCTGCTGTCATCATTCAAGACATAAACTTTTTGTTCTGTTTCAATCAACATATGTGTAGCAATTGCGAATTGATTAAACTTATAAGGGACATTAGATTACCTAAAAGCTTTTGTTGCCTGTGGAACACCCAAGAATCATTATTACCTTGCTGTTCATTGACCTCTTCTTTTCTTTTTTTTTTTCTTTTAAATTAATTAATTAATATTATTATTTTATTTTAAATAAATTTGTAGTTAAGGCCTCCTAAGGCACCCAATTTTGGGGAGAGTAAAAATTGCTATAGCTCATCTCCCATGCTATAAAGAGCAAGCTTGCACTGCTTGTCCCATTAATTATTAAGAAATGGAAAAACAAGGGATGATTTGGTGATGAGAGTTATATCTCTGCAAGATCATCTGAAGGAGTGGAGGTGTTTGTCTTACAAGGAATTTGGAGAATGTGACGTATTGCTTTTTGTAGCCTCTGCTTATAATCTCCTGTTCTTTTATATGTTTTCTTATCTAGTCTTTTATATGTTACTTTTTACAAAAACAAGAACAAAAGACAACATTCAACCCTAATTCCCATGAGGTGGGGTTGGTTATGTGGATTCTATTTTACCATTGTACTTTGTCAGAAGTCTTATTTTATATGCTGTCTTGACATTCTTTTTCTTTTTAAAGCCACAATTTTCTTTCACATAAACCTAAACTCAAACCCTTAATGATTCAGTGTAGGCTTTTAAGAAGATAAAGTATCGATCAAGAAGCTTCAACATCTCATTTTTTGACTTACAATGAAGTATTTTATTAAGCATTAGCTCATTAACCTGCCATGGCAATTGTTTTTTTCAGTATTGGGCATGTTAATCCTGAGCTATATGCTTTAGCAGCTAGTTCATGGAATGTGGAGGACTTGGAAATGGACCACTGTAAATATGAGCTGAAATCTCAACAGTGGTTACGCAACTATGCTGATGTATTGTGCATAAATTCTTGGCAGGTAATTACCATGCTCGCTGTATAATTTTTGTCCTTTTTGCATAAATTTTTCTTGAATGCAATGTATGTGTGTCTTAGTCATTGTGCACTTTCTATTGCTAAAGCGTTTCTTGATGATTGCAAATAATTGTTGAGGTTCAATGGCATGATATTTTCCAGCCTCTTTTAGAAGTTATTTTATTTTAATTTATGTTTTTTTGGGTAAGTGATAAAACCTTTGAGAAGTTACTTCTGCACTTGTTTCTCAAGGTCTTTGCCGTAGCCTAATTAAAATAGGGCCCACCTGGTGCA
Organism: Lumnitzera littorea; assembly: GCA_024138015.1. Classification (NCBI taxonomy): domain Eukaryota; kingdom Viridiplantae; phylum Streptophyta; class Magnoliopsida; order Myrtales; family Combretaceae; genus Lumnitzera; species Lumnitzera littorea. The sequence goes on from JAMXBB010000004.1 coordinate 13,014,911, forward strand.
CAAAGTACTCCCGTGTATTATGGGGCTAAAGGGAGCAGGGATGTATAATATGTATTCAGCCATACCCTTGCTTTATTTTACTCTGTTTTTGTTATTTTTAGAAGGCTGTTTCTGTGTCTTGAACCTGTGACCTACATGTATTGGAGGAGCGACTGACCTTTGTGTCAATGCTGTCCCTCCCCTAATTAGATGCAATACTGTCATCCTGTTCAAATATAAGGAACGAAGCAGCAAAAATGCTTCAAGTTCTCACAGAAGAGCTCTATGCTTTTTGAAAGAATGGTGGTTCTGCAAAAGCTATATCCAGAAGCCTGATTTCCCAAATTTTCCATCTTAGATTTATACTCAAATGATTCAATGTAGGGAAGCATGCTGGTTGATGAATTCTTATTGTGCAAGCAAGATGTAGAGGGTGCTGTTGACTGCAGGAAACTTCAATCAAGAATGACCTACAATCTAAGGAAATTGGGTAGATAGGGATTTAAAGAAACTGTTCACCTTTTCCCTTAGCATGTTTTTTGGATTATCTGGAATGGAAGAATTAGGATAGTTTTTTGATGGTCTAGTGACAAATCTTTATACTATCAAAACAGTGTTTTGTCTTTAAGAATTTGGTTAACTGGACAAAATTTTTTGAACTTTAAGCTGTATCAAACTCAAGTAATAATATTTCTTTTTCATGATCTTGTCTCCATTGATGCAAACACTTTCTTTTCCTATAAAAATCGAATAATTAAAAACTTGGAAGGACAGCTACAAACAATTAAATCTTGATATGCAATATATGATAAAGATGTGAAAGTCTCTCATGCATCTTAAGTTGTTATATTTCCCTTAATGACCCTTTTTCAGTTAAGCTTCTCTGTTTCTTATCTTTTCTGGGAGATGCGGATCATGTGCAGGTAAAAAGATATATTGATATATATTCAGCATCGTCTTTAATTGGGTTCTCATCAGAGGACCTGTTACACATTGATGAAGCATATGCTGAAGCAGAGAGAAGATATAGGCAATTCAAAGATGTTCCTTTATGTGAAAGTGAAGATGTTCCTTTGTTGCATGCATTAAAAAACCAAATTGATGCCTACACTAATTTTCTAGCAAGGGTTGCTGAGCTGGCACGCTCAAAATGGACAGAGTTCAATTTAGAGATGATGGGTGTTGGATTTGGATTGATGCTTTTATCCCTTATTGTCCATATCCTTGCTATCAAAAGGATGAGTCAGAGATGTGGATATTCTTCTATTGCATTTATAGGTTCTGGGATTTCCTCTGGGTTAGTTTTTGCTTGCTTCATGGTGGTTATCCATGCATGCAGCTTGCTCTCAAATAGTTATATTTGTAAGTTTAAGATCTTTAATCCAAATAATTTCTTGGACATCATCCAATGAGCTGTTGTTGATGTAGCGTTTTTGCCTTTCTTTGAAATATCTTGTGCAGTGGAAGAAGGAAAAGTGGCAAACTTTCTCTTGGCGACAGCTGGCATTGCTAAACTGAGATCTTCAATGGCCAAAAGGAAGGGGCGTTTAGAAGTATGTCTTCACATTTATGTTCAGCAGAGCAGTTATAAATATGAATTATTGGCAATGAGAAACATATAATGTTATCCTTTTATGTGCTTTTATACCCGGATTTCAGTTAGAAACAGGAGTTGTTTTATGATTCTGAAACTTTTCTATTGATATGCAGGCAGGCGTCTTTGTTGTTTTAATTTCTATTCTCAGATTCACCATTGAAGCAGGGCTGTCAAAGCAGGCTGCTACCTCTGCTTTTCTGCATTTTGATCATGCATGGATGCTTGGAATAAACATGGGTCATCCTGCTTGGATACATTTGTTCGAGCTTATGCCATTTATCGCTCTTATGTTTTTGGCATATTTACTTTACAGTATGGCTGTTAGTAGCTTTCAAAATGGAATTTTGAAGGTTGTTTTTGTTGGAAGCATTGTAAGCTACATGCTCATAGCAGTGCAGTGGGCATCTGAGAGTGACTTACTTGGCTTGTATATACCCATAATCGGGAAGAAACTTATTCCCAGGACAATATATGCCATTGGATTGGGGCAGCTGACCATTCTGCTATATAATAAGCTGTTCTTTGGCTATGATGTTAACTACAGAGAGAGCTTGTTTATTAGAACAGTGGCTATGGTATCCACATGGAGTTCAACTGTGATTATCCTATCGGGAAAGCAAGGTGCTTTTGCTGCTGTAGCATCTGTAATAGGAGGTGTGTCCTCTTTTGATTTTGTGTATTTAACTATGTCATTTTGCATTTTTCTGCTTTATTGATGTTTTCCTTACAATTCTCTTATGCTCATTATGTTTAGATTTGTGACACCATTGACCGAGTAATTTCATCTTAGTTTGGAGCAGGATGGACTAATTACGTATAGAACTCATTAAGTGTTTATCTTATTTGCAGGTTACTGCATAATGACATTGCAGAACAGAGAAAACAATAGCAAAACTAGTGTTATTTCTTCTGTCAACCCTCTGTCAGTAACAGAATGGAGCTTGCTATCTGTGTGTATGTTTTTCTGCACTGGTCACTGGTAAGCTTCAATTCTTGCTACATGTACTCTTCCATTTTTTGATAGCTTAGCACACAGTTTGAACCCAAAATACGTTTATGACTAGCATACAACCACCAAAACTTCATTACTGGACCACAATTGCAAGTGATATACATATTTAGGGTTCTATTGCGGGAGACTACTTTGTACCCTGACCGCACCTGTAAATTTTTTCATGTTGGCCTGCCATTTGTCTTTTCCTTTTTCTTTTTTAAGCATGCAGCACTTGAACCACTCTTCATAATTCTTACTACTTACATTGCTGAATCTGCTTAAAATTTCTATCAGGTGTGCTTTTGACGGCCTCAGATATGGTGCTGCTTTTATTGGGTGAGTGGAAATGCTTCTTGGATAATGGAAATGTTGCACAGTAGCTAACTAATACTGTGCAAATGGTATTGCAAATGGTGTAATTTTAAAATCTGCAAATGAGTAGCTTGCCTAAGAGTTACCACTGCTTGTCTCCCGTTTATATCTACCTGCTATTGAGCTTATAATGTAACTTCTGTGGATGATTTATTTAGGATGTCAATTTTTTTGTTTCTCCTTTTCTTTTGGGGTTTCAGGTTTGATGAGTTTGTTCTCATACGCCAAGCAATCCTTCTTACCATAGATACGTTTGGGTTTTCCCACTTTATTCCTATTTGTGGAGTTCCATTCCTTGTTATGAAGTCCTATACTAAGACTAAGCAACCCCCAAGATTTCTCAATCTGCAGTTATCCCTTGTAAGTTCATTTCTGGTGAAATAAGCTTTCCTTTAGCTTTGGTCAGCAGGAGTTTTTCCAAATTGAAAGCTCGTGCCATCTGCTCTCAATTTATTTTATATATTTTGTACCAGGTATATATGATGTATGGATTGGTTACTGCAATCATTGCTACGGTTACAATGTTATGTGTCGCCATACAAAGGAGACATTTGATGGTAATAAGCACTAAATCTTTGTTTTGTCGCTGATTTACAAATTTAGGTGTATCTCATGCTTAACTGTTTGCACTTTGCCGCATTTGGTCTCAGGTATGGGGCTTATTTGCTCCGAAGTTCGTCTTTGATGTCGTCGGTCTTTTGCTCTCCGATGTGCTGATTTTTCTCATGTCACATTACTATTCCCTTCCATGTGAGGATGAGGTACAAGACAGCTCTAAGAAGAAATGAATGCTATTAGATTTGCTAACAATCTTTTCAGAGTTCCATTTTATCGGAATCAACAATTTTGTGATAATCGAGACAGGTTCAATTTTTTCGATAATTAGAAGTCAAATTCTTTCCTACGATGTAATATCCAATAGTTGTATAGACAGAGGAAAATGCCGCATCTGTCAATTTGACCTTCAACTGAACTTTGCCGGTGATTTTTCTCGCGAGATTAGCCTTCAAGATCAGCTGGTGAAAAAATTTGCGACTGCATTCCTTGCTATATGTGAAAGAAAAATTATTTGCTAGCTGTGACTCTGAGGCGATTAAAATGTAAACACTGCATCTAAAATAAGGATGGTGTAAAATATCCGAACTTATCAAATTTTATACTTAATGCTTGAAGTTGCTAATATGGTGTCTAAATCGAATATTTACTTGTGAAGTTCAATATTCCTATCTTATTCAAAATGTCGTGTGGCGAAACTCATTGCCTTAAAAGTGTAGGTGCAAAGTTAATTTCGATGAATTAAAGTTCGGTTGTATGTGATATTAAGTAATTATAAACCCTATATGGATTCAATATTAATTTTGATATTGCCTTAGCTGTATAAAATACTATAGTTAACTAAAGGTATTAGAGAGTTGAGTTGAGATAACGTAGTTTTGAGTTCAGGCACGAATTTGACTTATAAAGCCAAAGTAGGAGGCCTTGGGCTTGACCTGATGTGATAATAAGTTAGGAATTAAACTAATTAGGTTTATCTGGATTTGTTTTATTTAGAAATGAATAATTGGCTTCCAACAATGATAATATTACCATCTAACTTGAATTCAACTTGATTTACGTATTAAATTGATTCAAGTTTGATTAGTTTATTAATACTCCTTTTAACCTTGAACTTGAATTGATGAACTATTCAAGTAAATTTAAGATGGATTTTGATTGGGCTTGAATATTTGTTAGATTAAAATCTAGTAGGATTCAAGTTTGATTAGTTTAATACTCCTTGAACTTTAAACTCAAATTGATTGAACTATTCAAGTAAAGTTTAAGTTGGATTTTGATTGGGCTTGAATATTTGTTAGAAGAAATTCAGTAGCTTGTAAGTAAGTTATGGTTGGATAACGGATAAAACAAGTAATGATGTCCACTCTAGATCTCTTTCAAATAATGATAAAATAAAAAGTTAATTGGTCAGATAAATGGTTCTTGCATTTCTTTTGTGATTCATAGAAGAACGAAACTTTATTTGGGTCCTAAGTAAAAAGAAAATTACTTAAATAGGTAAAAACTTTCTTTCTTTTTCTTCGTTTTTCTTTTATTATTATAAATAAACTCAAGCTTGTTTGAAAAGGAAAAGTGTCTATTCTATTTCAATTTCACAAATTCGGCTATTCCTATCTTTATTGTCTACATAAAGGAATTTGGTACTTAATATTTCTTGTTAAGATGGTCTAGAGCACAAGATCCATATCTATTTCTGATAATATAATGTTATTCCATGTTGTCTGAGCACTGTTTGCAACTTTATAGCAACTGGGGTCTTAGTCTTACGTGTCCACTGGATTCCACAATGATATTTTGATATTCTAAATAATAAAAATGAAAAAAAGAACGTGTAAGCAGCAATAATTCATGTGGTCCATTACCAAATGATTTATATCAATCTTTGCTTATTTCAGCAGCAATAGGGGCTACCCCACTCCTTCTGAAACAATCTTTCAAGCAAATCAAAGACACATTAACCCAAGTTGCTGTCATTCATCATTTGGATTCCCTTTGCTTCTAGGGCGAAACTTCCTGCTATGATGTGATACAACATTATCGTCTCTGTGTTTTTGGGGAAAAAAGAACAATTGTTTTCTGTAATGCCGGATCCAAGATTTTATCCGAAAGAGGAAGACCGGTTGTAACAAAAAATAGTCACAAACGATATCTCCACGTTATGGGTACTTAAAAAATGGTAAAGCAGTTATTTAAACAATGTTTGAGGTTGCTATTCTGCATATGTTAATTAATCAGTTTTCTAAGTAATGGCGGACACATATCTTTGTACAACCATGCTAAATATTTTTCCCTTCACTACTTATCAAAACTCCTTCACTTTATGATAAGTAAATTGCAAATACAATCATTTATCTTCGTCCTAATTATGTTTAGCTTCTATCTCTATCTTTAAAATTTAGTGTTTCAGTCCCTCAATCTTCCCAAAAAAAGAAAAGAAAAACTCTTCAATCTTCTACCATAGATAAAAAGAAAAAACATTAAGTATGACAACAATACAAAAAAACTAATTAAAAACAACACAAAAGATGGAAGTTCTTTCCTTTTGTTTTGATATTATATAATTCTCAAATTACCTCTTCAAACTATTGGTTAGGTGAAAATAAATCTCTAGATTTCCAAAACTTGATTTCAAACTCTCTTAACTTTTAAAATTATGTGAGTAGCAACAAATTATCACTAAAACCTCAAAATCATCCTAGAAAGATTAAAATAGCGACATTTTGAGTGTCTTAGTGACTATTTAGGATATATGTGCACGTTTTTAAGTAAGAAAGCCAAATTTTATAAGTTCGACATTCGCACCTTTACTAATTTAATGATTGCATTTATAATTTTCCTTTCTTTAAAATAATTTTGTGGTTCATATGGTCTATCAAAGGGAAGTAACACATTAAGGTCAACATAATGAGGTATATTTGCAATTTATCATTTCTTAATTTATTTGAATGTGTTTGTCCTCATTTAAAAATTTTCATTTTTTTTGGGTAATTTAATTCTATTAAAAAGAGTTCAAACAAAACTACCAAAGAGGCTCAAAGTTCCTAGTTTGCCCCTAAAAAAAACAAACATTCTAGTTAGTACTAAAATGACACAAAATTTAGTCTGTGATAAAAATAAGAAAAGAAGAATGAAAGACAAAAGAGGAATTCGCATCCAATCCTTCTTTGGCTAAGCGGTTTGCCACCCCATTTGCTTCACCTTTGACTCTGCAAAACATTACATTTTCAAATTGATTAGATAAATAAAGGCAATGCTGGATTATAAAAGAATTTAAGGCTTTTTTTGCATGTTCTTTCTCAATCATCTCTATAGTAAGAGAGCCGTTGGATTATAAAAGAATTTGAAGTCTTTAATGACCTATTTTCTTGCATGAGAAGAAGTTCCATGCGTGTTCCATGCAAAGATTATCACTCCTTGAAGCGGCAGAGTTGTGATAGCCCCACCGTGTAAATCATTCTAAGATAGAAGTTGGCTTTACAACCACTATCTTAAACTTGATCTACACAAAGCGTTCACGACTAACTCGCTTTGAAATAAATAGTTTATAATTTAAATAAATCAATTACCTAAGAAAGTGAGAAAATATATATATATACTATAATTTAGTTATTACAACTAAAGTTTACAACGTTTCAACGTAATATATTTTTTAGTTATTATATTATTTAGAAATAAAAAATTTTAAAATAAAAGTTTAGACCTTAAAAATATATATTTATTCTTCAAATATTTTTCCTCATTCCCCAAAATCCAGTAGTTGCTAGCAAGCCGCTTCTTAGCCAGCACCTGCACAACGTCTATAGGGATATAAACAACTACAGCTCAGTAAGTTAGGATGTAGGACTTAAAATTATATCACAAACATCAACAAAGTTATCAACTAAATCATTTGGTGCAATGTATGTTTAAGCAAATGCCATCGCATGACGTTGTCCAGCCTGTCGTGAGATTAGAGAAATTGTACCCGTTCTAATCCGAGTTGAGGAGTTGTCGTTAATGCAACAGCTCACGACCAGATTCTAAGTCTTAACCAAATTTTATTTCTTATTATTTAGGATTAATTAACTATGCCAAACTCTATTCTTTAATTCCTAACATATTAGAATATTAACAAATTTAGATCAAAGATATGCATGCAAAAGTCAATAAATTATTTCTATTAATATGATCTATTATTTTGTTAATGATCTATACTATTCAATTTATGTTCAAATATTAATTCTTATGTGATGCTTCTATGGTATTAGTTAGCTTAAACATTCACTCAATCATGTAAATAATAAATAAATTGTAGATAAATGAAGAGTATAGGGATAAGAAAATTAGATGCTGATATATAGTAGTTTAATTTTATGCGTTAGTTTGCTCTTCTTGCTCGTGGCTAAGGATATGGTACTTTACGTTATAGTTTTATTATTTGAAAGAAACTTTTATAATGAGGTTAATAGTTCCTACAATTTTGTCTTACCTCCAACTTCCTATCCACAAAAGTAAATACAAGTCTATAAAGTCTTTCTCATAAGTTCTCTTAATCTCCCTAATTTTTAAAGAGGTTAGTGACTTCTTTTGAGGATTATAATGAATTTCCTCACATTTTTGCTCAATCTTCAATGGACAAAAGATTGTACTCAAAATCTTTCTCTTAATCTCTTTAATCATGAAAACATGTAGAGCTCGATTCTCAAAGTATTTAGAAAACTTATGTCTTGGGTATATTCTTTTCTTGTATCTTATATTCTTGTCATAATTTCGTGTGTTACTCTAAATATTTGTGACTTCAATGTTCAATTCTTCTATCTTTGATAAGAGCTCTTAAGTAGCTGTATGCTTCATAATCTTCATGATCTTTGTCCTACTATCTTCTTAAATTTACTCGTTTGTTGTTTGTAAATATAAGCAATTCTTTCATTTGTTATTGTTTTCTACCCATAGAAAGTTCTTCTCGGTCTTCTTCCTTATTTAGTATTTCTCAAATTTATGATAAAGTATCCCTTGAATTGATAAGATATATTATCTAAATATATCTCCATAGAGCTTAGTCTTGACTTATAAAAATGTCATTTTCCATTTTTGATATTTGTCTTATGCTTCTGTCTTGCCATTACATTTCTGACTTGTTCTTTGCTTCTAGTAGTCTTTTGAATTTTGGTTCTGTTCTTCTTTTATTCAAACTGTTTTTTTTCTTCCTTTATTTATAATGTTGTCATGTCTTCATTAGCTTTGGTTGATAAATCTATTGAGGTTCTATATTGTAGACATTGATCAACTTTTGTTTTCAATTCTATTATGCATCTTTAGGTTCTGATTGATTTTGTCCTTGTTTTTTCCTTTGAGAAGCTTAATCTTTCTTCATTCTTTATATTGATCAATCCTGAGTTTCCGTCCTAATTATTATTATTTAAATTGCACACTCAATAACTTGATCGGTAATATTAACATATATTATATATATTTCGTTTGGCTTATAACACCTCAATCTTGCTTTGAAATAAGAAGTAGAAGGACACATCTTGTTCCTGGCGGTGGGAAAAATCTAACCTCCTCACCCAGCACGCCCCATGACCAACCCTCTAGATGATAATCTATGCGACTCTTGTAAACCGACAATTCCCGGTTGATCAAGGGGCTGTCCTTCACCACATTTGTTCTACGGTCTACATCCGGTGAGTACTTCTTTACCCAAAATGAATGATCCAGATAGGCAACTGTCTTACCACTACCTCTTACTACCACTAGTGACTCGGTTACCATTGCATTAGAAAAGAAAAGGGGGAAGGGGGTGGGGTTGCCATGGTTACTTGTGGAGGACTTCATAATAAAACAAGGTCATAAAACGTGAAAGAAAGAACCTTAGGGAAATTTACAATATGGAAGATAGAAGTGAACAAATCCTTTCCCTCGACTTTCTATTTATAAGAAGAGAGAGACGTGTAAAAGAAGTGGCATGACGTGACAGTTTATATTGGGGAAAGGAAAAGGCTGCACATGACATTATGGAAAAATGCATGATTTTATGAAGAATCGACCCTCCCCTAACACGTGGCTACAATTTTAGAGCCACAAGAATTCTCCCCTAAATGAGACAACTTGAATTTAAGGCTCCTCAGGAAATCCAATTAACTTAGATTGCACCTTTCAAAGAGTAGTCATTGGTTGGTTAAGTCGATCGGAAGGTTTATGACTCAACAGCCACCCCTTAACTCAGACTAGCAGACCTCGTCCGAGCAAGATCCCCTGGAAAAGACAAAGTGCTCGACCGAACAGGCTTAGGATGGTTAACCTTAGGTCGGAAGAGAGCACTTAGTTGCACCCAAAAAAGAAAAAGAAACAAACAAGAAAAGAGGATAGCAACAACAAGATAAAAAAAAAAGAAAAAGAAAAAGAAAAAAAGAGCCATTTCATTACTTATCAAAGCCCAATGGCACATACTAAAGTTAAGGTTGGTATATCAGGCTACATACATTACATCTACAAGCTATTACACATGTCAAAAGAGTTATAAGAATCTTTCCTACAAGAGAAGCTGCCCAACAAAAGTCTGCCCTACCTCATGAAGCACTCCAACTAGTGCAGCTCTTTATTGCCTCTCCGAGTTGCCTCGTTCTTTGAAATAGCCTTGCTTTGTTTCTTGCTCTAATAACCAAGTCAACTCACAATGAAGCCTCGTCGTCCCTAGTCCAGGCATCAATCCTTCGTCCACGATCTTTACGGAGGTTGTCAAAAGAATGAGGGGGAAGGCAAAAGATGTCAATACTGGTCTCTCAGCTAACCCGAGTAGTTGTGAGAAGGTAAAGGTAAAGGTAAAGGAGTAGGAGCTGTCCCAAGAGAATAAGATGGCGGAGGACCACGACCCCTACGATATTAAACAAGCCCCCTTGCCTCATCCAATGTTCGAAGCTCCATTATGGATGCAGGATGACCATCGGGTTCTGCTTAGCTTGCTTTACCCTCCCCTAACAGAACAACAAGTCAACAGGCCGGTTCTCCATGTAAAATGAAACGTTAGAGCTCCCTAAGCCACCATTCGAGGAACTCCTTCTAAAGTTAAGAAGTTCCCCAGAATTAAAATGAGAAACTAGAACATTACCGGGAAAAAAGGAAGAGACTAACCAAAAACTGAAACTCGCTGAGAGATTGACACTCTCTATGCTGCATTAAAGAATTGTAGCCAAGAAGGATTTCTTTCTTCAAATAACTCTCGATGACTCTCTAAGAAAGCTATGAAAAATCTTCAATGAAAAGTAAGAGAAATAAGAAAAGAATGTTTCTATGAGTTATGCTGAAATAGAAAACTCCTATTTATAAGGGAAGGCACATGGGAAATCGTTGAAATTAAATGATATTCAATAGAATCGACGAACATCATGCGTGTGACTGAGGAAGCACCTAGTTGACTAGGGAGGTGCGAACACCATGCGTCAATCGGAATTCTCCATACCATTAAGGCGCTAACGGATCTACCATGCATTAAATGTGAAGGGACGACCATGAAGCATGATGCAGGCAAGTCTATCATTAAGCTATCACGTCAGGCCCACGACTTACATGATGGGGACTAACCGTCAAATGCAATCAAGCCCTTGCAAGCTACAAGTATAAATAGCAACACATCTTGGTAGTTGCATTAGCAAGTGATGACACACTGACTCTACTTTACATACTGACTTTCTCTTACCTCAATTTGATCAACAACTAACTCAAACATCAAATAGTTATCGCGAAAAAAAAAAAACCTTGGCACTCACTCTAAAAGCTTTATTGTTTTTGCAGGCCCAAGAAGCCCATTATTAAGTTAGATGAAAAACCAGCATCAATAGGAGCCATTGAAATTAAAAAAAATAAAGAGTTCAAAATTGAAAAACTCAACACGTGTGGAACATTCCATATTACGAATGCCCCCATTGAATGCATTTGAAATCCTGAATATTGTCCTATTTGATATATATGTAATTGGAATATAGTATTCGAGTTTCCTCATATAAAACATCTCCTCGGTTACTTTTTTCTAATTTTTCTAGTAAATTGTAAATATACCTCTCTCTATATAGGCCATATATGTGCACTTAGCGTCTGTCATTAAAATCGAATTTTTAAACGTCCAAATCTTCTTAAATGTATGTCCGTAGATTCTATTTTACTATCTTCCCATTGTATAAAATAATAAATTTTAAAAAATGCGTAGCATCTAAAGCAAAATGGTTATATAATAGTCCGTATTTTTTTTTCCCCCGAAGATCTAAACGTCTAAACATTCAGTACCGAAAATAGCACTAACAAGCTCGTTTGAAAAGCTCAACCATGGTAAACAATACCAACAAAACAAGACAAAATTGTAAGTAGAATGAAATATAGTCATTGGAGACATCAAATACTCTCCCTAATTAAATCAAAACTTCGAGTTTCTACAAGCAATCTTCTGTTTTTAACCTTTGTTGTTTTGGCTGCATAGAATGAAGCTGAAGTGCAAGTGACTTGCTTCATATTTTTCCATAGGTAATACACATAAAATAATAACCTACCAATGGCAAAACCTTGAAAGATATAATTTTTTTGTGTTTACTTAGTTAAAATGCCAATATTATTGGTAATGCATATTAATCACATGTCTTTTTAATATCTTCCTAATGATATAAAATATTCAAGTTTACCATATTTCATTGAATCAATGATAATTTAAATTAAGTTCAACCATATAAAATGCATAACGGTTCCAAATTTATCACAACATTAGAATAGTTGCCATTCTCAACCTCAACAAGTCATGTTGACATCCTCCATTAAGGGCAGATAGAGGGCCATCATCGTCATCTTAGTTTTCGATTTTCTTTGCTTGGTGGTTTCATATGATTACTATGATCAAATTATTCATGCTAATATTAAGAACCAGCTAGGAAATGGAAGGAACTTGATGGTCCATTGCCAGTCTAAGGATAATGACTCAGGACAGAAAGATGTTGCAGATGGAAGCCAATATGGTTAGGATTTTCAAGTGAACATATGGGGAACAACTCTTTTTTACTGTGATATAGGTTGGGAAAAAGTGCAACAGTTTCGCTTTGATGCGTATGACTTTGGTAGACATTACGAGAGATGCAAATATCGATGCATGTGGAGTGTAGTAGAAGATGGTATTTTATAGACTCAATCAAGGAACTGGATACTGGGAGCATACATATGTATAATTGGCCGAGTTGATATAGGGAATGAAAGGAAAATACAAATAAATGTGGATGAAAATTGATGAGGATTTCTTCCACGTTGACTCTTGATAAATAAACATATTATCCTGTATAATGTAGAATTTGGCAAGTTCGTTTCTGAAATGAACAGTTACTGTTTATCATATATATCATTACGTTCATCCATTATGAATCTATTCTTCTTTTCGCTAAGATCTATTTATGCATAATGACATTTTGTTTCGATCATTATTAAGGTTCCTCCCTTCAAAGCGTAACATTCTAACTTGTCCATAGCACAAAATTCATATCTAATCTCTGAACATATTAATCCATGTTGTTTGAGTGTGGCGATTGGGACCATGTAGACTTGGTCAGTGATTTGGAACGGCCTTAAACTGGTCTTAAACTATCAGTTCACGAGTTAAGGTTACGTTAAATCATGATCAGCTTATGAGCTGGCAGTTTATGATTGGTTTATGACTCTTGAACTGTTTTTTTTTTTTTTCTTGGTGTCTCCTCTCCTAAGTCTTTACATTATTTTTTTTTTCTTTTCACCTTATTGATCCTTTAACCATTTTTTTTCTTCAATTTATCCATAAAATATACATTAAAAAAGGAATGAAAATAAAATACAAAAAAGTCTCTTACAGTATGAATATGTAATGTCCTAATCTGATCGAATAGAATGAAGTGATTGGAGGGAAGATATTTTTTTATAGTATTTTACGGTTGCCCATAAGGTGCCTATACATTTGCTAATCAGAATCAGACCACCATAGTTTGGTTTAGATTTTTAGAAAACCTATAGTTTTTTTTTTATCAATTTTACATTTTCAGAAAAGTATCAAAATGTAAGTGACTATCTAAGTTAAATTTTTTAAATGAAAATAATTTTAGTTGGTCATAATTTAGAAAAACCTAATGCTATATCAATACTTTTGGGAAATCGACGTCATTTAGTTTTTTTGGATAATTAGAAGAAAGGATTTTTCCATGTGATAAAACTTTTTCGTAAATGATGAAAAGAAAACTTACTATATATCATTTTGAGGTAACTGTTCATGTTCGTGAGTAGGAGTGGAACCTGCGGGTGAGCTTAGGCTTCCATCATATTGGTTCTAGTCATCGAAGTAATCATCATTCTCGCTTGATGTCCCGTATGGTTCTTGTCGTTTATAGTTCGCCTTGTACTAATTTTCTATGCAAGCATTTGCCTCAACACTGACAATAGATAGGGAGGCTCAACGTTTGTCGACGATCAGGCCTGCTGTACTAAACACTTGCTCAACAACGACTATTGAAGCTGGAGCAACGAGTACTTTATGAGTGATGTAGGATAGTAGTAGGTAATCCCTTTTATGTCTTTGCTATCACTCTAAAATATTGAAGTCCTTAATAAAGATATTTTTCGAGAACTCAAAATTTGTATTAGTATAGTGTTGCATCTCAGACATTGGATCACTCGACCATTGTCTTTTCAATTTTTATGCCAATAACTGCTCATTCATAAAAGAGTAATGCCGCTCCTTGGTGGGTAGTGAAGGAGAGATTGATGACTAGCCACCATACTGATTTTGATAGCAATTGATCATCTCCTCTATGTCGGCCGTCGTTGCCAACACTTCTTGCTGTACTTCTAAGCTATATATGTCTTGAGAATCTATTAGATTTTGAATGTAACCATAATAAGTTTTCAAATATATTAGTAATAATTACGTTTTACAACGATAGTCTAGAATAATTGTTACAAGATAGAGACGAGAAATTTCTTTATAATAAGTTAACTACTTCAACATTATATCATATACGCATTCATGTAGGTTTGGGTCCTCATGGGCCTGAACTAACACGCCAAGTATACTGATAGCTGACATAATAAATCAGTGAACACTAAGCCTGTAAACTTGTGAAAAAGTTTTAGTAGTATCATGAAAAACTTTCAAAACTTTAAGTAATTAGATGCAAATATCCCAATTACTAGGGAAAATGTCAACTCCCTGCATGTTGTACATTGTGAAGTCACATAGTGGTTCGCTATAAGGAACTGTGTTATGTAACAACTTGTAAGTCGAGTTCCAATGATGTTATACATCCATCTTAAACTTCTAAAGTATCTTAAACTTCCAACGTCTCTTCTTGTGCTCAATGCAAAAGCTCCTCCACTTTTTATAAAGGGATGGCCTGTCTATTATTGTCTTGACTATGTTCTTGATCAAAGTTATTCTATTATGCAAAGCTGCAATGCCATCCTTAGCACATAAGTTAAGAATATGATATGCACAATATATATGGAAAAAAACTCTCCCAACGCTGGTTGACAGTAATTTTGCAAATAAGATATTGATGCAGTATTAGTAGTTGCATTATCAAAACCAACAGAAAAAATTTTCCTTACTAATCCGTATTCATTTAGGATTTTTTTAATAATTTTATAAATATTTTACACCGTGTGTCAATCGTTAAATAACCTTAAAACCAATAGTCATTTATGAAGTTGCCAATTATCATCTCCCTAATGAACAGTACCATCCATATAAGAATTATTATGAAAAGGATCCATCCAAATATATATACATATGGACACTTGCATACCGAAGAAAGCAAACTTACCTGCGAGTTCCCTCCTACCTTTGTGGTAAAGCTCCTACGTAGCTTGAGTTATCGTTTTGCGGCTAAGCTATTGCAAGTTAGGGTTAAACGTCTTTCGCCCGTATCGACTTTACCACTCTGATGTACCCATGTTGAATGAGAGGTGCATGTTCGTCAGGTACTGTGCCTAGTTATATTTATGCCTCTCTTCACATACCTCATTGGCATTTTTCTGAATGAACCACCATCTTAGGCAACTTGTTACTATGTTCTATCTATTCCTACCTCCTCAGGATGCTTCGACCTTAAGTGCCTGTTAAGGGTACCATATCCCTCTCCCGTTTTTCACGAATAACTCGCATTGCAGTAGTTACAGAATGCCCTCGAGTTCCTCCTTTCGTCTGTACCTTTATGGAAATGAGTAGTAAAAATATTAGACTTACTGGGTTTAGGGGGCTTACCTGAGCTAGATGGTCTCGAACTGTTGGGCCCACATTGTCTCATATGTTATTCTTCTATTTCGGGAATAATTTCTATATTGTCCTCCTCATCCTCGAATGTGCTTGCAGGGCAACTCATCCGTATGTGTTCAAATCTCGCGGGTTGTATAGGAACACTCATACGAGAAGGTTCGAATCTAACATGATATTCAAGGATACTTATGCGTGGAAGTTTGAAAACCAGGAGGTGGCGTGCCTCGATAACTCATACGTTGATGTTCAATGTCAAAGCTAGGAGGTAGTGTGCCTCGATTACTCGTGCGATGAGGTTTTACATCAAAGCCCAGAGGTGGTGTAAATTCTTCTTTCACGTTCTCAACCATATCGTGTATCCTTTGCTCATTCAGGTCATACTCGTTATTTGGGTATGCTTGAACGTCCTCAAACCGTAGTAGCGTAGACAATGTATTGGAAGTTTTAATGCCCTTACCCTAACTTTTACCATCAGATGATAAATCGCATTTTTTACTGGAAAAGATACGGCATAAAAATCTTTCCATTTGTGTAAATATTTATGAGTGAAAGACATAAATAATATATAAGAGAAAATAAACTGAAAATTATATGGTGGGTATGTATATATCAGCGTTATTTGCTAATACAAATTGTTCTGTACAATGGAGTAAAAAATTACGCACAGAAATTTGTGGTTAGTAGAAGGAAATATTCCTAAAAACGTTTTGTAATTGAAAAAAATTTGAAAGTAAAATGGTTGGAGTTGAAAAGATTTAATTAGTTTATAAAGTAAGTGTTGCTGCTGGGTGTAAGCTCCCAAAATTGAGTTTAGGATAACTGGGCCTAAATTTGGGGTTTTTAGGGAAATTTATTCAATTGAGCTCAAACTTTACGACTAAGATAGAAAAGTTAGTCAAGGTGATACAGTGAAGTTAGATTTTAGAAATAATGACCCAAAATCCCAATTTTGCCCTTAGAAATAGGAATATTCAATATAGTACTAAAATACTCGGAACTCCTAAAATTAAGCTCAGATTGTGACGAGAATTTAAAGATAAGTTAATTAAACTATAAAATAAAATAATATAGTATAATTTACTATATAAATATATACGTATTTTTATGAGTATATCTAGTGTAAATAATAATTATATCCGTAAATTAACCATAAATTACTTAATTATCTACATATTGCTTTGAAATCATGAAATTTATTAAGAGAATATATCCTAAAAATAAAAGATATGTTAGGAACTTAATTATATGAGTATAGTTATATATTACGAGTGATATATACATGGGATATATATTCGTATATTACTAAATAACTAAATATTAATAAAATACATCTAAAATAATTGAAAATCCTATCCTAATGAATCAAATTGTGGCTGGAAACTCTTAGAATTCACTGTGGCAAGTTGGGAAAGCTGGAGGATGATGATTTAATAGCAAGTTAGTAGGATTTTAGTAGGATTTGGCTACTTCCTACTTGCTTTTACGAAGAAAAAGTAAAGAAAAAAAAAGAAAAAAAAATTCAAAAGGGGCAGAAACCGATTCCCACAGCTTTAAATAAGCCTCTCAACTTCATTTCCTAACTTTACAAATTAGAAACACTTAGGAGAAAAATTTAGAAAAAATCGTAGAAAATAGAAAAAATTATAGGAAAAACGGAGCAATTACTGTGTTTGGCTAGTTCTTAGGGCTCCTATCGTTCTGCTATTAAGCCACTCCACCACCCACGAGTACCCTCAGCATCTAGGTGTTTCGATGTACCTCCACCACCCCACGGTTGCCAGAGTTATCAATAACAGTTAGGTCAAAATTCTGCCCTATTTTTTAAGAATTTTTAAAAAATAATAAATCCAACCAGAAAATTATGAAAAAATTTGTATTGAGGTTATTTTGAACATGCTTTTACATGATATTTTTATTTTTGAAAAATTCGTAATATTTAATATATTTCCTTAAGAAAGCTACCATTCATCCAAATTTAAAATTATGAAATAAATGTACTAAATGATATTGTTTTTAGCTGAAAATTTTTGTACAGGATGTGTATGATATATAGATAATTACTATGTAGCCCAAATTTTGATTTGACTATTTTTAATATTTATTGCATCTTTTGGCCTAAAAATAGCTCGAAAATAGGTTGAAATTATGAATTAAATAAGAAATTATAAAATAAACATATACTGATCTATAATAAATAATAACAGTATTGAATTAGATTGAAATTAATTTAATGTGAAAAAAATCATAATTGAGTAATTTAGGATAATTTATGGATAAAATTGTAAATACAAGTATATAGGCGATAAATTAAAAACTTGAAATCAATTGATAACTGAATTCCCTATATTTTTAAGAGTCTATAGAAATTTTTGAGGAATTATTTGGAAATTGGGACTATTTATTATGAATTTACCTAATAAAATGACTTAAATTACAAGTCGAGATGTATTTTTAATATTAATAAGCTAAAGTGAATTAAATAGTTAAATAAAAACTATATATGTGATTGCTGGTCAAATTGGATTTAATGAATATTTTTATTATATTTATTAATATTTTCTAATCAAGATACACTTTAGGTATATTAGAGTTGTATAATACTTATATTGTGACAATATATAGATAATTAGGTAAAATACAATTTAATAACGTAAATTATGTATAGTACGGTCATATTTATATAATTACGTATAACTGTATTAAAAATTTGAACTACCTGTTAAAAGTCGTTTCTAGAAACAGGACTTGTAAAACGTGTTGTTAGGTTTATATGAACCTAACAATACTAACTTTATTAAAATCGGATAATCTTAAATAATTTAACCTATAACCTTATCATATTTAAGAATGCATATATTTCGGTAACCTTACCAGAATTAAAACATAAATTAATAAATTAAAAGTATGTTTTGATACGATCGAAACGATATATAATATGTAATAGTATATATGATGTACAGTATTAACAATTAATAACTTAATTCGATATATAGTGATAATATGACTATATATTATGAAAATAATAATAATAATAATAATAATAATAATAATAATATATCTATAACCGTTTTAGATTAAACCATAATATTTTTATAATTATTACGAAAACTGAATTTGGGTCTTTTGTGTAAATAGGATCTTCCAGTACAAAAACAGTTGACGATTCGAGTTAGCAGTAGTGAATGTCTAAACAAGTAAGTTGAGATTATAGCTTTATTGCTTATTGGGATACTGTTTAAAGTATCCAAAGACTCAAGAGTACTTCTACCTCTATTTGTAGTTAGTTGACTATGCACATATTGTGTATGTGGATGATACTCAGTTATGATAGGAGTTTAACTCCTTGGTATGCTATTCTATATGGTTGCATTGATTCTGTATTGTATGAACTTATTCGCCACCCTTAATTAAAACTAACGTGTATTCGACTAAAATGAATCTGGATATGCATAACACCTATTAGGGGAAACGATTAAGAGTGTCAAGCCAAATACCGACTTCTTTTAATGAGGATAGCTGAAATGGTTCTTTCCTCATCCTTAGTCAAACTAAAGGACAGGCAAGGAGGTCGCGGCAAGGTTAGGGGTTGTGGTTTTAAGGTGGTCATAAGAGGAGGGTGTTCTCCATTATACAAACTCGAGTTTAGTCTGACTTGAGTCGCGGTGAAACTTCTTAATCTGAATTAGAGCAGATATAATTTCTCTAACCTCACAGTGAACCGGATAACATTATGCGATATTTTATTTGATTGATTGCATTGCCTTTCATCATAAATATTAACTTTATTGTATTTGTATAGTACTCTTTTGACTCCGCTCTATTTACTAAGCTAGTTGTGCTTATATTCTTATAAACTCTTTTGTAGGTATTGAGTAAGGTTAGGATGTTCAGATATTACCGTTCTCAGGTTAGTGTGCTGCAGTTTGGGGAAGAGAGGATTAAGGAATTAATTGAATCTCGGTTTTTGACTTTGTTTTCGAGTTTTTGAGAAAACTAATTGAGAATTTCCTGAAAGCCCACTAATTTCTTAACTTATTATATATAGACTGCAAAACCTGTGGTTTTTAATAAACTCTTATTGTAAATTTTACTTTTAGACGTAAAACGTTTGTGTAAATATTATTGTAGTACTAGATAATGAGTTGTATAGAATAGGTATTTTATAAAGCTCTACCATAAGTTTGGTTATTAATAGGTATCAGAACGGACGTTTTCAAGCTGGTTAAGTTGTGGACATCTTGTGTGAACTGTATCTACGATAGCAACTGTGAAGTCAACTTTTATCTTAGGTTAGTTTACACGGCGGGATTATTATGACTTTTCTTGTTCGAAACGTGACACTAGGCTTGAAGCTGCTATTTATAAACATTGAGAAATGTGTAAATGCGTCGTTTGAATTTTGAAATTTGAAAATTTAAGCAGTTTAGCACTGTAAATTTAAAATTTACGACATGTGTGTCGAAAGTATAAAAAGGATAGGAGGGGTGGGGCTGATCATTTTGACTAGCCAATTTTTTTTTTTCAAGAATGTGGTGGTCCTTAAATTGTCTGGATTTTAAAAGCTCGATGGTTCAAGCCGATTACTAACAAGTCAGGTCAGTTCATGGTTCGAAATCGATATTTACCTAGATTTAGGGTCATTGATTTCCTTTGGATTCCATAACGACATTATGTTATAATATTGTTATTCTAAATTGTAAAAAACGAAATGTCATCCACTATAAGTAACAAATTCACGTGTACCATTTGAAATGGTTCCAATTATTTTTTTGCTTGTTTCGGGCGTATCAGGGGCATGTCTTTTAAAGGAATCATTCATGTAAATTAAACCACGTAAATCTGTGTGGAATTCCCTTAGCTTCCAAGGCAAAATTTACCTATTACGAATGTAAAGGTGCCTTTGTTTCATGGAAAAAGAAAATGTTTTTCAATAATGAATAATTTGTCACTATACTTACGTTATGAGTACTTAAAAAGAACAAAAAGTTGTATATTTTCTTTATCCCTTATTATGTGTTAACGAGGAAGAAGACATTTTTATTTGAAATTTTCAATTAAGAAATTACTTAGAACTTATAAAATTCAAACTAAAATTTATGCGCAATTATATACGATTGATTTATCTTCTTTTAGGAGGAAATAAAGGAGCTGATTTAGTCAGTATTTACGTTACATTGTCTACCCTTCTTCTTGGCAAATAAGATAGATGTTTTTGAAAATAAAATTTAAAATTTCTTCAAAATTGGAGGAGTTAGAAATTAGTAGATAGTACGGTGGCTATAAACTGTCACACCTAAGGAGGGAAAAAGGTATTGTATTTTATTTGGAAACAAATATATTAAGAGAAATGACAAATAGTGGGAAAGGAAAATTATATGGAAGCCCATTAAGAATTATTTGACCAAACAGAGTGTGCAATAATAATTTGAAGAACTCATCATCCAAGCAGTGTAAAAACAAACGATCCAATCCTAATTAAATACATAATTCTTAATAGCCTTTATTCGTAATTTCTTTTCTTACTGTTTATCATTTCTCATAAGCATTAAAAGCAACAAATCATGATGACACAAACCCAATATAAAAATATCAATAAGATAACAATTAACTTAATCAATATGATTAATAGTTTTTTAAAAGGTGCAATAGTTTGTTGTAAAAATAAAAAAATTTGAGGACTCAATATCATAAACCTTGGAACAAAATAATCCCTAATCTTTGTTGCTTTTGCCATCCTGCCACAAACTACAAACGGAGACGTTATTGGTGCCTCAAGAATTCGCATTCGATAAATTGTCTAAGTGCTGAATTTTTGTTTGTATTGAAGGATTAAGTTTACATAATTTCATATACTTCTCGTGGTATTGACACCATCATTGTGTTTGTGTGTGCGCTCCTGACATTCATTGAAGCTGCTAAATTATTAAAATTGTTTCATACCTTGTGACTACTTAGTTATGGTGTATTTTTTCAAAATAAAACATTTTATGATTTTTCATTTTTTCTTTTTGACGGGATCATGTAATCCATGTTTTGAATATTAAGACGGTTATTGGATTCGATACAATGGAAATTTTTTCGATAGTCAAATAATAAAATGAATGATCTTGTTATGGGGATCCTAGAATAACCATAAATGTTAGTACAAATATGGAGTATACAAAATGCATTGTCGTAGTAAGGATGATAATCGTTGCTGATCATAGAGGCTAGGGGGGCATCATAATGATATTATTGATATCCATATCTAAAGGAGCAAAAAATAAGTATAATTTACAAAGGTTTATATTCGGAGATGCTTCAATGGGCCAATGGCTTTACAAATTAAATTTGTTTTGGAGAATTCTACAATGCATTCCTGATAGACATAAGCGTATCATACTAAAAAGATAAGAAATATTCACCAATAACCCTTTAACTTATGTCTGGAGACAGGAATTGTCATGGTGTAAGGAAAAACTAACTCTTGTACTGTCCCAAAACATGTGGCAATAAGGGAAAATTTTCCTACAAAGTAACGATGGTAGAATTGTCTCATCTCGTAGTGCATTGCGAATGCTATTTTTAGTAAGAAAATTTGGAGAGGGTTAAAATGACTTATGGGCTTTAAGTCCATTAATGATGTGGGTTTAACTCTTTGAGTTAAAAGTAACGGTACTCAAAGAATTAAGTTTATCTGTTTAGAATGACTTAGAGATATATGGTATGACAGATTTGGAATAGAGATAGTTGGATCAGCTTATTTGTTTTCAATCTTTTTTAGAGAAGTTCATGCATATAGAGAAGCTCTGTATGGGCTTGGACTCAATAGGAGCTCATGAAGAATCTGTTAATTAGAAGACTCATCTTGATTGTCAATTGTCATTGTGATTTAATGGACATCGTCAATGACCTAACTCTAACTCTATAAATACTCTAGAGTTCTTTCTCATTTGCTACAATTAAGTTATTTAAAGAAATGAAATCGTGTTGTCACATTGCTACCAATAGAGTCTATTACTAGCGTGTCTAAGCTCCTTAAGACTGTTTGCTCTACCTCACTGTTTCTTCTTCTCAAAGTTATCCCTTACATGCCATTTTACATCACTAAATGTGTGCAAATAGGCTTTAGTTTATGGATCGATTCGTTTAACCTGTTTTTAAAATGAGTTTGGATCAAGGTTTTTTTATTCATTTAAAAGTGGATTAAATGAGCTCAATCTGTTTAATCTGTGAGTTAAAATGGGTCAGATTGGGAAACCCATTTATGCTTTTGGTCTACGGGCTAATCCGTTTAAATAAGTTAAAAGCTAAAATTTTTGGGCCCGTTTGAAAAAAAAAGAGACAAATGAGCTTAGTTTATTTAATGCGTGGGTCAAAATAAGCCCGATTGGATTGATCTATTTAACCTACTTATACATCTTTATACATTACTCCTCTAATGCTACGTATAGTGCAAAATTCATAGTGTATACATGTCATCAGTGTAATCGGAATCCTTTATCTACAAAATTCGATACTTAGGATTGGTTACTCATAAGTTCTAAAGAAAATTTATTGATGACAATATATTATTGCATTTTTTTTAAGATTTATTCTTGTACCTTTCTGTAAAGTTTTCAATGCACTAAAGTAACAACAGTTAAATTTTACTCCATAAAACATTCATAGGTTTCAATGATTTTCAAATCGATAAATATAATCTATAATCGACAATATGACGAAATTGTATGATTCATAATACTTAGGTATTTCATATTAAAAATAATGTCCGAAATTAAATAACCATTTTAATCCTGCTGTACGGAAATAAAGTACTTAAAAGATATTTGTCTTGAGGATAACATCTAGGGATGATATATTTTCAATTGATGAGTACTTTTTTGTGTTAATGATATATTTGTCAGCGATGCATATGTACGTGAAGTTTCACTGGAAGAAGTACTTCACTACAAGGCTTACGTTTTGTTCTACGAAATAATTTGTGTTGGTTCTTCTTTCACAATTCAATGATTCTCTTTTCTTACATTAACGTTTGTATAAATGCATTTTTCTTGCAGAATAAAGCCGAAGAAGGGCTGAACGAAAATGCATGGGAAAATTAGGTCTATGTTCAGTTTACGTATTGAATAGTTTAATACTTTCAAGATTTGACTCTTGGCTAGAAGAGATGTTGAGATGTTTTAACTTGTTAACTCAACTTAAGTTGAAACGCCCTAAAATTCGAGGATGTCACAATCCGCCATGTGTCCCTATCTATTAGGAATACGTTAAGGTTCTAAAATTAACTATAACCCTTAAAATCACTTATAATAACTGCTTAATAAATATAAAATAACAAATCTCCAAATACATAAATTCGAGTGATTCACAGGTGAGTCACTTTAATCTCAAACATACTAAATAATTAGATCTTGATCTTTTACAACATACTGAGCCAACGGCTACTTTTCCTCAACCGGATGATAGTAAGTCTATAATTGTAAATTTATCAATTTGATCTGCAGCTGTAAAAATAGAAGAATAAACTGAAACTTAGTACGAGTGCATAAGCACATACAGATGTCAAGTCCAAAACATACACATACATATAATACAATTGTAACAGACTATAAACAAATATCAAGTTCATTATCTTTAATTTAGACTAGCAATCAACAAAGAAGTACTCATGACCCTGCCACAATTTGATCCTTGTCCACATATATAGGTGGATATAAATATACGTTTTCCTTTAACTCCTTTACACCTAGAGACCGAAATCTAGAACCTAATATTCTAGCTGTGTCATCACATATACAAGTACATTAGGGAATTCTCACATATAATCGGCAATTGCTCCTTTAGGAAACTACTGCTATGGGTCCTTAGAGCGAGCAAGTCAAGTAAAACCAACAAACCAAATTAATTAGGCCGAATATAGATTTAGTCCGATTTGATTACTAATTCTTATCAAACACAAGCAACAACCAACACCACATATTTGGAATTACTCCAAAATCAAATACAAGTCTCTAATCTCAAAACCCAAACAAAAACTTAGACCTCGATAAGGGATATCAAACACTATGAATCTAGAAGAAACAAGTAGCACGTTAACCTTTATGCATTTTAAGACTAAGTCTTACCTAGGAGTTATCTACGAATCTATGATTTATTCAATCAAGGTTCCGAAAGAAATCGTTGAATTAAATAATAATAACATAACACCATTAAAATAAAAAGGTGATACAACTATATATAAGATTACTTTTTATAGTAACTTAGAAAGGATTGCCAGTAGTTGCTAGATTAGCATTATTAGACACCAAGCTTCTAGAATATCAATAGGCCTATGTTGATATTATAGAAACAACCTTGAATGTTGGAACAGTATTTGTAATATTGTATCCAAATTATAACATAACTTTAGCTAATCCAAAGCTACTAGAAGCTCTGCAAGTGCAAGTACAGATCGTTGGAGCACCATTGGACCTTAAGGCGATTATAGCTACACTTCACTACCAAATGGTCTATAGAGTTCAGAATCGCTCCTTGGATTTATCACTGCCAGGAAAAGGAGGTGAATCCATGATCGATCCGATAAGACAACGCATTGTACCAGAAGCAAACTCTGAATCTTGATGAACGAGTCCATTTAGTATTAGAGCCAATAATTAATTTCTTTTAGAGGAGGGGGAGAGAGTTAATTGATTATGGAAAGTTTCGATACACATATACATTCTATGTCCACATTGCCTACTATTACTTTACCTGTAGCCACCTTCAACTTAGATACTACAACCTTCAATAGGAGTCATTCCAACAAGATAGATTACCTTTATGAGGTATCTTATCTAGATGAACAAGAAAAAATAGATGGAATCTCTTTACCACTTGTAAATCTATAGTCAGCTTTTGCCAGACCTCAAAAATACTTACTTAAGTCACTTATTAGTCCAACCTCCAAACAAGTGAAAGAGTATATACAACCTTCAAAGTTTGATTAATGTCCAATTGGGGCTTCTCAAGAAGAGCAGTTTGTAACCTTACACATACCACTAGAATTCCCTAAGTTATGGTTATCTCAAGGTTACACTCACATATGCTATAGAGAGATTAGACTTGCCCTTACTTTACATGGGAGGAAAGGATTGCCAGTAGTTGTTAGATTAGCATTATTGGACAATAGGTTTCTAGAATATCAATAGGCTTATGTTGATACTATAGAAACAACCCCGAATGCTAGAATAGTGTATATAACATTGTATCCAAACTATAACATAGCTTTAGCTGATCCAAAGCTACTAAAAGCTCTGCAAGTGCAAGTATAGATCATTGGAGCACCAATGGACCCTAAGGCGATTGTAGCTGCACTCTACTACAAGATGGTTTATAGAGTTCAGAATCATTCCCTGGATTTATCGTTGCTAGGAAAAGGAGGTGAAGCCCTGATCATTTCCATGGACTATAACAGAACTCCTACAGAAGTACATGTACCGAGGCAAATGTCCAAAACAGATCTATTAAAGATCTTGCTAACCACATCGGTGGCAAGCTATGAGAAGCGACATCACAACACTGTCCTAGTATAGTCATCCGATCCTATGTTTATCAAAAAGCAAAATGGGTCTGTTGTGATCCAGTTCCAAAAGCAGCCAAAGGAACAAAAGATTGGTTCCTTCATATTCCTAACAATGATGGCAATTTATCCATCAGACATTTACCAAAGCTTAAAGCCAGATAAGAGATTGCAGCAAATTATCAAACACTTTGACAATCAAGGAAAACCAGTTTATTTCTTTAGAGACCTATTCAATGGTCATTGTTACTTTAATGAGAACTATCGATGTGATAACTATTATGTTAAAAGACATTTTCTTGAGGAACCTTTAAAATCAAAGAACAGGTGTATAGATTTTTACTTTAGGAAGTATCAAGATGGAGATCCTAGTATTGGATCATTAGGAGAAGACTATAGGAAATGGCAATATATGGTTCATTATGGACCATCTTCAAATTAGGAAAACTCATCACCAAGAAGTAAACCAAGCTAGAAATTTACTCTACCACAAAATTAGGACTGTCAATTTAGTCAGATCAAGCAAAAAACAAGAGTCCCTCAATATGGGTTATGAAAATCATTACTATAACATGACCCAGCAACATATAAAACCTAATTCACTGTTCCAAATATATAATAGACTTAACCAAGTGGAAATTAGGATTAATCCTTTGAGAGGAGAGGTAAACTACACTCTAGAGCTATTAAGCAAAAAGAGGCATGAGGAACGGATGACTCATTCATCTAGGTGGGTTCCAAAGGAGCAACTTCCACCAAAGAAAAGAGACGAAGCATAAGTAGTCTCATAACGAGAAGACAGTATAGAAGACAATGACTCTTTGTCAAATACTGAACAAACCATGTCGGAAGACCAAACTCTAACACACTTAACCCATGTTAAGTATGATCCTTCTTTTATGATGCAACTCCAAAAGAATGAGAGTGAATTCCTACCTTGTGAGGAATACACTGTAGATAATTATAGACACTCTCCAAAGGTAACAAACCTTATGGAGCGTGATGCATTAGGGAATCAGAAGAAGAGTAGTGCAATGGAAGCTACACTTAATTGGCATATAGATAATGCAATGGCTTAAAACAAGTTTCTTACTTGAATAGATTCTAACATAGGAAATATCCAACAAAGGTTGCCTACTGTTGAGAAAAAAGTAGATGACGAGACAAGGTTGATTTCACTCCTTCAGAAGAGAATAGAAGAAGTAAAGAAGTCTATACCACAACCAGGTATAAGTCTTCAAGACTATGTAGAGCAAAATGAGTTAGAGATCAAAAAGCTGAAAAACCAAATAGCCATGCTCAAAGCAAGAGAGAGAGGAACATCTTATGTTCTATCTACAGCGAGATCAGACATTTTCTATAACACCCTCATGCTAAGGAAGACATCAATACTTTTGATAGAACCCCAGCAACCTGCCAAAAAGACTTTGTTTGAACTACGAAAGCAGGCTAGACAGATTGAGGAGTCAAGGAAAAAGAAGGGGAAAACGAAAGAAGCCTTAACAGCTCATGTACAAGAACTCTATAAAGACTTAAGAGATTATGATGACGAATCTAAAGAAGATGTCTCTATGTAAAAAATGTGCATGGTAAAAAGCCAACAAGAAGAACCGATCAAAGCATTCCTTGAGGCATATCACCACCAAACACTCCCGAAAATTGCTATGGCTGAGAATCTCCAAGAAGAAGAATCCAACTCTTCTGAGGAAACTACTACAGAGGACAGTATTACCGGTAGTTCAGAAGAAGAACTAACTGAAAAGGATGAAGTCAACAACTTTGATTCTGTTACAAAATCAGACTCATTAGAATACTATTCAAGTGAAGAGAGTACTACTTCTAAACTACCATCCAAATCAATTGTAATGGTTAGAAGTAATAGTATTGGATTAGACTCTGATGAAGTTATGGGAGCTTCATCATCTTCAAGAAAGAGGCCTAAATCCAATGGTAATAGTTTTACCATTGATGATATTCCATATGTTAGATGGCCAGATAGACTTCAAGAGTTTCATGCATAGATGTCCACAAGATTTTTATCACATCCATCACATAGTGAGATACTAACTGAATTTGTTAGTAGGCTTACCGAAATACTTAAGGATTGGTGGAACTCAGCATTAGAACAAGATCAAGTCTATTACTTGACCTTGACCAACTTTGATGAAGCCATATACATCATCCATCAATTCTTTAATGGCAACTTGAAGACTTAAAGGAAATTAAGAGAAAGGAATTTCATGAGAGGAAATGTTGTTCTTACAAGAAGAAAGATTTAGACAAACATTTCAAGAAAATGGTTCAACTCTTTTATCAACTTGGAGCTGACATTAACCTTAAACAAGTATTCCTTTCCTCTATACCATTCCCATTAGCAAGGGGAAATAAGAGATACCTTCAATTGAAAAATTAGAAGGTAATTAATATCTCAGTTGGCAAAATTCAGCAGATACTTCACATGGTCATTGAAGATATGTGTGACAAAAGAAAAGTCATTAAGGATTATATTCGTGGAAGCCATATCTTTGATGAAATGTGTAACAAGGCAGATTTCTACATCAAATGTAGGAATCTAGACAAGGAATGTATCTGTAATCCTAAGAAGAAAAGGAAGTATCTCAAAGCCAAATCAAGGAAAAGATCCTTCCAAAAACCTAAGAGAAACTTCGAGACTAAGAAATGGAAGTACTTTAGAAAGAAAGGAAAGATGAGCAAGAAATCTAGCCGCTGTTTCATATGTAACAAAACTGGACATTATTCAAAGCAACGTCCTCAAAAGGGATCACAAAAGATGATCCAACAAATCGTCTAGAAGGTTAGAGTTAAATTGGAGAAAATGATGACTTAGAGTCTCTATTCTCAGAAGAAGACTCACCATCAGAAAAGACATTGTTTTCTCTTCAGAC
This sequence comes from Lumnitzera littorea, assembly GCA_024138015.1. Taxonomy (NCBI): domain Eukaryota; kingdom Viridiplantae; phylum Streptophyta; class Magnoliopsida; order Myrtales; family Combretaceae; genus Lumnitzera; species Lumnitzera littorea. Next base: position 13,044,101 of record JAMXBB010000004.1, read on the forward strand.
ATTCACTCATGAAGATGAATGGAAAGATTCAGAAGATGAGTCTTTCTCAATACAGGAAAGTCAACCAAGCATTGCTAACCAGATCATGAGCATTAGTACACCTCACATTCCAATCCAGATCCTTGTTAACAAATATGCTAAGCCTATTCCTGTTATTACTTTCATTGACATTGGAGTAACTTAAAGCATTATAAATCTTCAGATACTCCCTGAAAATCTTTGGATCCCATATACTAAAACTTTTGTTACAGCATCTAATGAGAATTTCCATATTCATCTCAAGAGTAAACCTATAAAAGTACAATTCTTTCCTAGATGCAGTATCATCACTTCAGTCCTTGGATCTCCATTGCCTAATAAAGACATTGTTGTTGGCTGGGATATATTATCCAAGCTATCTAAGATGAGGATACACCTAGAAGCTATTAGATTCAAGAAGTACTACAAGCCCTATACCGAACTTCCAAGATTCTATTTCATTGAAGAAATCAGTGTAGAAGACATAGTGAGTAAGATCAAAGCTAATGCTTGCACAAATAGCTACATTGAATTCCCTAACAAATGTTGATGGAAATTAGCCTTCGACCAAATCCAAGCTAAGGCCTATCAATGCTTGCCGAGGCTAAACTGTAGCCAGAAGGATGAGAGGAAGGAAAATAAACACTCGGCATCAAGTCTGTTGTCAGTAGAGGTGTCGAGAAACTACAAGGCTGAGTACTCAAGACTAAAGAACCATTTAGCATAGCACTGAGAGACTCGTGCCAACCGACTCTAGAGCTCGGCAATTATGGGCTGACCTTTTTGGTGCTTTGGCCAAACCATGTGAGACTTCAAAGACTCTTTCCCAAACCTGCACATCTAACTGCCGACCCCGTCTGGTTCAAATACGACTCCCCCTAGAACATGTTGAGTGACTGCATGTTAACTTCCCTTATAAAATACACAGTTTTGTATTCTTGTACATGTTTTCCTTTTTTTTTATTTATGAGCCCGATTCTTTAGAGTTTAAGGCCTTGTACATTATTTATATTTTTGCCACTAGGGTTTAGGACTTGCTATAAATATCAACATTTGTATTAACATAAAGAGATAGATATAGACATATATATAGAGAGAGTGAAACTTTCCTCTTTTGAGAAAGCTGTACTTGAGTTAGTAAAGCTTGTGTTTGTCAGATTATTAAGTATCGATTACTCTTTTTAATCTCTCCCGTGTTCTTATCAATCTTATTCTTACAATTGTGGTGAAACCCTTCATTTAAATTGGTTAGTAACTTATATCTAACCCTCATTTGAATCCTGAGTAACATTTAGTGTTCGCAAGTTGTATCGAACTCTATTTCGAGCTCAAACCCCTGATTGTGTTTATGTCTTGGTGAGTTATATCCATTCACATTCACCATTAAAAACCTTCCTGTTCTTCATACCCATTTTTCTTTTGAAATCCCGAATACCCATTCTAGGTTCCAAACCCACTGCTGTTTCTTTGATCCTTATGATCTTGGTATCAGAGCTTTGGGGAGATACGCGTACTAGTATTCTTCAAAGTAGATTTATGGTTCTAACATTTTTTTTAGTCATTGTTTTGTAGTGTAGTGTATTATTCATAGTAGTCGTAAGTAGTTGCAAAAGCCAAGTAGTGGTTGTTTCTGGGTTACTGTTAGTGTTTTGTTGTTTGGTCGATTCTCTGGTCAATTAATGTATGGACAAGAATGTCGGAGGATAGTGCTAACAACACTAGTGATAGTCTTCGTAGAAGCTTAAGGTGACATGTTTACAAATTAAAATACCAAATCCAAAATCTTACTGACTCTATTCAGGAGCTTACTAGCTTAGTTAGAGGCCACAGACGTAATGGCCAAGAAAGAAGAAGGGAACGAACACCCACAAGTGAAAGTGGTTCTAATGAGCTCGATAATGATGAGTGACAACTGAGAAGAAGAGAAAACCATCTAGTGCCGAGAAGGAGAAATTAAAGGAGTGTTGACTCTAAAACAAATCAAGAAGCCTAGAGAAGAGAGCCAAGGTCGAGAAGGAACATAGCAGAGCAAAGCTCTAATAGAAGTGGTTGAACCGAGGTGAATCGACCAGCTCGAAATGCAAGGGATGAACCCCGAGCACTTGGCTGAGGACTTGACAATGTCAAGCTGAAACTGCCGACCTTTTGTGGAAGTAGCTAACTTGAAGAGTTCCTTGACTGGGTTCCCTAAGTCGAGAGTTATTTGAGTGCTACGAGTGCGATGATTGAGCAAAGGTTAAGTTGACTTCATTATCCTTTGTTGAATATGCAAGTCTTTAGTAGGATAAGCTAGTGGCTAACCGAGATACTGAAGGAGAGGAGCCGATCAGAACTTGGAGGCTCATGAAAAGATTGATGAACCAATGCTTTGTATCGACTTATTTCAAGCAAGAGATGCTCCATGCTTTCTAGCACCTGAGACAAGGTCCAAATACTGTTGAAGAGTATTTGCAAAATTTTAAGATCTTGATGACAAGATGTGAGATTGCTGAACCCCAGACTGCACCATTACCAAATTCTTGAGTAGACTCTAGGACAACATTGCTGACATAGTTGAATTGTAGCTGTTCAACTCTTTGGATAAGCTAATTAATTTGACATTAAAAGTAGAGAAGTAGAGGAGAAGAAGGCATCAGAGGCCGAGTAGCCAACCTCAATAAGGTAGCCCTAAGCCTAAGAGGTATGCAGAGAGAAGGTATTTGGTAATAAAGCTTGAGAAGTGAAGTGCTTTAAGTGCTTAGGCTACAGACACATTGCGTTTCGATACCCGAATAAGAGGCTCATGGTCTTAAAGGGCGAAGGGCCTAAAGCTCAAATTGAGGGTCAAAGTGACAAGAGCTCGAATAACTAATTAATGGAAGAAGATGTCTATCTCAAGGACTTTGATAAACTCTTAACTACGGCCATACAAGATGACTTGAAGGCAAATCTTGGACATAAGGAAAATTTATTTCACATGCAGTGCCTAGTGAATAGGAAGACCTGTTTCCTAGTTATCGATGGAGGTAGCTGTACTAACGTCATTTCTGCTGAGTTAGTAGAAAAGATGAAATTGCTAACCTACCCGCATCCCTAACCTTATGGATTAAAATGGTTTAATGATAAGGGTATGGTCCATATGCATAAAAGAGCGCGGATCACATTCAAGGTAGGCAATATGAGGATGAGATCGACTTTGACATAGTGCTTATGAATGCCGTGAATTTACTTCTTAGCCGACCATGAGAGTTTGATCGGAAATTGATCCATGACGGATTCCTCAACACTTACACTATTTGGAAGGATGGGAAGAGCTATCTCTTAATCCTGATGAGTATTGAGTAAATCCAAAGACACTCGGCTCCTATGGTAAAGCGAAAAGGGAGAAGGAACTTATTCGGCATTGTTGAGCTTAGATTTTCACCTCTTAGTTCTTTAAAAATTAAGTTTTCTCTAAACTGATCGGTACTAAACCCTACTCGTTTAATACTGATCTTCGATTAGAGTTTAAAGAAAAATTGTTTTGTTTTAAAAGAACTTTGGAGACACCACCTTATCGCAGTCGGGAAAAACAATTAAGTTGGTTATAACTTAACCACTAATCTACAAAAAAACCAATTTTTGAAACAGCTTTTTGAAACTAGAGATCATAGATCCAAGGGTTAAGAATTTTAACCTTTATGGGTACTATTAACTTTTCAAAATTAAAATTAAACTTAAAAATCACCTTTTAATTTTGAAAGATAAGACTTGATTATTATTTACTTCTAATTGGATCATTTAAGTAATTTAAACTAAAAAGAAAAATTAGATTTTTTTATTTTTTATAGTTGTTCCATGGGTGCCTACGTACCCGTTATTTGGGATCAAATGTACGTAGTTCTTTTTAATAAAAATACTATTGGGTTGAGTTGATTTTAGTTTTTAAAATATCCGGGTTTACGTTTTTACTCATTTTGATTTATTTAAGAAAATTTCCTAAAGGACCCTAAATTGGATTTTATTTATTTATTTATTGGAAATTCTGAATGAAGAATGGTTGATTTATTTTTGTTTTATCTTTCGAAAATCAATTTTCTAAGTGATAAAACAACTTTATTACTTATCTCCTTATTCACTTATTTTTATATTTTTTATTTCTATCTATTTATTTATTTTATTAAACTAAAAATAAATAACTAATTAAACTACTTTTTCTTTACTTTGTTCTTTTTTTTCCTTTTCTTACTTTCTTTTTCTTTTTCTTTTTCTTTTTTTTTATTACATTTACATTATAAACAAGTAAATAAATAAAATAAAAACAATTAAAAAATGAATTGGACTAGCAAGGGCTCTTGGATGCACGAATCGGTTCGGGTGCTGGATCAGATCGCGGGTCGAATCTTGGGTTCCTCTTCAATAGTAATAGCAAGGCATGATTCGCCTTGATCTAGCCACTGAATTAAAAGGGAAAAGGGGTTTTTGTGTATTTCCAATTGGGATTAGGGGAGGTAGGCCGAGTGTCGTAGAGTTTGGAGGTGGTTTAAAGGGTTATCGAAGGTGACGGTTGGTGGTGGGTGATGGAGCTTAGGCGGCGTTAGAGGGAGTTGCTGGGCATGGTTGGCTGATTGGGGTAGGGGTTTTGGAGTGTAGGGAGTTTGATTGTAGATTTAGTTTAGGCTGAAGGTGGTTGAGGATGGTGGTTCAAGGAGAGTGAGCTTTGGCGGTTAGGTTTTGGGGGTAATTGTTTGGTTGAGCGGCTAGGGGGTACGGTGGAGGATGAAGGTGGTTGGGTTAGGGAGCTGATGGATTGGGGATCACGGCCATGGTGTTGGATTGTGGTGGAGGGCTTGAAAAAGAGAGATTTGAAGAGAGAGAAAGAGAATCGCGAGAGAGAGGGAGAGCTTGAGAGTTGATTTTGAAGCTCATGGGTGGTTGTGTATGCTTGTTGATGGTCCCTAAGACCCTATTTCTACATGAATTTCACTCAAAAACTAAGGAAACTCGAAATTGGATTTGAATGCAAATGCACGAAAATTCAATTTTTTTTTTTTATTTTTGAAAGCCAATTTGAATGTGCTTGTGACTAAATATGTACTTGCTCTTAACACTAATTTGAAGCACGCCATGTCTAGTGTGAGATTGATGTAAGAAACTATGTGCTCGTGTGTAGAATTTGTACAGAAATTGAAGCTAAAGTAGAGGGAGTAGGTTGTTCTTACGAAGGAAAAAGGAGGAAAATTGAGGGGAAAACGAGGGAAATTGAGGGAAAGTGTTGATGTGGCACTACGTTAACCGTGCCAACCACTCTCGACTTGCCACGTATCATCACGTGATACGTGGGAGCTGATGTGGCATACTATGTAGTGCCACGTCAGCAAGAATGCCCAACCCAACGCTGCCAAGTGTTAGGACACGTGGCACAATCAGATCCTGACATGTAGCAGTCTGTTAGTTAACAAAAAATAAAAAGAAAAAAGACCTCCCTGCTTTTGACAAGATTTAAACCCAAGACCTTCTATGTACTTATCCGTTAGTTCATTGGCTTTGTACCTTATTCATATGCACATATAGACTTGATCAGCTTAGGCTACATTTAAATCTAAACTCAGGTTCAACGGCCCAATTTCTAAACGAAATTAAAAAATAAAATCTACCCTAATAAAAAGTCATTTTTTAGAATCTTTTATTTTTTTCAATTTTTCTAATTTTTTGTAATTTTTCAATTTTATAACTTTTTTCCAAATTTTCCCATTTTCTAAATTTCTCAATTTTTGTGTTTTTTTTAATCTAAATTTCATATTTTTTATGCTTTTCTTATTTTTTGAAAATTTTTGTATTTTTTCCTAAACTTCATATTTTTTGGGTTTTCTTATTTTTCTATTTTTTGCACTTTTGCTAATTTAAGGCCTATTGAGAAAAGAAAGAAAAATAATAAAAATAGAAATAAAGAGGGCAAAAATTAGGTGTTTACAGGCAACTCAGTCCGTTCTCAATGCTTAATGTCGATGACGACTTCCTTTCAAACTCGTAGTAATGATTAAAATCAACCCCTACCAAATCTAAGCCGAGGTCTATCAATGCTTGCCGGGGTCGAGCTGTAGTCAGAAGGATGAAAGGAAGGAAAATAAACACTCAGTATCAAGTTTGTTGTAAGCTGAAGTGTCGAAAAACCATAAGGCCAAGTACTCGAGACCAAAGAACCACTCGGCATAACTCCAAGAGACTTATGCCGATCAACTCTAAAGCTTGACAATTATAGGTTGACCTTTTTGGTGCTTCGGCCAAACCATACGAGACTTCAAGGACTCTTTCTTGAAACTGTACATCCAACTGTCGACCCCGTCCAGTCCGGATACTACTCTTCCCAAGACTTGTCAAGTGATTGCATACCGACTTCTTCTGTAAAATGTATAGTTTTGTATTCTTATACATGTTTTTCTTCATTTTATTCATGAGCCCGATTTTTTAGGGTTTAAAGCCTTATATATTATTTACAGTTTTACCACTAGGGTTTAGAACTTGTTATAAATAGCAACATTTGTACTAACATAAAGAGACAGATACAGATACAGATACAGATACAGACATATTTATACAAAGAGTGAAACTTTCCTTTTTTAAGAAGGTTGTATTTGAGCTAGTAGAGCTTGCATTTGTTGAATTATTAACTATCAATTACTCTCTTCAATTTCTCCCGTGTTCTTTTTAATCTTATTCTTAGGATTGTGGTGAATCCCTTCATTTGAACCGATTAGTAAGTTATATCCAACCTTTATTTGAATCCCGAGCGACATTTAGTGTTCGTGAGTTGTATTGAACTTTATTTTGAGCTCAAACCCCTGATTGTGTTTGTGTCTTGGTAAGTTATATCTATTCATATTCACCATTAAAAACCTTCCTGTTCTTTGTACCTGTTTTTCTTTTGAAATCTCGAATACCCATTCTGGGTTCCTGACTCGCTGCTATTTCTTTTATCCTTATTATCAAGTAACATTTAGTGTTCGTGAGTTTATCAAACTCTATTTCGAGCTCAAACCCTTGATTGTGTTTGTGTCTTGGTGAGTTATATCCATTCACATTCACCATAAAAAACCTTCTTGTTCTTCATACCCATTTTTCTTTTAGAATCCCGAATACCCATTTTGGGTTCCCTACCCACTGCTGTTTCTTGATCCTTATCAAATGTGATCACTTACTTTGGCAAAATGATTTTTTTTTTTGTGAGTATTCCTTTTAAAAAGAATGAACATATCAATCCTACTAAGGTGTGCCATTTAGGAACAAATCCTGAACATTCAAGATTGGCTGATGAAGAGTGCAGTACATTATTGAGACAAGGATTAATTGAAGCATTAGATTCACAGTGGGCATGCGAGGTATTCTATGTTAATAAGAGAGCTGAACAAGTCATAGGGAAATTAAGACTGTAAGCCCCAAAGCTAAGCCAATTGATCATAGGATTGAACCTAGAACATAAGTTTTGGACGATCGGTTAAGGAATCCGATTAAACTCCAAATTATAAACTATTGAGAGAAATATTAGTAAAAATGATCCCGTAAACTTAAATTTAAGAAAATAAATAGTAAAATAGGAGACTATAAAATTTCCAAATTTTAAGCATAATAATTGTTAATTACCGAAAAGGCGAAAAGTGTAATCTAATAACTAATAACTAATAACTAATAACTAATAAATTACTAGAGATAGATTATATGTATATTAAAAATTTTAGAATGACCAAAATAATAATTAGGAATGTTCACATATACTTTACATGTATTTACGTGTAAATAAAAATACGCGAAATTATCTAAATTGGCCAAAAACTTAGTAAATAATTAAAGAAAATTATAAATTAATTGTGGAAAAATCAGAAAAAAATCAGAAGGGTGTGGAATGATGTAAACTTGGTCGTGGCAAGTCAAAATCTGAAAAGAAAAATTAACCAATTAGAATTAGGCAACACAAAAGCCAAAATTTAAGGGATAAAGTAATTGTCTTATCTAATTTAATGCACAATAATTACACTAAAACCCTATAAATAGCAAGAAAAATCCAGGCACTCATTTGGACAGTTAGAAATCAGAGAAAATTAGGGAGAGGCAAAAATTGAGAGAAAAATTCAAGTTACAAAAAAAAAAAGAAAAACTGTGCAGTTAGGGCCTCTAAAGGGAACCCCTACTAGCAGAGCAGCTGGAAGTGGACGGCCACCACCACCACATGGTGGTGGTAGCGCCTAGGCCAGCCGACAAGGCCACGGCGGCCGACGGTGGCTGAAGCCACTCAGATCGGTGAGTCCGATTTCCAGCCCGATTCTTGTGTAATTTTGTAAAAATAGTAAATAGTTTTATAAAATTATGAAACTTGTTATTCTGAGGTTTTATTGTGTGTAGATTTAGGGAAAAATAGTGATTTGGTTTAATCACATCTGAAAATATAGAGTCCTTAAGAAATTGTGCAAAACCGAGCATAATTAGAACAGAAAATAAATAGGCTTAGGAGTGTAGTTTGGAGCTCAATTTTTTTATGTAGGATGCTCATATGATATAGAATAGTGCTATGAAGCCATTTTTTTAAAATTAATTTCTGAAATTTTTAAGTTAATTTTTAGCCCTAGAATGATGGAAAAATTGGGTAAATTGGAGTTAATTAGGTGATTAGGATATTAATTACTGATTTAGATAGTAATTAGATGTTTAGGGATGTTAATCTCCGATGTGGAACCCTAATTCTAATCTTTGGAGTATTAAGTATGGTTAATTTAGGAAATTAGGTAATTAATATAAGAAATTAGTAATATGTGAAATTGTAAATTAATAAATTTAAAAAATTAGGGTTATTTAGATAATATTAGAGTAAAAATCAAAATAATATTAAATCTGAATTAAGATTGAATTTTAGGTAATTATATAAAAAAGTAAGATTTTCTCACATCGGGGATAAATTCGATATCCTAATTAGGACTAGCGTGTACCAAATAGCTTAGAATACTAAATTAAGACCCAATAGGATATTTGAATACTTGAGCTTAATGTGATTAATTTCACATTAGGATTATAGCATGTTTAGGACTTAGAAATCGAACTAAAACTTAATTTAGAAATCGATGTGGAAATTGAACCCGAACCTAACCCCAAACCTAGAATAATTATAAAAGACTTAAGACCTAGATAATTAAGTATATTAAACCCTAAACAACACATAATAAGCGTTATAGGGTAAAATGAACCTATAATAGTTATATGAAAAGCTGAAACCTCGTTTGTGTTATAGGGATGATTGGAGATGGCCTGAGCAAATTGGACCTCGAGTGAGTGAGCGAGGAGTCGAGGTAAGTTGGGATTAATACGATGCTGTATTTTGGAGGCTTAAGATTATGCTTGGTTGTGCTTATTAGATAGTTGAATGTGTGCATGTGCTTGATTATGGGTGATGCTATGATTCTGTTTGTTACTCTGGCACGTATTGTATGAATTGTATGAAAGGATTGATCACCCTAAACTGGACTTAATTAAATATCCGACCAGTAATCATAATCGAACATGCATGGCAACCCGTTAGGGGAACTTAGGACTCTCCGGCCAAATACCAACCCCTTCGGAAGGGATAGCGCAGGATTGCAAAATGGTCCCTTCTTCATCCTCAGTCGAACTAAGTGACAGGAGAGGAGGTCGCGGCGAGGGTGAAGGCAGTGGTTCGAAGGTAGTCGCGGGAGGAGCAAGGTCTCCATTACATAAGCTTGGGTTTGGTCGTGAGCTGTTGCATTAACGGCAACTCCTCAACCCGGATTAGAGCGGGCGCAATTTCTCTAATCTCACGATGGGCCGGACAACGTCGTGCGATGGTATTTGCTTGCACATGCATTGCATCTAATAAGTGATTGAAAACCTTGTTGTATGTATAGTATAGTTTTAAGTCCTCCATCCCTACTTATTGAGCTGTGGTTGCTCACATCCCTATAGACGTCGTGTAGGTGCTGGCTAAGAAGCGGCAAACAACTACTCTGAAGCTAGCAACTGCTGGATCTTGGAGAGTGAGGAAAAATATTGACGAATAAACATATATTTTTAAGGTCTAAGTTTTTATTTTAGAATTATTTTTCATTTCCGAATGATGTAATAATTTAGAAAAATACTATAGAGAAATATTATAAACTTTAACTACAATAACTGAATTATAACATATATATATATAATTTCACTTTTATAGGTAAATGATTTATTTAAATTACAAACTGTCTACTTCAAAGCGGGTTAGTTGTGGACGCCTTGTATAGATCAGGTCTAAGATAGCGGTTGTAAGGCCAACTTCTATCTTAGGATGGTTTAGATGGCGGGGCTGTTACGACTCTACTGTTTCGGGGCGTGACAAAAACTTGTTATCAATTTCCAGCCTCTTAACCATTTTTTGCAGAATGATAAGTTTCCAATTCCTAACAGGAATATTCTATTCCAAAACATTGCAAAAGCCAAAATGTTTTCAAAGTTTGATCTCAAAGCTAGATTTTGGCAGTTAGAATTCATCTTGATCATAAGTATAAAATAAGGTTCTGCATTCCAAATCACCATTTTTAGTGGAAGGTACTACCATTCGGATTGAAAACGGCACCATCACTATTCCTGAAGGCAATGATAAAAATTTTCAAACTTATTTTAAACACTGCTATCATCTACATAGATGATATCCTTCTGTTCAGTGAAGATGAGCAGTCACATGTAAGACTCCTACAACAGTTCTATGAACTTGTAATAACATATGGAGTTATGTTATCAGAAAAGAAGATGAAGGTAACTCAGACTGAAATGGAATTCTTAAGAATGAAGATCAAGGATGGATGTTATCAACCAGAGCCCAACATTGCCAAAGAATTGTTGAAATTCCCAGACAAAAACTTCAACACCAAGTAAATACAACAATTTCTAAGGATAGTTAACTATCTTAGAGATTTTGTCCCTTAAATCTTTAAGTATACATCTATTCTATCTCAAATGCTGAAAAAGGAACATCCACCATGGAAAGAGAAACAATCCCAAGCAGTCAAGTTCTTGAAGCAAGAATTACATAAACTACCACCACTCAAGATTCCATCGGGAGGACGACTCATTTTGCAGATAGATGCTAGTGACAAGTATTAGAGGGCAATACTTCTAGAGTAAAGAGAAAAAGGAAGACAAATATGTGGATATAGAAGTGGGAAATTCAAGGATTCAGAAATCCATTACCACTTAACATTCAAGGAAATCCTAGCAGTTTAATATGGTATTCAAAAGTTTGAATATCATCTCATAGGAACACACTTCCAAATTGAAATGGACATGAATTCATTTCCTAAGATGCTGAAGTTCAAATAGAAGACAGTTCCACATCCACAGCTACTACGATGGCAAGAATGGTTTTCCAAATATTCCTATGAAGTCAAACACATTTCAGGAAAAAAAAAACCATGTTACAGACTTCCTATCCAGACCATAGGAAGAAATTGGAAAAGCTAGGATTGAAAGCCTAAGATCACCTATTTTAGGTGATATTCGTGCATCCAAGCTCATTGGCATGATTCAATATGGAGGTTCATTAACTTGGTATGATTTAGAATCATTCATTAGCCATGGTCTAAGAGAATTGAGAGAACTAGTCTTAAGAGGAAATTTCCAAGAAGAAAGCAGATCTAAGATATGGGACTATCAGATCAAGGTGTTCAGAAAGCATGGAGGATTAAACCTGAATCCATTTAGATTACATCCTTGCTATCCATTTATTTATCCCCATATTTGGAGATTCCATGAAGGCAAATTTCTAAAAGACAGTTACTATAAAAAGTAATCTTATATATAGTTATACCACCTTTTATTTTAATCGTGTTATGTTATTATTATTTGATTCAACAATTTCTTTTAAGACCTTAATTGAATAGATCATAGATTCATAAATTCATGATTCATAGACAACTCCTAGGTAGGACTTAGTCTTAAAATGCATAAAGGTTAACGTGTTACTTGTTTCTTCTAGATTCGTGGTATTCAGTATCCCTTATTCAGGTTTGAGTTTTTGTTCGGGTTTCGAGATCAGAGACTTATATTTAATTTTGGAGTGATTCCAGGTACGTAGTGTTGGTTGTTGCTTATATTTGATAGGAATTAGTAATCAAATTGGACTAAATCTATATTCAGCCTAATTAATTTAGTTTATTGGTTTTGCTTGACTTGCTCGTTTTAAGGGCCTGTAGCGGCAGTTTCTTAGAAGAGCAACTATTGATCATATATAAAGATTCCCTAGTTGACTTGTATATGGGATGATACAGATAGAATATTAGGTTCTGAATTCTGGTCTCTAGGTGTAAAGGACTTTAAAGGAAAATGTATATTTATATCCACCGATGTATGTGGACAAGGATCAAATTGTGGCAAGATCATGAGTACCCTTTTATTGATTGCTAGTCTAAATTAAAGATAATTAAGTTAATGTTTGTTTATATTCTGTTACAGTTACATTATAAGTATGCGTATGTTCTGGACTTGACATTCGTATGTGTTTATGTACCCGTACTAGACTTTGGCTCACTCTTCTATTTTTACAACTGTAGGTAAAATCGATAAATTTACAATTATAGAATTGCTATCATCGAGTTAGGGAAGAGAGGCAGTTGGCTCAGTATGTTATAGAAAATCAAAATCTAGTTATTTAGTATATTTGGGGCTAAAGTAACTCGCCTATGAGTTACTCAAATTTATGTATTTGGAGATTTGTTGTTTTGTACTTGTTAAGCAGTTATTACAGGTGATTTTAGAGATTATAATTAGTTTTAGAGCCTTAATGTGTTCCTAATAAGTTGGGACACGTGGTGGGTTATGGTGCCCTCGGGTTCTGGGGTGTTACAGAAAGGGTAAAGGAAATCATATCAAAGGCAGCGGTCGCTATTTGAATATCTGGAAATGTAGGAACTTTTGTGTTTTCAACAATGAGAGGCCAACTCCTGGTTAAATTAATTAGACAAGAATTAGCAGCTCAAATTCTTAGTAGGCAAAAAATGTGCAGATTGCGTGATGACTCACAAAGTGCAATTAGGGAAACTTCAGTAGATTGGGGCAAGAGATAGAAGAGTAATTCAAGATGGGCAGCTTCAGTTGCTTACATAGTGAATATTGGGGATGTAAATGAGTTGAGTCAAACCAATAAAGTATTAAGTTCGAGCTTGAGCTCAACTTAACAATTCGAAACTTAAGCTCAGTTTGAGTTTGATCGAATTCTAAATTTTGAGTTTAAACTTAATTTGAAGATATATTTGTCAAGCTCGAATTCGACTCGATTAAACTTAAATTTGTTATAAATTTTTCCTAAACAACTTCGTACTTATTGTTAGACATTTAAGAAATAGAAACTGAATTAAAAATTATACCAAAATCAATTAAGCACGTGATCCTGATGAGTTTAGTATTCTAAAGTTTGAGTTTGACTTAATTTATTACTCGAATAGCTCAACTTAATTGCCACCAGGTTGAATTTAAGTAAAACTTGAGTTGACCTCAAGCAATTTGCCTACCATGGCTTGGTTCATTTATACTCTTAGTGAAGATCAATTGCAATGTGTAGGTAGTGATGAGGGAGGCTTGGGAATCATATGTAAAGATTCAGCAAGTGAATTGCTTCAGGCAATAGCTCTTATGGTGAGATCAATCGAAAGTGAAGTGAATGACGCTTTATTAGTTAAAGAGGGTCTAAAGATTGCTTTAGAAAGAAGCTGGTCATAGATTGATTTAGAGATAGATTGCTTATAGGTGGTTAGGAAAACATTTCGAATCATTCATGATATAGCAATTCCAAAGCATTGTTTTCTAGCTATTATATAGTTTATGTTAATTGTGAAACAAATGCGTCCACTCATTTGATTGCTACTCATAGGATATGATATAGTTTTAGGGTTGCTCGACCACCATCCTATCTAGCTAGTTTGTTATTTGTTGATTGTGCTTCAAGACCTCTTAATGGTTGATGTAAATTTCTCTTTTTATAATGAAAGTTTATTGGCCAAAAAAAATAAATAAATAAATTAAGTTCATTCAATGCATCACGACTAAGAAAAGTTTTAACCAATTGATATTAATTTTCAATTGAAAGTAGAAAACATCTATAGTTTAATAGTCTAAATTATAAAATGGTTTTGCAACAACTTAGTTAATCAACCAATATACTAATTGTCAAACTATAACCATTATCATCAATTTGGTTAGTTTATTCATGTATGTAACATGGGGTCCAAGATTGAATATGTCACATAAGCAAATGCACTTCAATAGTTCGTTTCATGGACCAAACAATGGATATTAGACCATACATTGTAAAATTTAGGCTCTGTCTAGAGTAGTTACTACTACTATTACCCATAGTATATTACTAATAGGTACATGTAGACCTAGCAAAGGTTAGTTTTGAACCGTGAACTGGTCTAGCTCGGTAGCGGTTAGGCCAAACTGCCTTGGCAAACTGTCGGGCTTTTAGGGTCAGGCAGTTCACTTGGACGAAACCACCTGATCCAGCGATTCGAACCGTTGGTTCAACCCGACAGTTCAAGAACCGCCAAATTAAAAAAAAAAATATGTATATATATATTTAAAATTTAAGGTGCCGAACCGTTTAAAATTTGAAATTTCAAAATTCAAATGATGCATTCACACATTCCCTAGTCCTTATAAATAATAGCTTCAGGTTTAGTAACAACATTTACTTTACAAACTAATTAAACTCTCCAACTTTAACCATTTTACCTTTAAATTTTTTTCAGTTATGAAACATTGTTAGAAATATTTTTTTTCTACTAACCACCAATTTTTATGCATAATTCTCCACTCCACTGTATAGAATAATTTGCATTAACAAATAACGCTGACATACATATACTTACCATATAATTTCTGCTTTATTTTCTCTTACATATTATTTTTGTCTTTTACTCATAAATCTTTGTTGTAGTAAATAAGAGAAAAAAATATTTGCATTGATGGAAAGATTTTTGCGCTATACCTTCTCTAGTAAAAAACATGGTTCATCATCTAGTGATAAAAGTAAGGGTAGGGGCGTTGAAATTTCAAATACGTCATCTGCGTCACAACGGTTTGAGGACGTTCAGGCATACCGGGTTAACGAGTACGACCTGAATGAGTAGAGGACACATAATATGGTTGAGAATGTGGAAGAAGAAGTTACACCACTTTCAGGCTTCGATGTAGAATCTCATTGCATGAGTAATTGCAACATACCATCTCCTGGCTTTGACGTCAAACATCAACGCATGAGTTATCGGGGCATGCCATCTCTTAGTTTTGAACCTTTATGCATGAGTGTTCCTCAATGTCATGTTAGATTTGAACCTCCTTGTATGAGCATCCTTACACGACTTGTAGGATTTGAACCCTTATGGATGTGTTGCCCTACAAGCATGTTCAAGGATGAGGAGAACGACACAGAAATTATTCCCAAAATAGAAGAGCAACATATGGGATAATATGGGCCTAGTAGTTTGAGACCATCTAGCTTAAGTAAGCTCCCTAAATCCGGTAAATCTAATATTTTTACTACTTATTTCTGTAAAGGTTCAGACGAAAGGGGGAACTCGAGGGCATTCTGTAACTATTGCAACATGAGTTACTCGTGGAAAATAGGAGAGAGATATGGTACCCTTAATAGGTACTTAAGGTCAAAGTATCCTGGGGAGGTGGGAATAGATAGAACGCAGCAATAGATTGCTCGAGGTGATGGTTCATTTGGTTAAATGCTAATGAGGTATGATGAAGAGAGGTATAAATATAATTCGACACAATACCTAACGAACATGCACCTCTTATTCAATACGGGTGCATCACAGTAACAAAGTTGATACGAGCGGGGGATATTCAACCCCAACTCGTGATAGTTTAGCTACAGAATGATAACCTGAGCCATGTAGGAGCTTTACCATAAAGGTAGGAGGGAGCTTGCAGGTAAGTTTGCTTCCTTTGATATGCAAGTGTCCATATGTATAGACATTTGGATAGATCCTTTTTGTAACAATTCTTATATGGATGTTACTGTTTACTAGGTAGACAATAATTGCCAACTTAATAAACGACTATTGGCTTTAAGGGTATTTAACGATCAACATGCGGTGCAAAACCTTTATAAAATTATTAGAGAAATCTTAAATGAGTACGGATTAGTGAGGAAAATTTTTTCTATTGATTTTGATAATGTAACTACTAATACTACATCAATATCTGATTTGAAAAATTATTATCAACCAGCATTTAGGGGGGAGGGGGGATGGGATTTTTTTCCACATACATTGTACATGTCATATTCTTAACTTACGTATCAAGGATGGCATTGCAACTTTGCATGATAGTATAACTCCAATCAAGAACATTATCAAGACAATAACAGACAGGCTGTCCAATCATAAAAAGTGGAGGAACTTCTACATGAAGAGCAAGAAGAGGCTTCGGAAGTTTAAGATGAATGTGTAACACTGTTAGAACTAAACTTATGAGTTGTTGCATAGTATAGTTTCTTATAGCGAACTATTGTGTGACTTCGTAATGTACAACATGCAGGGAGTTGACATTTTCCCTAGTAACCGGGATATTTATATCTAGTTACTAAAAGTTTTGAAAGTTTTTTATGATGCTACTAAAACTTTTTGACAAGTTTACAAGCCCAATGCTCACTTGTTTACAAGCCCAATGCTCACTTGTTTGTTATGTCAATCATCGATATACTTGGCGTGCTACTTCAAGCCTGTGAGGACCTAAACCTGTTTGCATGTGTATATGATATGATGTTGAAGTGGTTAACTTATCGTAAAGAAATTCTTCATATTTATCTCATAGTAACTATTCCAGACCCTTGTTGTGAAGCGGAATTATTACTAATATATTTGAAAACTTATTGTGGTTATATTTAACTTAAAGGATTCTTAAGACGTGTATAACTTGGAAACATAGCAAGAAGTGTTGGTAGTAACGGCCGATATAGAGGAGATGCTCAACTACTACCAAAGTCATTACGGTTGCCAGTCATCAGTCTCTCCTTTGCTACTTACCAAGGTACAACATTACTCTTTTATGGGTAAGCAGCTACTGGCACAAAAATTAAAGAAGCAACGGTCTGGTAGTCCAATGCTTGAGATGTAACACTATACCAATACGAATTTCAAGTTTTTTGAGAATATCTCTATTAAGGACTTTGATATTTTAGAGTAGTGGCAAAGGCATAGAAGGGATTACCCACTGCTATCTTGCATCGCTCGTAAAGTACTCATTGCTCCATCTTTAATGGTTGCCATTGAGCAAGGGTTTAGTATAGCAAGCCTGATCGTCGACAAACGCCGAGCCTCTCTATCTATTGTCAATATTGAGGCAAATGCTTGCACAAAAAATTTGTACAAGGCAACTTATAGATGACAAGAACCATGCGAGACATCAAGTGAGGAGAATGATTACTTCAGTGGCTGGAACTGATCTAATGGAAGCCCAAGCTTACCAGCAGGTTTCACTTCTACTCATGAACATGAACAATTATCTCAAGAGGATACATAGTAAGTTATCTTTTCATCCTTTATGAAAAAGTTTTATCATGTAGAAAAATCTTTTTTCCTAATTGTCTAAAAAAATTAAATGGCATGGTTTTCCCAAAAGAGTTGATATAACATTAGATTTTTCCAAATTATGATCAATTAAAATTATTTTCCTTCAAAAAATTTAACTTGGATAATCACATACACTTTCAAAAAATGTAAAATTGATCAGTAAACTAAAGGTTTTCTAAAAATCCAAATTAAACTACGATGGTCTAATTCTGATTATCGAATACATAGGCACCTTCTAGGCGATCATAAAATACTATAAAAAATATTTTCCCTCCGACCACTTTACTCTACTCGATTATATTAGAACATTAGGTATTCATACTATAAAAGACTTTTTTGTAAGTTATTTTCTTTTTGTTTGTTATTTTCTTTTTGTTTTTAATGTATATTTTATAGACGAATTGAAGGAAAAAAAATGGTTGAAAGATTGGTAAGGGTAAAAGGAAAAAAAATTATGTAAGTGCTTTGGACAAAAAATAAAAAATGGTTAAACGTGATTATAACCCATGAATCGATGGTTCAAGGCTGGTCCAAATCATCGCCCAAGACTAAGTACATGTACTCGTGATATATCTACTTAGAAAAAAAAAAAAGTATGGACAATAACGAGAAGAGATGATCGTGACATTGACAAATCAAGATAATGGACCCAAAAGTGAAAAACATAGTGGGTTTTCTTGAGGTTATGGTAGTTATTTTTTGAAGGTTTCGTAATAACTACCCATTTCAAATTTTTTTATTTGCTACATAAGGCTATTTAATAAAACTAAACAAAATGAATCTTATAAAGGTCTAATGTAATAAAAACAGGGGTTCCCACTTCAATGATAAGGATATGTCCTATTAGTTGCCATGTTAATCGACATCAGATCTTGGTTCCCCTAACCCAAGTAAAAAAATAAAAGGAAAAAGAAAAAATTTTACTTGAAATTGAAGAAAAGAAAAACCAAAAGTGGATAACTCAATAAACATGCAAAATGTTCTAAAATACAAATACCATATTGGATACATTTGAAATCTTGAAAATTACCAAGGCCATTGTAACTAAAATACTAAATGACTAGTGCCATGAATTGAGACAGTTAATGAGTCGAGCTACTTACTCTAAGCTAGGCTTGGTTTAAGCTTAAGTTATGAACAAGTCAAACCTAAGTTTAAAATCAAGTATGTTTATCAGGAGTTGAGTTTGGGCTCATGTTTAAGCTCGCGAGCAGGTTTGTTTACATTATGAATGGGCCAGCTTGTAAACGACTTGTAAACAAGCTTGTAAGTTGATATCTTATATTGAAAATTTATTATATAAAAAAAATATGATATGAGAATAGGAATGATATAATTATGAACTTATCGAATAAGGTATTGTCGTATCTGAGTTTTTATTGGTAGGTGTGAAGGCTCCCTACGTAGAAGGCTTGCAAAATAATACATTGTGAGAGAATATTGGGGGGTTACCCGGTGTAGTTACTTCGATGCTTAAGTTAACAGTCTGGCTTTAAGGAGTAGAAGGTGATTTGGAATAATAAGTAAGCTTGGAGTGTAGAGTCTAGAGAGCTTTACTATTGGGTAGTGACCTAGTATTTATAATATAGCCGAGCCAAGTCGGTGGTTAGAGATCAGTTGGTGGGAGAGATCTTCTCCTATAATGATGGGAGAGTAGGGTCGTTGTGTCTGACGTGCCCCACTTATTTTGGCTATAGCTGTTTCACACTATTTAATCCTTATCTTGTGCATTCTAATCATTGTAGAACTTACTAAGCTTCACCGATATAAGCTTAACCAATACAGGCCTAGGGCTTA
This sequence comes from Lumnitzera littorea, assembly GCA_024138015.1. NCBI lineage: Eukaryota > Viridiplantae > Streptophyta > Magnoliopsida > Myrtales > Combretaceae > Lumnitzera > Lumnitzera littorea. Next base: position 13,063,492 of record JAMXBB010000004.1, read on the forward strand.
GGCCTATAGGGGCGAGCGTGAGCCCCATACTACAAGACATGTTGGATTCGGTCGAGCTAGAGGAGCTTATGTCCAAAGTGTCCTGTTAACACTTGCTTCCCTACAATTTCATTGCGTAGGCGAAGGTAAGGAGAAAGGATATATGGGTTGCTCATGCGTGACTGATTTGACTCAAAGGGGTTCAACCTAGCACTACGGTGCCGATGTGGTAAGAGTGTAAGTCCAGACTAAAAGCTAATTGAAGTGGAGATGTCCAAGGTAAGATGGATTGAAGTAGATAGTAGTCATTCCAAAGCAGAGTGCCAAAGACTTAGGTGAGGCTGAGCATTGGTTGGCGTATCAGAGCAGAACAGCCTCATAACCTACTGGGCAGGCACTTTAAGACTATGAATCGTTCTATCCGAACAGTGTTCGCTACGGATCGAGTAAACTTGATTATACCATGTCTTTATCATGCTGACCAGGTAGAAGCTGGATGGGCCCTGAAGAAACTTCTTGTCAAATGAACTTTTTCGAAAGGTGATCTTTACCTACTTATATTCTGTGCATTAAATGCGACGTGACAGGTGTCGTGATATAGCAAACTAGCATGCAACTACATGCACTTTGCCTTTTAAAGGCGATTGTTCGATTAAAACACTTTCTACATGTATGTGATGCAGTGTTCCAAGGGATTTGTGCTTATACGAATCCTTATAACCACCTGTATGGTTTTCTAGATGGTTTGCCTACAAATAGCAAGGTCATAATGAGAGACCACTTTTCTGCAATCACTTTGTTTTGCCATTACGAATTCTGTGTTCGCATTAAACTTTCAAACCTTCTTTAAAGTTTCTCAAGCTTTTCTTTCTTCTTTTCATATTACAACCATGTCGACTAATAGAGATGAGATTGATTTACCTTCGTCGCTGCATGTTTCTAACTCCGATTCTACAAGAAGTGACCTCCTTTAGACACGGGAGGACGAGGTCTCATTGCTAGCATAACTTGACGGACCTACTAGGATGGCTGTGGAGGCACTGGACAAGGCCAAGATCATTAATATCATCTCAAGAATATGTATGCATACGCTTTCCTACCCCTTACGATGGATTTGTTCAATGCTCCTAAGACTGGTTAAGGATGTAGTGACCGAGTAAGCAAAAGTAAACAATCCGCCCTTAGTTAGATCGTAAGCAACTTTGTTGTCAGGGCGATTCCTAGGTGGCAGATAAGGTTGCCAAGCAGAGATGAATGGGTGGCCCTACTGTTGGAGAGGTGCTTCATGGTATTTGAGAAATGCTTGGAGTTTAGGTAGTGCCTCCCTCCGAGTCACTTCGAGAAAGAGTTCTTCAATTACTACCGGTATAATCAGTTGCAGGTCCCTCCCAATGGGTAAAGGGTGCTGAAGGCTTTCTAGGAGCTTTGCGAGTACTTGGTGGTAAGGGCTACTCTTGAGCTCTTCGGTTACTTCTACATGTGGAAGAGCATGGGAGGAAGGCTTTACCTTTAGCTGCGCTTGGTAAAAAGGTTGTGCTGCAACTTTATAGATTTAGTGAAAGGCTAGTAAGACAAATATGTGGTAATTGAGTTGCTCGAGGAGGTAGATTTCTGGATGCTATGGACCGGGATGGTCCAAATTGGGGGTGAGAAGAGGCTTCGTCCTAGTGATACTGAGGCCACCCAAGAGATCCTAGCCTTCATGGCATTGAGAGACGATTAGGAGATTAATGCTGCAAAAACCATGGAGAGGTGTTTTTAATATCCAATCTCTGAGCTCTTCCTCAGCATGAAGAAAGCTGTGGTGAAGAAATGGGCTAAAGGTACAGGATTGTTCTATGCGCCAACGTCTATTGTGCTAGTGTTGAGGTGCTTCGTCCGACACCTATAAGATGGGAAGGCCTCCTTAGCCGTATTGGTCACGGTGGAATTTTATGAATTGTAGTGGTAGTTTTTAGTTTCTTCTTCTTTTCCTTTTCTAACATCCAACTGTATTTCTTGCAGGCCAAAATTTAACCATGAGGATGCTTCATCCCTCAGTGGATGAGTTGATGAGCTACTGCCAGGCGAGAATTAAGGTGAACCCATTGAAAGGTAATGCGGTTTAGCTAAAGACAGGGTTTAGGGAGACCAGCAGGGAACGACTGGGGTATGTTCCTCAGGGGATTCTCATTGAAATTCTGGACGAGTTGCTGGATGCTAAGACTTTGGGTATGGCTTTGTCTGCTCCTATACTCGCCACCTTCACCAAGCCCATTGTCGTAGGTGAAGAAGGTATCAATGTGGAGGGGCTCGATGTTCAGATGCTTTCCCTTTTGCAGGCAGGGGAAGAAGACGTGGTCAATGGAGCTGCCCTACCTCAAGTTGCCAGCTAAAAGCGAAAAGCTCTCGAGACGGCTAGGGAGCTAGGGCTTGGAGCCAAGAAGCGGAGGCCCGTGGTGAGGGCACCTTTAAGCCAGGGGAAATGGAATGAGTGGCCAACGGCTCATCCCTATTAGAGCATTGATGACATGGGGGACAAATTTTTTGAAGTCCTAAATAATTTTCGGCTGATGGGGATAGGGTTGAACTCATTCCAAGAAGTGTCGTACACCTCTCGAGATGAGGAGTTCTTGAGGGGATCTCCTGAGATAGAGATGAAGAGAGTCATAGGAAAGCTCTTGAGGCCAAAGTGGGAGGTTTGTACCAGCGATCTAATGCTGTGGCATTGGACACTTAGCTACCAAGCTTCCATGGGGTCTTACACCACCCCTGACTGAGTTATCTTCGAAGGGCTCTCCAAGGAAGGTAGGGACGACCCCATGGAGATAGTAGGCCACTTAAGCATGCTGATGCGGTAGGTAAGTTTTTGTTGCTCCTATGTTGAAGTTCTTTACTTGTCATTGTAGTAATGGTGGCTTCTGTTTTCAATTTGCAGTACCACGACCAAGTGTTGCTTTAACTAAACAAGTTTAATGCTACCTAGAGAGAGGTAAAAGGTTTTAGGGAGGTATTGCGTTAGCATAAGAAGTACCTACGGGAGGCAAAGACTTTTACTAATAAATACTTGAGAAAATTCTCCATGGCTAATATGTGCCTGTGTCGCTTGGTGTAGGTGGTGGGGCTTTAAGCGAGGCTCAAGGATGCAGAATGGGAGAGAGATAATGCTGAGAAAGTAGTCGAGAAGGCCAACGACATAAAGGCTCGCATCTCTTGAAGTTTAGCCAAAGAGGGTGAAGCCAAGGCTCGACTCAAAAAGGAGAATGCCAAGCTAAGGGCATCGGTGGCTAGGTTGCAAACCGAGCTAGTAATGAAAGCGTTCGAGTGTAACGGTGTTAAAGTTACTTCGTTGGAGCAGTAGGTCTAGGAGCTAGGAGAGAAGGTTTTGGAGACGGAGGAGATCATGTCCAAAATGGAGAGTGAGGAGGTCCTTAGTGATGCTACCACTAAAAAGGTGGTCACTGATTATTAGAAGACCAAAGAGTGGTTGGACGAGCTAGAAGACTTGACCATAGACTCCATGCACTAAACGAGAAAGGAGGTTCTCTCCCATTATTCGGACCTTGATCTAAGCTTCCTTGACTTTTTGGATTCCCTAACCTTCAACAAGAAGAGAGAAACCCTAAGGCGTGAAAAGGAGGCTGCTCAAGCGATCATCGAGATTGTAGGCGCTCCCTTTACTGCTAGGGCTGGGCAAAATGCTTCCACATCTACTTTTGCCCCAGTAGCCCAGTAAGAGGTTGACCTTATAGCCATTCCTCAAGGAAATCCGTCTCTAGGTGATCCTCTTACTGCTCCTAGTTTGCATCCTTCAACCCCTGCTCCAAGTCAAGGCGTGCCACCTGAAGTACTGACGGATCAATGCTTCGAACAAATCAAGGCCTTAGACTTTTCTGAGCTACCGGAGTTAGTTGATTGAGGGAGATAGCATGTTTATCCTTTTTTTTTTCAACATGTATAAGTTGGGTTGGGATGCCGGCCTTCACTGTGTAATCCAACAATCAATCAATGAATAATTTTTTTGCAATGTCTTCTTTATACACCTACTTTTGCTTTGCCTTCTAAGCGTTTTTGCATAGGTTAGTCACAATCCGTTTTACCAAGTAAAAGGGAGTTCCTCTATGCAAGAGGTGTTTCCCCTTGATGAGGTTATCCTAGGGGGAGGTTAAATCGGTAGTGTTCTAACCTACCTAATGAAGGAGAGTTGCTCTGTGCAAGGGGTGTTTCCCCTTAGTGAGATTACCTGAAGGGGGAGTGGGTTCAAGTTAGTGGCATTTTGACCTACTCGATGAAGGGGAGTTTCTTTATGTAAGGGATGTTACGCCTTGCTTAGGTTACCTAAGGGGGGGGGGGAGGGGGGGGTTAGGTTGATGGCATTTCGACCTGCTTAATGAAGGAGAGTTCCTCTATGTAAGAGGTGTTACTCCTTGCTGAGGTTACCTAAGGGGGTCAAGTTGGTGGTGTTCTGACCTGCCTGATGAAGGATCCATATGCCTCTACAGAAAGAAGGGAGTAAAAGAGAGAAGTAGACAATTAATTATAAAACAACTTTTTTTATTTCATCATTCTGGAGGAAAAAATGTACATAACAAAATGCTAGTCAAAACAAAGTCGAACATTATCGACGTTCCATATGCATGGGATGAGGTTGCCATCCAGTCAGTTTGTATACTCAATTGCTAATCTTTCCTTGACCCTCACTGGGTCTTCCCAATTGGAGGCCAGCTTGCCTTGCCCTTCACATGAACCTATGGCTTTTAACTTTTGATGCACTAGGTCCCTGACCTTGAATTCCTTGTGTCTAACCTTCTGATCGTAGTATCGGGAGGCTTGATGTTAGTATGTGATTACTAGAGCAGCAGTAAGGTCTCTCATTTCCTTAATAGTATCAATGCTAACTTGCAATAGTGACTTATTAAAGGCAGTGTCGAAACTTTGAGTCTAGATATTAGGAAGCTCAAGTTTGATGGGGAGGAATGCTTCCGACCCAAAAGCTAGGCGAAAACCTATAGCAGTACGATGGGTGGTCCTATACCCCCACAAGATATTAAGTAATTCGTCAGCTCAGGCACGTTGAGATTAGTTCAGATGCTTCTTTAAGCTATTTAAGATGATCCGATTGGTTGCCTCTACCTATCCATTTGATTAGGGCTAGGCAACTCAAGTGAAGTGTGAGGTGATGTAATACTTGACCTAGAACTTCTTGAAAACTTAGGGTTATCAAATTTTCAACTGTTATCTATGATGGGAGTATAGGGGACCTCGAACCAAGAGAGAATGTTGTTTCTAGTAAAAGATTTGACACTTCTATTCGTGATTCTAGCACCGCTTTAGCCTTTACCCACTTCATGAAGTAATCGATGGAAACAATTATGAATTGTTGTCCTCTTGAGGCTTTCGGGAAATGGTAGAGAATATCAATCTCCTATTGCGTGAACGGTTACAGGCTTATCAAGGGTTAGAGGGTGGTGATAGGTACATGACTTATTGGGGCATACTTCTAGCATTGTAGGCACTTTTGGTGATAGCTTTTGCATCCTACCTCATAGTAGGCCAATAATACCTAAACGATAGTGCCCGGAGATAAAGGGCTTGGGACTGAATGTGATTACTATACACTCTAGCGTGTAGTTCTTCCATGACATGCAACCCTTTCCCTTTTCGGAGGTGTCGGAGCATGAGGAGACTGACTCCCTTATGATATAAGATGCTATTAACCAACATATAATTAATGGCGTGATACCGGAGCTTCTTTGTCTCCCTCTTGTCTTCTAGGAGCATGCCTTATACCAAATAACTCCTGATGGGATCCATCCAGCTAAGCTCTGGTGTTGCTATGATCAATTCCAAAATTTCCTCCGAGTCGGGAGTTATACTTTTTTCTGGTAGGTACTCTATGAAGATCTTGCTATCCTTTACCTTGAGCTTCCATATACCAGTAGAGGTGAGCTTAGATAGCCAATTTGCTGCTGAATTCTCTAATCGGTGGATTTTCCTGATGTCCCACAAAGGGAATTTCACTTGGAGGCTCTTCACCTTTTCAAGGTACCTAGCCATAGTATCGTCCCTAGCCGCATAGTTGCCTCAAACTTGCTAGAAGAAAAGCATGGAGTCCGAGAAGATCCGCACATGCTTGGCACTGATCTCCTTAACTAGCTTAAGATCAATGATAAGCATCTCTTATTCAAATTCATTGTTGTTGGAATTGAATCCAAACTTAAGGGCATAATAGATGGTGACCTTATGCGAGCAGGTCAAAATAAGGCCCGTGCCTCTACCTTCAGAGGTGAATGATCCATTGATGTAGAGAGTCTACACCAGTTTGTTATCACCCAGTGGTGCTTCCTCTTCTCCTGTATATTTTACCATAAAGTCGATTAGCACCTGTGCCTTGTAGGCCATTCATGGATGATACTGGATTCCATACGTACTCGATTCCATTACGTACTTCATTATTCGTCCATACGTGTCAGGTTTCTGCAGCATGGTGTATTGCGGTTGGTCCGTAAGTATGATTACCTAGTGCACCTAGAAGTAGGGCTTTAGTCATCTTGTTGTGATAACAATGGCCAAGGCGAATTTTTCTGCCTAGGTGTACTTGACCTCAGGCCTGTGCAATATGTGGTTGACGTAATATATTAGCCTGTATTCTCTTCCCTCTACTCAGTCCAACACAAAGGAGAGTGCCTAGTTGCTTACGGCTACATACAAAAACAGGTCCTCTCCATGGATAGGCTTTGAGAGGACCAGTGGGTATGCGAGGAAGTCCCGGGGCTGTTGAAAGGTGGTAGCTCACTCCAGGGTCCATTCAAAACCCTTGGGGTTTGTCAAGATTTTGAAGAACTCAGCTGCTATATTAGTGAGCTTTTGTATGTCTTAGACTGAGGTTAGAGGCTTCATTCCCCTAATGGCAATGATCTTTTCGAAGTTAGCCTCGATACCTCTCTATGTTACCAAAAAGTTGAGGAACTTGCCAAATTTGACGCTGAAGATGCACTTTTGAGGGTTCAACTTCATATTGTATGTACGTATCCGGTCGAACGCTTTATGAAAATCCTTGACATGATGGACAGGCTTTTAGCTCTTAATGACCATGTCGTCAATGTACACTTCCATATTGCGCCTGATTTAGGGCTTAAACAATTTCATCACCATTTGTTGGTACGTAGCCCTAGCATCTTTCAATCTGAATAGTATCATGGTATAGTAATACGTGCCATAATCGGTGATGAAGGAGGTATAGACTTCATCCTTCGAGTCTATTTTGATCTGTTGTACCTCAAGAAGACATCCATAAAGCTCAGCAAGGTGTGTCCCAATGTAGAATCAAGAGCCGATCAATCCTCGAGAGGGGGAAATAGTCTTTAGGGCAAGCTTTGTTGAGGTCGATGTAATCGACACACATTCTCCACTTCCCGTTTCTCTTCTTTACTCGTCCTACATTGGTTAGCCATATCGAGTAATTTTCCTCCCTCACAAAGTCGGCCTTAAGCAACTTTTGCACTTCTTCCTTGATTGTTGCTTGCCTTTCAAGAGCAAAGTGGCTCTTCTTCTGCCTGATAGGCCACGTTGCGGTGTTGATGTCTAAGCTATGGGTCGCCAAGTTAGGGGAGGTTTTGGGTATGTCTAATGCTGACCAGGTGAACCCATTCGAATTTGCCTACAGTAAGGTGATGATTTTGTCCTTCACCTTGGCTAGAGTCTTCATCCTAACTTCCATGGTCTACTCGGGTGAGGTTTCGATCTGGACATCTTCTGTTTTCTCTCTAGGCTCTCCCCTCTAAGCTAGCCTCTCCTACGGGCCAGTTTCAGGGCAAAAATGCCATCTCCTTTGGCCGTCCTGACATACAGCTCTTGTAAGAGCTTTTGATCTCATCTGCATACTCTCACTCCAGTTGGGCTAAAAAATTTGGATTTCAGATGATGGGAGGATGTGATTATCCTGAACGAGGTCGTTGTACCATGTGGTCGTCATTGCTGAGTTCCATGTCTAATGTGATGATACCCTTGGTTTAGATTGTACTTCCATTGAGGCCGATCAGATTATGGTGGTATGGCTTCATTTTTACTAGTAGCTTCTACCTCATCCTCTCGTATGTGTAAAGGAAGAGTATGCTAGTGGAGCTGCTAGTATCCACCATAATCTTTAGGATTTTTGAGATCCTCGCTCTTATCACCAGGGCATCTTGATGGGATGTATCGGCCCCTTCAAGGTCTTCGTTGGAGAAGGAGATAGAAGTGTCTAACTTTTGTCTCTTCTTCCATATGGCCAGCATATCTGACGGAACGTTAACCAAGCTGCTAATGCTTAGCTGGCTCCCAGGGTGTAGCCCTCCCCATGATTACGTTAATGACACCATTGGGGTGTGGTCATTGTGGGGGTCATTGTTCTGGTTGGCGTGGGTGTTCCCAATCCATCGTCTTCAAGGTACCTTATCTCCATCATTGTCAGAATGATTGTTGTTCCTCCGATAGGCCACATATTCGTTGAAGAAACTGCGCTAAATAGCATATCCAAAGGTGTTCTTCAATTGAAACCACTCGTCCGTGGTGTGGCCATGGTCATCATAGAACTAACAATCTTTGTCCAAGTTTTGATGACTAGGGTTGCCTTACTCTTGGGTAACCTCTAGAGCAAATTCTTGTACTTTGCTTCAAAATAGACCTAGGTAATGGGCCTATTTATGGGCGTGTACTGGGTGTAAATAGGTAGGGGTAGCAGGTCGCGCTTTGCCCAGTACGGATAATTTTTCTTTATTCTGCTTTATGCCCAACCTTTCTCGGTCAGTGTCATGCCTAGTGTGAATGTCGTCTTCCTTGTCGATGTACTTCTAAGCTTTGTTCCAAAAGTTAACTAGGTTTTTTAGCTTGCTCTTTGCAAGCGATTAGAAGAAATCTCCCAAAGGTCGGATGCCAAGCTACGTGGCATGGACAACAACTCCCACTTTGAGTTAATGGATCTCGATCATGGCATTATTGAATCGGGCCACGTAATTAGGCAGAGACTCGCCTTCACCTTGCCTTACAAGGTACAAAGACGACATGTCCTTGGATGGGGGCTTGCTAGCCCTGAAGTGGAGATTGAATCTCTATGCTAGCTCATCAAAGGAGCTGATGGAATTGTCAGGAAGGTAGTTAAACCACGTCCGAGCTGCCTTCCTCAGGATGCTTGGGAAGGCCTTGCACATTCTAGTATCCTTAAGACCATGAAGGTTTATGAGGATGTGGAAGTGGAGAAGATGGTTGTTAGGATAACCCGTGCCATCATACTGGTCTAATGATAGAAGTTTGCTGTTAAAGGGCAACACTTCGTCCTGCACGCCCTGGTGAAGGGGTCTTATTACTGGAGACCAGCCCAGCGTCGCTAGCAACCTTGCTCCCCTACTGCTTGAAAAGTCATGTTACCGTGGCACGAAGCTCATTTAGGTTGGCATCGTCTTCTCGATGAGCTCGGCGTGTAGCTGAGTAAGCCTGTACTCCTTATGAGTAGGCTTCTTGCTCGTTCCTGACTAAGGCTCGATCGCGAGTAGCTGCAGACCTTGCGAGCTGTTGATACAAGGGTGGATCAAGCTGTCGATTCCTACCATTCTGTTATTGAATGTTGTTTTACCCAGTGCGAGCATCCGAACCTTCGAAGGGGAGGGGGGTTTGTGCATTTTGTCGCTCTGCTTCTTCTAACAAGTGCGAAGTAGCTTGTTTTATGCATCATATTCTTTAACCAAGCATTCTATGCACTCTAGGCACTCCTCCAGTATAGCCTTGGAGAGGGGTTGATTGCCCCCAGGTTGGTTACTTACCAACTGTTGGTTCTCTTACTCACCATGGTGAGACATGATGTAGGAATTGTTTGTAAGATATGTGTTTAAAGTTTTAGGTTTAGGAATTTAGTTTCCTATAGACGGCACCAAATGTCGTCTCTGAGTTTTTACCGGTAGGTGTCAAGGCTCCGTACGTAAAAGGCTTGCAAAACAATACACTGTGAGGGGATGCTAGAAGGTTGTCTAGCTTAGCCGCTCCATTGCTTAAGTTAATAGTGGGTGCTTTAAGGAGTAGAAGGTGATTTGGAATAATAAGTAACTTGGAGTATAGAGTCTAAAGAGTTTTACAGTTGGGTAGTAACATGATATTTATAGTGAAGTAGAGCCAGTGGTTGGAGGTCAGTTAATGGGAGAGATCTTCTCCTGTAAATATGGGAGAATGGGGTTATTGTGTCCGACGTGCCCACTTATTCTAGCTGTGGTTGCTTCACACTATTTGATCTTTATCTTGTGTATTTTAGTCGTTGCAAAATTGATTAGGCTTGACCGATATAGGCCTAAGGCTTAGGCCCACAGAGGTAAGTCCTAAGCCACGAGACTTATTGAATTCGGTTGGGTTTAAGGAGCTCATGTCCAAAGTGCCCTATCAATAAGTATATTTTGAAAATTTTAAATTAATTTTAAACTCTTTTTTAATCTTGAGCTAGAGCTAGAGCTAGAGCTTGACCTTAAGCTCATTTAGGTAACGAGCATGGGCTCATTTAGGTAGAGGAAAAATTTCCTATAAAGTAATGCTGGTAGAGTTGTCTCAGTTAGTCATGGATTGTGCATTTTATTTTCAGTAAGAAAATTCTATAGCTAAGATTATTTACTCAAAGTTTGAGACAAAATGCATTGATGACAATACATAATCATATGTTATTTTTAAGATTTATTCTTGCTCATTTTGTAATGTCTTAAACATTCTTTCTTTAATTTCATTTTTTACTATACTCAATGTTCAACTAAAAATTACATTCCATTGTGGGGGCATTAGTGGTGAATTTCATGAGGCAAATTTGATAGTTGCTTTTGCTATTACAAGAAAATAGTGGTGATGCAAGAAGTAATCTCTTGTACAACAATCCTTACATATGGTAACTAGTTAGCATTATTATTGTGACAGACATTAGGTTATGGACATCATTTGTGCTTGTGCTCATTCTTACGTTGCGCCAATCCATTGTATATTCATGTCTGTGTTAGACTAACCTACAACATTTTTGTGCTTATGTCATGGCGATTCATCTTGATACGCCTCAAGGTTCAAATACACAAGGGTATCTAAGCACATACAAGTAGAAAGGAAAATAAAACTGGGATGTAGCAAATTTGCAAGCTACTTACTAGATATGATACACTAACATGTCCTACATGGCTGAAATTAATGTCTAATATGACATACTAACACTAACCTGGGGATACTTGCTACTGCTCTTGCTAAAGGAGTAGATAAGAATAATGATATTTAAGATAAATTTTCAAAAATGTTCAAATTTATACTCTAATGAAGAAGAAGGTGATTTTGGCTCATTACAACAGTGGCCTTATATACTATGGGTAGTTAAGAATAATAAATAGATGGACTAATAGAAAGGTAAACTTAAAAAAAAAAAGAGGAAAATGTCTGACCTAAGATACCCAAAAAGGTAAAATTAAGAAAAGACAAAAAGAATAATGTCATAAGAATTGTCTTTAAGACTACACAAGGAACACATGTTGGCTTTGGATAGGATTCTTTGATGAAAAGGCGAAGAGCAGAATATCCCATTTGTCCTTAGGTAGAATAGGTATTCTAATTTTCAAACAGCTTGACAACACATGCAAATAACTCGGAAATAAAGGAAGGAGCGAGAATCAACTTTCCCGACTTGTATCAAGTTGACTTGAGAGATCGAGCTCAGGAAGTTAGGCTTGATCTTGTTCGAATGTCATTTAGAAAGAACTCAGACTTGATGTAAAGGGGTTAGGGGTCGTCGTTGCTTGGATTCATGTCCGTTACTCAACTAAGATGAAATGTTTAAGGCCTTGGACTTGATAGGAATCTTTGTCTTATATTGGTTCTTGAGCTAAAACACGTCGAGTCAAACCTTATAAGCCTTTAGCTTGACATCAAGTAATGGGTTGATTCCTATTAGATAACTTAGTGGCCATGACATTAGTACATGAATGGTGGGGTAGTATCTTTGCATGTAAAACTTATGTAAATCCTAAAGTTAAGCTAAATGACCGTAAAATTGAATTTAGAATACAAGATTTAGGATAATCGGTTAAAGAATCCGATTAAACCCAAATTATAAATTATTGATAGAAAAATTACTAAACAACCCCGTAAACTTGAATTTAAGAAAATAAGTAATAAAATAAGAGACTATAAAATTTTCAAATTTTAAGTAATCTAATAACTAATAATCAAATTTTAAGTTAATTACCGAAAAAGCAAAAAGTGTAATCTAATAACTAATAAATCACTAGAGATAGATTATATGTATACTAAAATTATAGAATGACTTAAATAATAATTAAGAATGACTTAAATAATAATTAAGAATGTTCACATGTACCCCACACGTATTTACGTATAGATAAAAATACGCGAAATTACTTAAATTGACAAAAAACTTAGTAAATAATTAAAGAAAATTATTAATTAATTGAGGAAAAATTTGAAAAAAAAAATCAGAAGGATAGGGAATGATGAATATTTGGTTGTGGCAAGTCAGGAGTTGAAGAAGAAAAATTAGCTAATTAGAATCAAGTAACACAAAAGCTAAAAATTAAGGAATTTGAATAATGTCTTATCTAATTTAATGCACAATAATTACCACCAAGCTCTATAAATAGGGAAAAAATTTACAGAGCTCCTTTGGACAGTTAAGAATCAGAGAAAAATAGAGAGCTTCAAAAATTCAAGAGAAAAACCAAAAAAAAAAAAACAAGAAAGAAAAACTGTGCAGTTAGGACTAGTGAGCCAAACCCACACACCACCACTTGGGCCCGAACCACCACCACCACCCCACTCTAGACCCACCGTCTAGTCTGGCTAACACACTTGGATTGGAGTTGGACGGCCAAAAGGCATCGAACCGGGTGAGTCCTTTATTTGCCCCGATTTTGTATAATTTCTTAAAATTAATTATTTTACCTAGAAAATTATAAAACTTGTTATTCTGAGGTTTTATTGTATGTAGATTTAGGGAAAAATAGTGATTAAGTTTAATCACGTCTGAAAATATAGGGTTCTTAACAAATTAAGCAAAACCAAGCATGATTAGAACTAGAAATAAATAGGCTTAGGAGTATAGTTTAGAGCTCAAATTTTTTCTATAGAATGCTTAAGTGATATAGAACAGTGCTATAAATCCATTTTTTTTTTAATTAATTTTTGAAATTTTTAAGTTAATTTTTAGCCCTAAAATGATGGAAAAATTAGGTAATTTTGGGTTAATTAGGTGATTAAGATATTAATTACTGATTTAGATAGTAATTATATGTTTAGGGATGTTAATCTCTAATTTGGAAACCTAATTCTAGCCTTTGGAGTATTAAGTGTAATTAATTTAGAAATTAGGTAGTAATTGTAAAAAATTAGGAATATGAGGAATTGAAAATTTAATAAATCTGAAAAATTAGGGTTATTTAGATAATATTATAATAAAAATCAGAATATACTAAATCTGAAACAAAATTTAATTTTAGGTAATTGTATGAAAATGTAAAATTTTCTCACATCGGGAATAAATTCGATACCCCAATTAGGATTAGCGTGTACCGAATAATTTAGAATACTAAATTAAGACCCAATAGGATATTAGAATACTTGAGCTTAATGTGGTTAATTTTACATTAGGATTCGAGTATATTTGAGACTTTGAAATCAAAACTAGAATCTAATTTAGGATATGAACCCCGAAATAGGGTAGAAAGAATCATTAATACATAATAGGTATACATGAAAAAAAATGAGTTAAATTATAACTTAGAATATGAATCCTTAAAGTATAAGTGCTAAAAGACCTATTTGAATTATATGATACCTAGAGATGAATCAGCTTGCAATTAAGTAATCGAGCGACTAAAAAATTCTAAGTAAGTTCGGTTATTACTTATTGTAATAGAGTATTATTTTTATGGTACTCGAAGACTTAGGATTGTATATGGTTATGATTATAAGTAGTTTACGCATGTATTTGGTGTATTTGAATTCGTGCTGAAATTGTGATATGATTGATTTTGTGTTAAGATTGAATTGGTGTGAATTGTTTGAAAACCTTAAGAGAAATTTAATCTTATTTGACTCTAATGACCTAAAATGTCATGCATTGTAACCCGTTAGGGGATTATTAGGATTCTCCAACTAAATACCGACCCCTTCGAAAGGGATAGCGTAGGATTACATAATGGTCCTTTCTTCATCCTTAGTCGAACTAAATGATAGGAGAGGAGGTCACGGTGATGGTGAAGTCAATGGTTTGAAGATAGTCGCAGGAGGAGTGAGGTCTCCATTGCACAAGCCTGGGTTTGGTTGTGAGCTGCTGCATAACATGAAAACTCCTCAACCCGGATTAAAGCGAGTGAAATTTCTCCGATTTCACAACGGACCGGATTACGTTGTGCGATGACACTTGATTGTTGCATTGCATGAAAATAATTGCTTGATAATCTTGTTTGTGTTTGTATGCATTTATGAGTTTCTAATTCAACTTATTGAGCTGTAGTTGCTCATACTCTTCTAGATCTTTTTGTAGGTCTTGATTTCTGAATGCTTCAAGTATTATGCCGCCTTACAATTATCCAAAGGTTAGTTCTTTTGAAGCCAGGGGTGTGAGGATCGATTTACTTAGTAGTGATGTATAACTAGAGTGTCCTTTGTAGTTTGAGGATGAAAGACTAATAGTTATTATGTAAATTAGTGAACCGTTATGTTTATGTAGAATTTCCTGAAAAGTTCTGTGGACTTTACATATATTTATATATGTTTATTCAAAATTAGTGATATTTTTGTGATGCCATTGAGAGCCTTGAATATTTTATCTTACATTGTAATTGGTCAAGGCTGTTTGGTTTGCTATATTGAATTTTCATATTGAACACTTTAGATACTTCAAGATTTGATTTTTGGATAGAAGAGATGTTGAGATGTTTTAACTTGTGAAGTGAAAGGGTGAAAGAAATCATATTAGAGGAAATGATCACTATTTGGTATATCTGGGAACGTAAGAACTTTTGTGTTTTCAACAGTGAGAAGTCAACTCCACCTAAACCTGTGAAATAGCTGGTTCTAAATAGTGAATTGGCTTGGAATCGGTTTGAATCCATTTTGGATAGGCTTAAACCAGGTGTTGAATCGTTAGACTTTAAGGACCCAAGTGGTTCAATCATAGCAACTCATCGAGTTGGTGAGTCGCCAAATCGGGAGGCTTAACCACCCTTGAATTGGCGTTTCAAGGTTAGGTCAATCTCCCACCAAATTATCGGGCTTAACCACCTTTGAACCAGCGGTTCAAGGTTAGGCCAATCTTAAAAATTAAAAAATATATATATATAAATAATAGATAACATACTATATATATACCGTATATATAATCCAAACATAATGTATATTATATATAATATATTATATTATATAATGCAAATAATTATATAATAAATGTAATATATAATAATTAATATAATATATATACTATAATATACATATATCACATATTCCTCCTCACACGTTCTAAATAAATTATTTTGAGATTGAAAAAAATTAATAAAAAAATTATTTATGAGCAATGAAAAAAACTTTTATATTTAATTTAAAAAAAAGATAAATAGTTCACAAATTATTTATTATAATTAAGGAAAATTCAAAAAAAGAAAAAAAAAATCATACAGCTCAAGTGAACCGACCTGGATTCATCCTTTTAAGAGCCGAGCTTGGTTCACTCTTTTGTCAACCCATGAACTTGCAGTTTAGGGTTCGTTCCAGGCTAACCCAGCCTAGTAAACACCTCTAACTCCATCGATAGTTGTTAAATTAATTNCAAAATAATTTATTAAGAACGCTAGAGGATACATATATCACATATTCCTCCTCACACGTTCTAAATAAATTATTTTGAGATTGAAAAAAATTAATAAAAAAATTATTTATGAGCAATGAAAAAAACTTTTATATTTAATTTAAAAAAAAGATAAATAGTTCACAAATTATTTATTATAATTAAGGAAAATTCAAAAAAAGAAAAAAAAAATCATACAGCTCAAGTGAACCGACCTGGATTCATCCTTTTAAGAGCCGAGCTTGGTTCACTCTTTTGTCAACCCATGAACTTGCAGTTTAGGGTTCGTTCCAGGCTAACCCAGCCTAGTAAACACCTCTAACTCCATCGATAGTTGTTAAATTAATTAGACAAGAATTGGTAGCACAAATTCTTAACTGGCTAGAAGTGTACAAATTACATCATGACTCAAAAAGTGTAGTTGGGGGAGGCTTTTGTATGTTGGGGCCAAAGACAATAAAGTAATTCAAGATGGACAATTTAAGTAGCTTATACAATGAAGATCAATTGCGACACATTAACGGTTGTAGACAATGACAGGGGAGGCTTAAGAATTATCTATAGAGACTCGACGAGTGAATTACTTTAGGCAATAGCCTTCACAGTGATTGAAAGTGAAGTAAATGAAGCTCTAGCAGTTAAAGAGGATCTAAAGATTACTTTAGAAAGAGGTTGATTGCATATAGATGTGGAGATTGATTGGTTGCCAATGGTTAAGGATATTGTAGAAGCAAGTAGGAGTTCTTACAAATATAGTGCACATTGGGTATCTAAGCTAAATATGGGATGTGTTGTCGTTTTAGGGTTGATTAACCATCATTCCATCTATTTAGTTTGTTATTTGTTGATTATGTTTCAACACCTGCTAATGCTTGATGTAATTTTCTTTCTTTTATGAAATTTTGTTGGTAATAATAATAATAATTAGGTTTGTTGATAGGGCCTTTTGGACACAAGTCCTTCAGGCTCATCTCGATCTTCTAAGGATCATTCCTACACTTTGGGCTGCCTTCGACCTAAGTTAGAGTTCGGCTTAACCAACTAGGGCAAGTCTCTAATGGTTAGAAGACTACAGATAAGGCCAAAAAATTAAGTTAATAGCCACTTCCTACCATTTCGGACTACGTTGGACACCACAAACCCATTCTCCAATACTTATGGAAGTGGCTCTATCTACTAATTATTCTCCAACTACCAACACCGCTCTTCTATAAATACAACACTACTACCCAACGGTAAATCACTTGACACTTTGTGTCATTTGAGCGTTCTAATTGCTCTCGAGTATTTACATCCTCCAAAACACTCAACTGACCTAAGCATCGAAATAGCCATATTGGACAACACTCTAGCACCCCCTCACATTATTCTTTCTTGTAGGCTCTTCTACTTGCACAAAGCCTAATCTCACTCCAATTAGTACTGGCAAGATGTAGAGACGACATTTGGTACCATCTGCAGGAATCTAAACTAAATTCTTACCTAAAAACCTAAACACACTAAACACTTACCTCAAACACCATCTTTGACCACCATGTCTCACAACAACCTAGAAAATTACTAGCTGGTGAATAACTAACCTGCTGCGAACCAACCTAATCTAAAGAAGATGCTTATGGAGCACCTGGAGCACTTAGAGTGACTAGTGGAGGAATTCCCTGCCTAGAATAGGCTACTTTGCATTCGTCTTAAAGAAGTTGAGAGGCATAGCACACAGACTCTCCCTCCTAAAGCCTTTATCACCCAAACTAAGCAGAATAACCACCACCAATAGTAGTAAAATGTTAGGGACCAACAACCCGCTTCCTTGATGCAACAACAGCCGATAAGGTCTATAGCTACCTGCAATTGAACCTTGGTTAGAAATGAGTAGCTAGTTGACTCTCATGGAGTATTGGTGCACTCAGTAACGTACTAAGCTCATTTAGTAGATGATGCCAACCTAAATGAGCTCTATACAATGATAAGGAGGCTCTTCAAATAGCAAGGGAGTGTGGCAGCTAGCGACTTCGGGTTGGTTGCTAGCAACAAAATCCCCTTCACTAGGGGGGTCTAGGATGAAGTATTACCTTCCAATAGCAAACTTTCGACCCTGGACTAATATGATGGTACAGGCGATCCCGATAATCACCACCTCCACTTCCATACCCTTATGAACCTCTATGGACATGTAGATGCCATCATGTGCAAGGTTTTCCTAGGCACTCTGAGGAAAGCTACTTAGACATGGTTCAACCATTTGTTTGAGAACTTTATCAGCTCCTTTGATGAGTTGGTGTGTAAGTTCAAGCTTTACTTTAGGGCTAGCAAGCCCCTATCTAAGTACACATCTTCCTTGTACCTAATTAGGCAAAGTGAATGCGAAACTCTACACAAATTCGTGGCTTGGTTCAACAATGCCATGATTAAGATCCCTCAATTGGATGAGGGAGTTTTTGTGTATGCTGCTTAGCTTGACATCCGACCTTTGGGAGATTTCTTCAGGTTGCTTGTGAAGAGTAAGACAAAGACCTTGGTCCATTTCTGGACTAAGCCCTAGAAATATATGGACTAAGAGGACAATATTAGCACCATGCACGATGTTGACCATAAGAGGTTAAGCGGAAAAGCGGATAAGGAGAGATTGCCTGTAAAAGATTACCTCAGCGGTAAGGCACTAAGTAAATCAAAGGGGGATGGCTTAAGTAGGAAGAAGCGCAGGGCTAAAAGAGGCTTACTCTCCCCTTCCATATACACATAGCACACCATTCTGAATAGACCCATTGCCTAGGTCTATTTCGAAGTAAAGTATAGGAACTTGCTATAAAGACCCCCTAAGATGAAAGGGATCCTTAGTTGTTAGAACTTGGACAAATACTGCTAGTTCTACGACGAACATGGCCACACTACTGACGAATGCTTGCAATTGAAGAACATGATCAAATATGCTATTTAGTAGGGCTTCTTCAGCAAATACATAGCCCAGCTACCAAACGATGACCATTCTGATGATGACGAGGATAGGGCATCTTAGAGGCTGCGGATCGAGGGTGCCCAAGTAGAGAAGAACAATGATTGCCGCAATGACTGTATCCCCAATGGGGTTACCAACATAATTGTTAGGAGACCATACCCAGGGAGCTAGCCGAACATTAGTAATTAGGTTAATACCTTGTTCGAGGTACGGTAGTGTAGGAGAAGAGACAAAAGATAGACACTTTAATCTCCTTCTTCAATGAAGATTTCGAGAGGGTAGACATTACCCATTAAGACACCCTGGTCATAGGGTTGAGGATCATGAACTTTGAGGTCCTTGAGATTATGGTAGATACCGATAGCTTGACCAACATCCTCTTCCTCCATACATACAAAAGGATGAAGACTAAGCTACTAGTCAAGATGAAGCCATACCACCATAACCTCATTGGCTTCAGTGAGAGCACCATCCGAGCCAAGGGAATCATTACTCTTCATATGTAGTTTAGTGATGACGACCACATTGCATGATGATTGATGGAGTTCGTTGTGATCGACTGTCCATCCCTTTATAATGCTCTCTTAGGAAGACTAAGCTTGAATGCGTTTAGGGTCATCATATCCTCCCTTTACCTAAAGGCTTAATTCTTGACCCCTATTAGGATGAGAATATGTAAGTATGATTAGAAGCTCTCTCGAGAGCTTTATGTTAGGGCTACTAAAGGCGAATAGGTCTTCACTTTAGAGATTGGTTTATAGGAGAAGGCGGTTGAAAGAGGTGAGCTAGGTGAAAAAACCAAGGAAGTCTAAATCGGTTGCTCTTCCGACCATACCATGAAGGTTAAGATTGAGACTCCTTCTGAGGTGAAGGATCAAATCATTGCCCTCTTGTAAGCTAACTCAGATTGGTTAGCTTAGTCGGCATTAGATATGCTTGGGATCACCCCTGACCTGGCAACCTACAGCTTCAACGTTGACTCCATCGCATAACTTGTTAAGTTGAAAAAAAGGCACTCCACCCTGGAAAAGTAGGTTGCGATTGAAGAAGTGTAGAAGCTAATGATGATTGGCTTCATGAGGGAAGAGAAGTACTGGACCTAGCTAGCAAACATAGTGATAGTTATGAAAAAGATAGAGAAGTGACATATGTATATCGATTACATTGACCTCAATAAAGCTTACCCAAAAGATTACTTCCTTCTCCCCAGAATCGACTAGTTGGTTGACTCTACTTCGAGACATGCCTCGTTGAGCTTCATGGATGCTTTCTCAGGTCATAACCAGATAAAAATAGACCCAAAGAATGAAGTTTATACCTCCTTCATCACTAAATTCAATACGTATTGCTATACAGTCATGCCTTTTGGCCTAAAAAATGCCAAGGCGACATACCAGCATATGGTGACGAAGTTGTTGAAGCCCTAAATCGGGCTCAACATGGAGCTTTACATAGATAATACGATTGTTAAGAGCAAGAAGCTAGACGATCATGACAAGGACCTCCAAGAAGCTTTCAACTAAATGAGAAAATATAATATGGACCTAAACCACAAGAAGTGTGTCTCAGAGGTTGGCTTTGGCAAATTCCTATGCTTCTAGATCACCGAAAGAGGTACCGAGGTCAATCTTGAAAAGATACATGCCATCAAGGATATGAAGCCCCCTACCTAAGTCCGAGATGTGTAAAAGCCTACTAACATGGTGGCTGCATTGAGTAGATTTGTCTTAAAGAGTGCGGATAGATGTATTGAGTTTTTTAGAATCTTAAAAAATTCTAATGGTTAAGAATGGACTCCGAAGTGCACGATAACCTTTTAACAACTACAAGATTTCCTCGCGTACCCCTGGTGCTCTCCAAGCTTGTAGAAGGAGAGGACCTATTTTTATACCTGACGGTAAGCAAGCGGACAGTCTTGTTCGTATTTGTTAAAGTAACGAGAAGAGAACACAGGCCCATATACTATATCAGCCACATACTCTACTGGCTTGAGTTTGGGTACACCTCGGTAGAGTTTTGCCCTAGCCGTCGCTATCTCAACATGTTGGCTTAAGCCCTATTTCTAGGCATACCAGATTATTGTGTTTATAAACTAGCCGTTACGTACTATGCTGCAGAAGCCAGATATGTTTGGATGGTTAGTGAAGTATGTAATGAAGTTGAATGCGTACAAAATCCAATATCAGCCACAAATGGCCTATAAAGCACAAGTTTTAGCTAACTTCGTAGTTAAGTATACTAGAGAAGAGGATGCATTACAAGACGATGACAAGCTGATGTGGACTATCTACGTTGATCAATCATCTACCTTGGGGGGGTGGAGGTAAAGTCTTATTTTAATCGATCCACACAAGATCATAGTCTACTATGCCCTCAAATTCGGATTCAACACCAGGAACAATAAATCTGAATACGAGGCCTTCATAGCCGATCTCAAGCTACCTAAAGAGATCAGTGCCGAGTACTTGCATGTTTTCTCAGACTCTATATTAGTCATCCAGTAAGTCCAAGGTGAATATGATGATAGAGACGACAACATGGGAAGGTAACTAAAGAAGGTAAAGAACCTTTTAACTGAATTTCCTTCTTGGGCCACCACGAAGATCCTCCAACTCGAAAATTCAGTGACATATTAGCTATCTAAACTTTCTTTTATAGGGATACAAGAGCTTAAGGTGAGGGATAGGATGATCTTCATAAAGTACCTACTAAAGAAGAGCATAACTTTGGGCTTGGCAAAAGTATTAGAACTGATAGCAGCAACATCAAAGTCGAGTTGGATAGATCCCATCTGGAGTTATGTAGAGTAAGGTACGCTCCCAAGGGACAAAAGACAGGCAAAGAAGCTCAGATATCATGCCATTGACAACACGTTAGTCGATGGCATCCTGTACTACAGGGAGGTTAGCCTCCCCCTTCTTAGATGCCTCCAAGAAGATGAAGGCCTGTACGTTATGGAAGAGCTACATGCTGGAGTGTGCAACAACCACATTCAATCCCAAGCCCTCTACATTCGGGTGCTACAGCTTAGATATTATTAATCTACCATGAAGCGAGATGCTAAGGCCGTAGCAAAGCGTCCTTAATGCTAGAAGCATGTCCCTATCAATAGTCTCTAACCCCTAACCAATTCGTGGCCTTTTACCCAATGGGGCATTGATATCTTGAAGGCCTTCCATAAGGCTTTGGGAGGTCGACGGTTAATTATTGTCATTGTTGCCTACTTCACTAAGTAGGTTAAAGCTAAAGCCATCGCAAGTATCACGGAGAGGAATGTCAAGTCCTTTGTTCGTAACAACATCTTCTCTCGATTTGGGGTCCCTTATGCCTTCATCTTGGACAATGGGCGATAGTTTGACAACTCCAAATTCAAGAAATTCTATGCTAAGCATCACATTATGCTATACTTCACTTCGATCGCATATCCCTAGTTGAATGGCCAAGTCGAAGTAGCCAATTGGATCATCCTTGATAGCTTGAAGAAGAAGTTGGATTGTACCTATGGTGCCTGCATAAACGAATTATCTAACATTTTGTGGGGGTATAGGATTACCCACTGTACGTTCACAAGTGAAACCCCCTTTTGCCTGGCCTTCGCATTAGAGGTAGTCCTCCCCCAACATATGGAATCATAGTTTTAATGGGAATCTTAATGAATCCTTGCTATAAGCCAGCGTTGACACCATAGAAGAAATCAAAGACCTCACCGCTACTCAGGTAATTGCTTACTAGCTCCAAGTAACCCTATATTATTATTAGAATGTTAGATATAAAGAATTTAGAGTCGGTGACTTGGTTCGTAGGAAGTTAAAGTCTATAAGTTCGTAAGAAGGACAGGGTAAGCTAGCCCCTAATCAGGGAGACATGGAATGATGATAATCTTCAGCTTTACTTTGATTAAGTGTATTATTATGTAAATCCTTTCAAATTTTGAATGAAAACTTCCATTTTATATGTTGTCTACATTTACCATAACCCTAAGAGGGTGAAGAACCATTGAACGGGCAGGTTAAAACATTACTGACCTAATCCCCTTGAGTAATCTCATGAAAGAAAAACACCCCTTAACTAAAGGAACTCCCAATGACTGGATAAGTTGGAACTCTATCAACCCAACCCCCGTTAGGTAACCTTAGTAAGGGGAAACCCCCCTTAACTAAAGAAACTCCCATTGATCAGGCAGGTTGGAATGCTACCGACTTGACCCCCTCGGGTAACCAACTCTCATTTATTGGGCAGGTCGGATCACAATTGACTTGACTTTCTTGTGTAACCTTAGTAAAGGGAACACCCCTTAGTTAGAGACTCCCACTAAAAGATCATGTTACAACCAACAAAGAAATAAAAAGAACTTAAGTACTCACTCACTCAAGAGAGAGAGAGAGAAGAAAGTCTAAGGTATGCTAAAAATTCAAATTTAAATATTCATCCATAATATTGGATCATACAAATTTAAGGCCGACATCCTGACCTGGGGTACAAGAAGAAGAGAAGAAGCAACTAATGCCTCGAATTAGTGAACTCCAGCAGCTCCGAGAAATCCAATACTTCTATTTGCTCGGAGGGCTGATCCGTTGATGGCCCTTAAGAAGGATGGCCTTAGACTAAGGCAGAGGTTAAGGATTGTTGATTGGGGTCAACAAGAAAGTTACCTCGACCTTGATTACCTTAAGAAGCACCCTCAAGGGTGACTTCCTGCAGAGCTGTTACAGTAGATGTGGATGTAGAAGTTTGTTGCTCTAACCTAGTAGCAGAAGGGGTGTTGTAGATTTGAACAGTTGTAATCTCTTGCACTTCGGCTTCCCTCTTATACTAAATAGTTGGCTCATCCAGGAAACCAAGAAAGCTCAAGTCTAGCTTTGGAAAGTAAGAGACCACCTACTTTTTGACATAACAAGCACATTCGATGGAGATATCCTTAAGCTCTTCTAATTATTGCTATGTTTTCTTCAATGGCTTTCTTGGTTGCGATAGCACTGATAACCTTCCTAGTCTCAAATTTAAAGATGATCTCTTGCATCCTTGAAGCTTTTCCTTAAAGTTCTGTGATGTCTCACTTTAGCTCGACCTTTTAACCGGCTAGCTCCAATCAAATAGCCTTAGTGGTGTTGTATTCTAATGCCTTCATTGCTAGCTGGTTTATAGCTAGGAGATCGATGCCCTTAACTCGCATTCTCCTTCTCAAAACCAACCCTAGGTTCCCTCTCCTCATCCAATTTACAGTAAAGTTGGGCCTTGGTCCTCTTCTCATCCTCTAACCAAGCCTTTAGGTTGTCGACCTCTTTAGCTTCTTCTTCAGCAGTGGTCTTTACTCGATCTACATCCTTCAGCTTACTCACTTGCACATAAGAGAGCATAAGGGTTAGTTAGGCTTGACAAACTTATCTAAGTATTTATCGGAAGAGGACTCTGTTTCTTTTAGGCTCTTCTTGGCCTTAGACAATGCTGCCCAAAACCCTGTTACCTCTTTTCGATCGACATTGTAGTTGTTCAGTTGTAGCAACACTTAGCTATGGTACTACAAGAGAAAGAAAATTGAAGTTTGTTTAATGGTAATAGAGAAAGATGTTA
This sequence comes from Lumnitzera littorea, assembly GCA_024138015.1. NCBI lineage: Eukaryota > Viridiplantae > Streptophyta > Magnoliopsida > Myrtales > Combretaceae > Lumnitzera > Lumnitzera littorea. Next base: position 13,087,818 of record JAMXBB010000004.1, read on the forward strand.
ATCATAAATGATAAAGGCTTACCAGCCAGATGAGCAAGCTCAAGTCACCTGCCATCTCCATTAGGTCACCCCTTTTAATTCGATAGATGTATACCCCTACTCTAACCTAATGAAAAGCAAATTGCTTAGTTTAGAGAAGTTGGACGTTCGTATCCTACCTTGGAACTTTCTCATTCACCTTTGCTTGGAGGGTAGTCTGATCGGATACATTTCACCTGCTCAGCCCCTACACTAATTAGCTTGGGTTTCTATACCTTTGCTTTACGTCAAATTAGAGCTCTCTACCTTAGCCCCCATAGTAGCTTAGATGTCTTCACCTCGCACTTTCTTCTAACCAAATCTGCCATACCTGAGAAGCCTATTTTCCCCTCTCCTTACCTTTATTATGGCAACGAGACTGCGAGCGGCAAGTGTTGATATGACCTTTTAGACATGGGTGCCCTCAAGTCCATCCATATCTTCTAAGGCCCGTTCTTACACTTTAGGCTGCCTTCAACCTAAGCTTAAAGTTCGGCTTAACTAGCTAAGGCAAGTCTCTAATGGTTAGAAGGCTCCAGATAAGGCGAAAAGATTAAGTTAATAACCACTTCCTACTTTTCTGGACCACATCGAATACTATAAACCTACTCTCCAATACTTATGAAAGTGGCTCTACCTACTGACTACCCTCCAATTGCCAACACCACTCCTCTATAAATACAAAACCACTACCTAATAGTAAATCACTTAACACTTTACACACTTGAGCCTTCTAATTACTCTCAAGTATTTACATCCTCCAAAACACTCAACTAACTTAAGCATTAGAGTGGTCATATCAAATAACTATTATGTCCCGAGGGTGGCTTCGTCATGATAGGCGTCGTATATTATATAAAAGACATTAAATTAGTTTTCCTTCCAATCGACAACCAATTATATGACATATAAGGTTACTACAATAACTAGCTTCCTAAGAGTAAACAACTAAGAGTAATATCACAACACATTTATATTAACATAAAATTCATATTAAAATAACTATACTAAACAAAAGCTACAGTAATCTAAATTGTCAATAAAATAACTACAGTAAAGCCATAATAAAGAAGCACATAGGATTCTGTTTAAAAGTCTGCATACATTCTCTCAACTCTCATTTCTGTAACACACTTCCTAAGATAACCCAAAACTGACCTCTAGCATCCTGTGGCCGACCTCTACAAATAGATAATCCTACATCAAAAGTCTATGAGGGTGTAAGTTATAAAACTTAATGAGTTATCCTTCAACTACACCAATAAGTAAGTTATACAAACATTACTTTTAAATATATGAATGCATGAATAAACAATATGTTAAACAAATACATACAATTAACTAAGTACTGCATGTAACTCAGATTTAACAACCTTCGAAATTAGATTTAGAGTATATATGACATCAATTAAATCCGGATATTATATTTGAACTTATTTCACTACGAAACTTTATGTTTCATATTTAAGTAAAAACAGTTTATTTGTTTTAATGATAAGAATATATCTTATTACATGCCATATTAACCTCACCCTAACCTTATCCTTGGGAAAGGGAGAAAAAAAAAAAAAGGGACACTCAGATGTATTTGAAATCAAAAGGAAAAAAAATTTCAAAAGTAGATAAGTTAATGCATGTGCAAAAATGTTCGAAAATGCAAATGCTACAATGAATGCATTTAAAATGTTGAATATTGTGTTATTTGATATATATATGTAATTGAAATATAGTATCTGAGTTTTTTCATATAAAACACCTCCCTAAGTGCTTTTTTCTATTTTTTTTTTTTGTAAATTGTAAATAGACCTCTTTATACTAACTTTATATGAGAACTTAGCCTCTATCATTGAAATTGAACATTTAAACCTTTAAATCTTCTTAAAAATAAACACTTAGATTCCGTTTTACCATCTTGCCCTTGTATAAAAAAAAATAGAATTAAAAGAAATAGATAAAATCTAAAGCAAAATGGTTCTTACCATCTTGCCCTTGTATAAAAAGAAAAACTAGAATTAAAAGAAAATATATAAAATCTAAAGCAAAATGGCTGTGTAATAGTCAATAGATGTAATTCTTTCCAAATATCTAAATGTCTAAAGCTAAACATTCAATTACTAAAATAACACAAATAAACTCGTTTCAAAAGCGCAACCATGAAAACAACGCCAACAAAAGGACCGGACAAGATATATACATATACATATATATGTATGTGGCTAAAACAAGACAAAATTGGAAATAGTATGAAATATAGTAATCGGAGAAAACAAGGTCTCTCCTTAGGTATAATCCAAAACTATGAGTTATTATAAGCAACCTCTTGTTTTTTAACCTTTGTTGTTTTAGCTATGTAGAATGAAGCTAAACTGAAGTGCAAATCACGTGCTTTACGTTTTTCCATAAGTAATACACATAAAATAATGATCTATGAATGGCAAAATTTTGAAAGATACAATGTCCTTGTATGTACCTAATTGGCATTGATCAAAATGCCAATATTATTGGCAATGCATATTTTGTCTTTTTAGTATTATCCTAGTAATTTGAAACGTTCGAGGTTAACATACTTCATTATAATAAGCATAAGGGTTTCAATTTTTCTTCATTGAAGACCAAATTTATCACGGTCATCAAAATAGTTACCTTCATTCCCAAACTCAATAAGTTATGCCAACATCCTCCATGAGGAGAAGATACAAGGTCATCATCATCTGGTTTTTCAATTTTGTTGCCCTAAAGGTTTCATCATATGATTATGATTATCTTATTTGTGTCCATATTAAGAACCAACTAGAAAATGGTAGGAACTTGATGGTTCATTGCCAATCCAAGGATGATGATCTAGGACAAAAAAAATGTTGCAGATGAAAGTGATTATAGTTTCGATTTTGGGGTGAACTTTTGGGGAACAACTCTTTTCTATTGTGACATAGGATGGGACAAAGTGCAACAGTTCCATTTTGTTGCATGTGACTTTCATAGAGATTATCAGAGATGTTAATATCGGTGCTTGTGGCACGTAGAAGAAGGTGGTATTTACGGATTCAATCAAGCAATTGGATGTTGGAACCTTATGTATAATTAGCCAAGTTAATGTAGTAAAGGAAAATAAATACAAATGTCGATGAAATTTGATGAAGATTTCTTCCACATCGACTTTTGCTAAATACATCATTAAGTTTATCCATTTATGAATGCAGATTTCTCTTTCGCTAAGATCTATTTATACATGACAAGCACATTCATTTTGACCATTATTTACATTCTTCCTCTCAAAGCATAGCATTGTAACTTGTGTAAAGCACAATATTTGTATCTATTTTGGATCATATTATTCCTTGTTGTTTGAGCATTGTTTACAACCACGGGCTGGATCCCATAATGATATTATTTATTATGAATAAATTAGTGTCATTCACTGACCATATAAATGAAATGCCTCCCATCATTTTTGCTTGTTTTAGAAGTATTAGGCATGGTTAATATCATGAAAGATACTTAAACCTTGTTAAAATTGTGTGATCTACTATTTATATTTTGAAAAGACTAATTTATTATCTGATTGAAGTTTTCATGTTTATTTTTACTTCTTAAATTAACTTTGTTAAATCCGTTTACTGACATGAATGTAAGTATGAATCGTAAATTAAACGTTTTGACCACAATAAGGATAAAGAGCAGCTGGTGACCATCTAGAGGGAGTTACCCCCTCGATAGATAGCCATTGGCCAACCTTAACCCTAAGGTGGCTTGAATAGCTGCTTAAAGTGAATTAGATCGCAATTCACTTCAAAATGTGGGTCATTTGATTTGCTAGCAACCATGAGTCGATTCATAATTCATCCTTATATCTATTTTAATAAATGAACTTAATAAAATTAATTTAGATAGAAAAAATGACTATTGAAACTTTAAATAGGTATTGAATTGATCTTTTCATAATATCGATAATAAATTACATGTTTTGGTAAAATTTAGACATCATTTGTGATATCGACCACTAGGGCACTATATTAGGGGCTAGTCTTTTGAAGGGATCTTCCTTGCAAATCAAAGCATCTTATCATTGTATTACGTTCGGGTGTTTGTAAAATTATAAAATAATTTTCTATATTCTTTATCTCTTATTATTTGTTAAACAGAGAAAAGATTTTATCTAAAAATTCAATGGTGAAATTTTTTAAAAAATTCTGAAATTTGAATTGTGATTTTTTCAACTTATTTCCATTTAAAAGGAAAAATTTTTTTTCCTAACTATAGGAGAAAAATTCAAACCTAATTTATCTTGATGAGAGATAAGTGGTTATACTATTAAATTATAACAGTCTTAACTTAGATAAAAAGAATTAAATTAGTAAGTTTATATGTTACATCATTTATTGATATAGATGTTTTAGAACCAATTGAAAATAAAACTTTTTGATATTGGAGGTGGTAGAAGGCTGTGCGTGACTATCAAAACTAAGTGGGAAAAATGCACTGTCTTGTATGTATGGGGAAAAAAATTCCATGGGCTCCGCTTGTTTACATTCATTTTTTATATTTTATTTTTTTTAAATTTGAGTTTTGGTAAAAACAAGACAAAAAAGAAAAATGAATTCTATATATACTTCTCTTTTAAAATTAAATACTCCATAAATCCCTATAAAGTTGAATTTATCTACCCTTAACTTTATTTATATTTATAAAAATATCAATTAAAAGAATTATTTTCAATACATAAAATATATTTTTTCAAATGTTTTCTCTTTTTTCCAATTCCCACGCTCCAATCATCATATCCACTATAATTATGAAAATAAGATAATTTTACAATTACCAGATTTCAAATAAATTCAAATTAAGCATAAAGCAAATATTAATAAGATATAAGTAAGATATAGATACAAAAAGGTCAATCCAAACGAGACTATAAAAAACTTACGCTACATACAAGTTATACATATCCAATTAGTATGTTTCCAACTACGTATTAAATAAAAAATAAAAAATTTATTTTGATGTAAAAATATTAATGGATGGCTCTAGTATACTTGTTAATACTCTTGATTAAAAAAAAATAGTGTCTTTTACTACATTTTTTATATAAAGCATATAATCAATCTTGAAAAATATTTAACAAATATTTAAAGCATCTATTAATAGAACTCCTTCTAATGATAAATTATTTACTTTGCTAGAAATCAGACATGTGAAGAAAAAAAGATTTAATGGATATTATCACTATGTGCATGTACAAGTAGTACTAAACAAAGAAATTTTTATGTTTACCAAATCAAATAGATAAATATTATGTAAATATCAATTATATAAAAAAAAGTTACATAAATACCAATACTATAAATTAGACATTAATTTTTATATGTTATCTTGTAATTTAGAGATGCATTTTGGTATTAATCAGTCTAATGCTAAAAATTAGTCACATAAAATCATCTTAAAATACGATCTAGTTGATATTACAATAACTCCATTCATACATCATTTATGCAAATGAGTCAAAGGGTTGCATAGTTTTCCTATAATAATTGGCAGCAACCGTAGTTGACACACTAATTTTTTGCATATTTCCTAATCAATTAATGAAAATCAGTAGTTGGCAAAAAAAAAAAATGAAAATGGGTCGCAGGAAAAGACCAAACTTTGTCAATGGAATAACCGGCTGCTGTAGACTGCAGACGTTGAAAAGGTTATTCTCTATGCCTGCAGACTATGTCAAAGCGAAAGAACGGGGAAATTTTCCACTTGCACTCACATTTCCTGAATAATGCGAGAAAGCAATGCACCAAAATTAGGAAATCGTATCTGCCAAATGTGATTTCTTTGTAATTTACGAAATTGCATCTATCATGGTATTTAGGTAATTTTCTTATACAATTTAATTTTGATGTGATTTTTTTTATAATGATGATACATATATATCGAACAAGAACTAAACACACGATATATTAATATATATGGTAGTTATTTTATAAACTATCCACTATTTTAATTATATATTTAAATTTTGTTGATACTTATCTACCATAGATATATATCAATCAAACTTGAGTTGATTTTTATAATCTAACTTGCTTTGATGTTTACTGTTCAATTCTGTTTTACCTAACTTAACTATAAAACTAATTAAATTTGATCCCATTTCAATCCCAGCTCGAACCCAATTAATCTCTTTTGCATATTTGAGTTAATCATTTGGATTGGATTAACACTGTTATATATATATATATATATGTGTGTGTGATGCATAGCATCCAATAAAACTTTTCTTTCGATGAAGACGTGAAAACTAATTTTCTTTTAATTTCTTAATTTGCTACAGGGAGCAATCTTAATCATATCCCACGTTAAATAAAGTTTCTATTTTGTCGTGGCTACCATGTGTAGGGAGGAAAGACCCACTCATGTGAGTAGTCAAAAATTGCAAGCAATCTGCTTACAACCCAAAAGCTTATTTCATCAATCATGAGGGTTCCTTTCATTTTCATTGTCATGGGCCCTTAAGTCAGCTGGCTTCCATGATCATCACACTAAAAAATCAATTGCTGCTCTTATATTTGTCTCCATGGCAATCACATTCACCTCCTCAGTTTCATACATCATCATACTTGTTTGGATCGGGCGTTTTCCCCTTTCCCTTTCACATGAAGTAACTTTCTTGTTACTTCCTGACTGATTTATTGTTGTTTCTTTACATGAAACGTACTAGACTAATCCAGCTCAAGTATTGTTCGAAGTGAATAAAGTTCGAGTAAAAAATCGGTCGGTCCCACAGTCCAAATCGGCTAGTCATGATAGGATTAAGCCTAGGATTGAAAATTTGTATTATTATACCATGTCTTATTTTCACTTTTAAATAAATTTGTATCTAAAAAATCTAAATTCGCGATATAATCCGTATATTAATTATGTATGAAAATTTAAATTTGTAATCTAAGGTATCTTGTATTTGGGTTGAATATATTAAGGTCGACAATTTTTTTTTACCATGTTGTTTATCATAAGGATTAATACCATTTATCGATTAAAAAATTATTATTAAATCTATTTAAATTTTATAAAAATAAATGATATACTATCTTCATACTTAATAGAAAATTATAATTCAAATAAAACTTTTTAGTAAAGTGAATTTTTGCGAAGTATAAAAAATCTAAAAATTTGAATTATATAACATCACTAAATTTAACAGACCATTGATTAAATGGATACTAATGTTAATACTAATGTTGATTTAATTTATTATATTGTTTTTTAGATTTTTAAAGAAGACATTAAAAAAAACTACATATAAGTTCATAATTTTTTACCTATTTAAACTATGATGCAATAAGAATAATATATAGGAAAAAAAAAATCTATACATTTCATTGAGATTTTTTATTTAGAAAAAAATGATTTGTCAAACAAAATGTAAAATTAGAAAAAATATATAGTACGTCTCGTATTCTATATCAAAGTCTACAAACTTGACCAAAACTTGAACATGAATTAAGATATGCTTAAGTAGATTTGACTCGTTTGTATTTGGTATAAAATTTTTTTATATATTTATCCTTTTAAATCATATCTTATCATATTCAAATCTATTATGTTCGAGTCCTAGATTATTGATCCTAATTAAGGCTTCATCGAGCCTAAAACTTGGAGTACAAATGACGTAAATAAAATAACTTGTATTTAGCTTCCATTTTAATCATTACGATGGCAAGGTTGATTTTAGTTGGTGAATGCCTAAAAATGCATTAATGGGGTAAATAATATTTCATTTAGGCAGGCAGACAATAAGATGGATGGACACAAAAAAGGCATAGAAATGGCATCAGCCCAGACATCATCAAAATATTCAACAATTGGCTTTTCCTTAGTAATGGAGACAAGTATATTTATTAATATATATGCATACATACATACATACATACATATATATATATATATATATAATGCATATGCCATAGATCACCGCTAGATTTTAGTCAAAGTTTTGATAGAGCTATTGCATAAATCTGAAGACGAGGGAACAGACGGAGAAAAAATTTTCTGGGATGATGTTTGAAATTTTCCGGACTGCGTGAATATTCCTGTAATTCACTTGTCGATTTTGTGCTTAGAATATTATTTTCTCTGCCAACTCCTTAGAAACGCACGCGGTTGTCTTTTTGTGCTCTTTGCTAAAATCCAACAACGAATTTGATGAAAGAAGATACTTCATGACTTTGAAATTTGATAGCGGTGTGAAATGGAAATATAATTATGTTTAAACTCAAATAGAAAATAACCATCCTACTATACAGGTGTCCTTCTTATTTTATTTATTTATTTTTTCAATTACGAATATGTATTAGATTGGACTAAATAAAAAACCACTAATCTAACTTAAAATTTATGAATTCAAAAGTAAATTAACAATCAAGTCTAGAAATCGGTGAGGAAATCACATAATTTATTTTGGGAAGAATACACATATAGCCATCAATACTTACTTGACATCCTGTTATATACATTTCTTGACCCTGTGAATCGTTTCAAGATAAACCTTCTTTTACATAATTATTCAATAGAAATACATGTTTTTTTTTTTGTTTTTTTGGCCAACGAATACATGATTTCTTATTAGCCATTGATCCTTTTCTTATCTTTAGCCACTATCTAGAAATTCCGTCATTTCTCGCTTCATGTCTTTGGTGATAAGCTACCCTTGCTTTGTTTTCTTTTTCTTCTTTCTTTTTTCTTTTATTTTTATTATTAATTGGTCGTTAGGGCTGTAACGCTTCAAACCTGGGAGATTATTTAGCCACTATATATTCCCACGTTAATAGGAACATATAAGACTCAAAATTATTAAAACTAAAAAATTTATCCAGTCCGCTTTTGATAAACAAATGCTAATGTAGACTAATCAGCCTTGGTAGTAGAGATGATTGGCCGTATGGATCGGAGAGATGATAATAGAACACGTTTCCTTATTATTATTTTTTTTTCATTGACACTCTACGTCAGCCAATATTTGTTGAATAAAAGAGGCTTATTTTATCGTGCTGTCTAATATCTATCTACACGTACAAGGGAGCAACTGGAGTTTTATTTCTGTTTCTTGCCTTAAATATTTTACTAATAAGATTATTCTTTCTAATGGTCGAACTAGGGCCCAAAAGGTTTTACTTATATTAAAATAAGAATATCCCAATAATTTGATGTAAGATTACTTCTATTAGAGATTTTTAAATTTAATCACTATACTTTAAAATGTGTCATTATGTTATAAGTTTTCTACAATAGCAAAAATGCTTTGAAACAATTAATAGTAAAATGGATAATGTTAGTAAATGCTCTCTCTTATCAATAGCAAAAACGGATTTTGAATTCTATATTTTAAATTTAAATGAATATAAATTAATAATAAAAATATAAAGTTAAATCGATTTCATCAAAATTAATAACAAAACTATAAATACTCCCTTCATCCATCTGTATCTTTATAAAATTTACAATCAGTCTTACTTAAAGAATATTTGTTTTCAAACTTATTAACTGGCAGGTGACATAACTCAGTAACGGGACCTCATAAAAACCCTTCTCATAGTTTCTTCACGTTGAAAATGAAGTAATAAAAACAAAAGCAGTGAGAACGACTACGCTGCCATACCATGGTAATGGTGGGACTGATTGAAAAAGGGTGGTTTTCAGCCATCAAAACAGCACACAAAAGTTGGGTGACATACAACCACATCTTTTGTTTTTCCCCCCAAAATACAACTAAGGTTGATGTGTGTGTTTTATTGCCCTCTTTGTAAGTGCTGTCTTCTTCCGGGACTTGTCTTTCTGTCGGTGGCCTATGATGTCGAGGGAATTAAATTAAATCCAAATGAGTGTGATTAACGAGAAAATACTTGTAAGATATTATACGGTACGATATACATATATAAATTGTATAAATATTATTAAAATTTTAATATATATAGTGCAGATAGAATATGGGCAATAATTGTTTTAAAAACTATTTATTCAATTTTTATACATCTATAAAAGGCTTTTATTAATATCTATATATAACATATAACTTGTAATATTTAGTGAGTTTTTTTATACTTAATAAATGCCTTCAAACAGTTGTAAAATGCTTAAATAAAAAATTTTATCCTAGACCTATGAGTAATAATGGGGCAATGTCATCATTTGTATCTAAATTTTATTATTTTTTTCAATTATGCACCTAAACTTTCAAATTGTCTTATTATACGCCAGATTGAAAGTTTTTTTATTGCTATCTACTCCACCGTTATCCCCCCTTAATTCTATTAATACAATCAATATGATGACCTAATCACTGTAAGATACCTGTAGTTTTAATTTTTAATATCTAATGTTACTTTACCCTTTTTCCACTTAGCCATCTGTGTAAACAATTAAATTCCATCTTTGAATTCATTAAATAAGATTTATTGTTAAAACGATAATAGAGAAAAAGAAAAAAAAAATCAAATACCCCCATAATTGAAATCAAGTAGACATCTCCTTCCACGAAGTGGCCTCATCGCAAACCTTAACCTTAAATAACCCGTTCCCTTTCTTTCAAGCAGAAACCCTTAAATTGAGGCACCCTACTCATCTTCCTTTCCACAAAGATAAAACCTAAACCCTAAAATTTCAAAACCTTAATTTTAGGATAGACGAGTTGAATCTAAAAGATTACATTTTACAAAAATCAAATTTTTGTCAATTGATTAGGCTGTTTATAAGGTGATCATGAGGAAACATTGGAGTGTTTGATGCTAATGCCATAAAGTTACAATGTCGAATTGCTCCATCATCAAACTTATCTTCAGCATAACAAAATGGGTATAAAAATCAGAAGTCACTACTAGAAACCTTCTATATAGAATGAATAAGGAAAAGCTCTTCATATCACGAGTTTTGTTAGGAGATCACAAGGAAATAATTCATGATAGAAGAAGATCCGTACCTGTAATCATCTTTCCCTGGTGCTTTTATCTCCCTCATCAAAAATTAATTCATACAACATAAATTTTTTAGGGCTTTTACGAGGGTTTTAATCTCAAGGCTTTAGTTGGCTAAATGTGAAAGGAGTTAAGGTTTCGATTAATGTGTGAGATTCCAACGATTGGGGTTTTCAATTGGTTAATGTGTAAGATTTGGGCAATTTCTTCAAGATTGGATAAGGAAAGTAAAAGTAATGTTCAATTTAGGGAAATAGCCATAAGGTTGTTGTTGCTGTTTCTTTTCCTTTATTAATTTTTCATTTTATCGGATTTTTTTTTTCTCTTTTTCGTTTTTGGCTTATGTGGACTTCTATTTGTACCAATTTTTTAAGTAGATAGCTGATTTGGAAAAAAGGAAAATATTACTAAGAGATTTAAAACAAAAATGACACGTGTCATGTAAAGATGAGAAGATCCTGTTAACTCTACTAATGGAGTTAACTTAAGATGATGAGGGTGTATATTATAACATGTCAAACTTGAATTAAATACATATTAAGACAACCTAAAAATTTAAGTATATAATCGAAAAAATTGCAAAGTTAAGGTACAACATTGTCCCGAGTAATAATCATATATTTTACGGAATAGAGTACATTCATAGATAGAAAAAGAAGAATTTTTTTTCGTTTAAGATTTTAACGCTGATATTTTTTCTGGGTAGATACATTCCTTTCTTTCTTTAAATCCTTTTTCGGGTTTCGTAAGTGACGTCAGCTACTTCATGCCATGCATCGAATCTGAAAACTTTTATTGTTATTTTACTGCATTTATTGGTGATCATGCTCCACACAGTGACCAACATTTGAATTCTTAAATTTCAAAAGTTCGTCCTGTCCACTCGTTCGTGACCACAAACTAACAAATATTTGAGTTAGGTCTAGCTGTACTTTAAATTCATGACTTTATGAGTTTCATTTTTTTTTCCCCTCCAATGTGATATGCTTGGTCAATTTGTATATATATATATATATATATATATATATATTTTCCTCTAATGTGATATACTTTATGCAATAAATTTGCAAATGGTCAGATAAATTTAATAGAGTACGGGAAACACTGTAAAGAACATCTTTCAGGCATTCATTAATGTGTGTGAACGAGTAAATGCACTTAAATCTAGTAAATTAGGTTGCACTTACTTCATTTAAAATTTAAATGCCTTCAAGATCTTTTATAATGGGATTGTATTAAGATGGAAAAAGAATGATTTCGTTAATGGAGAATGTGTTTTATTAGAAACAAATAACTATGTAATTATATCACTTCGCAGTAATGACGATTAGATGTGGAAAATTTAAAATATCTTAGATAATTGAAACATTATTCTTTTACTGTTAGAAGAAACAAGAAAAATTATTTTAATATTTCAAAAAATAAAAAAAGCTCTAACTAATTACTTAGAGTGCTTTTACATTATGCACCACAAATGGCTATTATATCAATATTATCAATTAGTTTGGATAGTTGATCCGGACATATAGGAAGATCAAAAGTTAAAAGAAATGAACTAAAATTAATTGAAAGTTGAATTGGAATTAATTGGACTAGTTTCTTGGCTCGTATTGATCTAAATTGGACTATAAAGATGAATATGAGTTTGATAACTAATTATTATTAACACCACGTTCCATTTTCTATTTTGTTTCCCAATATATTGTTTTATATGATAAGTTTCGGTAGCATGGTTACTATTTAGTGTTATTAAGAAAACAAAATTCATGTTAGAAAAAAAAAAAGAAAACAAAAAGGAAACAAAGGGCTTAGGATTGAGTAGTGACCTTTTCATTTTTTTTTTTTTCATCTAATAATGAATATTTCAAAATTGATATTTTACTCAAAAGGTCAAGAACAAACAAATAGAAAAAAAGAACAAAAGAATAAGATAAATTAAAGCAAAATCAGCAAGCGCGGGAAAACAGAAATTTGACTATGAAAGGCCCCACACCCCTCAGTAAAATCAGCTTTGTACACCATTTTCTTTCTTTCTCTCTCTCCACCTAAATCTCGGCAGAAAAAACATCATAGACTCCCCATGTTATTACCAATTACGCAAAGCCAAAAAACCACTTGCCGTCATTATGAGTTCTCATGCAGACATTACTTGCTTTCTGTTACAATTGTCTATTTCCTCTACTAACTCACTGGGAAGTAAAGTCACTTCGCTCTCCGACACCGTATTTCAAGCAAGGTCCAAGGATCCATGTCTTGGAACATTCTTTAAAATTTAAGTTTGCTTACTGTTACACCATGTTGAGGAGGAAGAGAAGGGATTGGGTATGGAAAAAATTATTTTCCCCTCCTTTCTTAAAAAACGCAAGGAAATTTGGGGAGAGTGAATTTTTAAGAAATTTTTTTCTTAAAATCACTCTCCGAAGGAAATGTCGAAGGGAAATCAAGAAAATAACTTACATCACCTCAATAGAAAGACATTTTCGAAATTTAAGTAGTTTTTGAGATTTTAAAGCATTAAAAAGAAAAACTTATCAATAATTTCTTCTCATTCAATTCCTGGTCAAACATGTATTTTTCCTATATTTTCGGTCCTTGAAGTTTCCTTCTCCTCATTTTCTTTCCACGCCTTCTACTTGCTTTCCTTCATCCACAACATAATGTTAGTTTATTAGATGGGTTAAGGGGAAAGAAAAAAAAAAAAAAATAAAAGAAAAACAGAGCTCAATTACCGATTAGTACTAGGTATGGAACTTATAAGATTTGACGTCTACTTGAGTTGATAGATTCTATGTAAGTATTAAATTTTATCGGATTGATTCCAATTTTAAATTTTTAGAATTTAAAGCTTTGGAATTGAATATAAGATATGTCAAGTATCCATCTAAGAACTTTGTATTTCTATATTACAATATCTTTCATTTATAGGGTATCCAATAATTTCTTAATATATGCATGGGTTAACAGTAATAGTTTAATTAATTTCAAGTAAGCTTGCTTAGTTTTGTAGTTTCGTTATTCGTAGTCAACACTTGGTCAAATAGTTAAAACTATCTAAGTCTGCTATTTAAAGATTGGTAGGAGTTTTATGAAAAAAAATCCGTCAATTGAAAGAAAAAAAAAAACTTTTTATTTGCCACAGTAACTTGGCGGATTGTTTCTAACAAATTAGATTAGATTCGAATTTGTTTTTTTCATTATAATAAATTGGAAAAAAAAAACTTTTCGTTTGACCCTAAAATAAATAGCCCAGAGCACTTATTAAAATTCCATCTCAATTATTTTCCACGAAGCTTAAACCAAGTCCAGTAATATATTATACAACACGTTAGAACTAACTAACGCATTAGATACTTCATAAATGGAAAAGGTAATTTCTTAAGAAAGGTACTTGTAAAATTAATTAATAAACTGACAAGTATCATGAGATTGAATATTCTAAAAATTACTCGGAAAACACAAAAATATAGTTTAAATTATACTTCTTAGTGAGCACGCTCTAAATGCCTGTTATAAATTAATTTAATACATAAAATAGGTTTTACTAATGTAAAAATTTTATGGAAGATGTAAATTACAAGAAGAGCATTAACAATTCTGATATGTCACCGAAACATATTAGTTAAGTATAAATATTGATAAAATTTTAATATATAAAAATATAAATTATAATATTTTTTAAACTATATATTATCAATGGTATTTATTTGGAATTGTATGTTAGTATTATCCATTTTTTTAAAAATTAGCTGGGCTTGCAGCGATTTTTCTTTGGGAAAAGTAAAAGAGCTTTATAATATTTTATGTTTTTACAAATTAATTTTTAACTTTTTATTTAATCTATTTTATCTTTTAACCATTTCAAAGTCATGTTAAATAAATCATTTCATTAAATTTTATTAAATTTTTCGTTACTATATATATGTATTAACATATAATTGATCTACATAAATATAAAAATATCTTTAATATTTATCTATATATACGAATTAGCAATTAACTTTTTTATTTAATCTAATTTAGTTCTTAATGTATTTATGTATACTAAAAAAACTAATGGAAGGATTTTTTATAAATTTATTAAAATGTTAAAAATTAAAATAAATTAAATAAAAGATTAAGAATTGATTTATATATATAAATAAATATTAAAAACTTTTATATATATATATTTTTTTTATAAAAGTCATATTAATTCAGTGAGTTTCCTTTGATTATTTATTTATGCCTGCACGGTGAATGGTGTGGCAGTACAATGCAAGTAATTTACCTACGTTACTTTCACTACTGTATATAACAGGACACTGCACTGTCCCAGTACAACAGTAGTTCTTCACTTCACCACTCCCTTTCTCTTTCTCTCTGAATATACAAAGTTCTCTTCAGTTTTTTGCATGAAAGAGATCACAATTGTTTTTAGTTAAGGAAAAAGATGAACTTTACAATCACAATGAGCAAAATCTGCATGTTAGTGATTGTAAAGTTGATGTTTGTGAATTGGGTTGTTGGGTTTGAGGAGTTGAACACAACAGAGTTGTATGATGAAAACAAGTATGGTATTAGGAAAACACCATTGATGGTTGGTCTTACTCTTGTAAATGGAGCTGCTTCCAAAGGAGCCGGTATATCTCACAAAGTACTTATGCCTTTTCAACAGGCAACCCCATTACTTGATATATTACAAGGAAGGGAAGGATCGAGCTCGTTCGATCTAGTGTGAAAATGATGCTTATGTTAACCGAGGCATTATGTTCAATTAGTGGAAGAACAGTGTTCGTGCTAACTGAGAAAAATTGTTTATTATTGAACATTTATAATGTGTTTTGTATGGTACTGCCTGTTCTGTTTTTATTATTTTGAATTTGATGAATCAGTTGTTCAACAATGTTTAGAGGCTTAGTTCTTCATTTGATGGGTTTATTTCAAGGAAAATGATGAATTTGTAATTGTCAAATATTATGATGGTAATACTAAGCTATTGTGCTAGGCATTAGCAAAATTAGTGGAGGAGACAGTGACGAGTGACAATAGTAGCAGGTAATGGTGGTTAGTATCTGCAACACGCTTCTATGCCCTTCCGGCTACATTGATGATTAGATGTTACCGAGGAGCATATACATTTGTTTTTCCTTGAGTGTTTTCCTTCCTCCGTGATTTTTTTCTTGAAACATTAATATCTTGTGCAGGAAGTCCATTGATAGAACTAAACGATGATTTTTGGGTTTTAAGCACATTGATGTTTCTTCAAAGATATTTTAGGATTTGAGTATATGCTATGCCGTGGCTGTTGTGAAGTGTTGATGGGATGAAGTGATATAAGTAGATGAAAATCTGAAGCGGCATTGAATCCAGATTGTGGAGTAATTTTTGGGTTTTAAATCTTCCTTTGTTATGCAGTCTGCTTGGATGGGAGTTTACCAGCTTACCATCTCCACCGAGGATGGGGATCCGGTGCGAATAGCTGGCTTGTCCAGCTTGAGGTACGTGTTGGAACAACCCACCAGCTATCAATTAGGCAGTGAGTTCTGGTTGAGTAACTGGCTATAGCACCATGTTGTGTGTGATTCCCTATAAATTCTTTCCATACCCTCATTATCTTGCAACCTAAAGTTGTTAAGAGTTTTGTTTTGACAAATGTGTTTAGTCAGTCTCGGTTGTTTTAGGATTGCGAAGCTGAAGTTATTTTTAGAGTTTGAAGGTATGAAGGTCTTGATTCATTCAGGATCAGCCATCTCGCACTAAGTTATTTTCTGCTTGTTTTGCTCATCAGGGAGGTGGATGGTGCAATTCAGTCCGAACTTGTATGTACAGTAAGAAAACTCACCGCGGTTCATCACATTATATGGAAAGACAAATTCCATTCATCGGGATCCTGAGTGGCAGAGCAGATGAGAATCCTGGTAATCTTTCTCTAAAGAGCACTCTTAGATACATGTTAATCAGCGCAATGATTCGTTATTTAGAGTTGCTTAAATCTCTTTGGGGCATAAATCAACTTCTTGCAGATTTTTTCAATTGGAATAGAGTTAAAGTTCGTTATTGTGATGGTGCATCTTTTAGTGGGGACAGCGAAAACAAGGTTAGCCTATATTCTTACCTGAGATCATTTGATGGAAACGGTCGCTTGTTTGGACTATGTTATAATCGATAATTTTTGGTTACATCAGGCAGCACAACTCTATTTTCGAGGACAACGCATCTGGCAAGCTGCTATGGAAGATTTGATGTCAAAAGGCATGAGACATGCTAAGCAGGTTTGTCTCATGAACATGAACTGCAATATCCTTTTCGTTTTATTTGATTGACAAATCTACAAAATCCTTTTTGTGTCGTAGGCTCTTCTCTCTGGGTGTAGTGCTGGTGGTATAGCCTCTATATTGCATTGTGATGAATTCAGGAGCCTATTTTCCAGAAATACCAAAGTAAAGTGCCTCAGTGATGCCGGATTATTCCTCGATGCGTAAATACCGAACAACCTTCATTGTTCTGACTCGACCTCTTCACGAGGTGAAGTTATTGTTACTTATGATAGCATGGTTCCATCAAAATTTGCAGACTTGACGTTTCAGGTAGGCGCACCTTGAGAGGAATGTTCAGGGGCGTAGTTGAGCTACAGGTACAGCCTTAACAAACATTTCCGTTAGCGTTTCTCCCGTTAATCTGCATGAACTAACACATAACAACATTATATTTTTTGATGATTGTTGTTAGATAATTGACAGTTTCTAAAATTCAGAATACTCAGTGTTATACTAAATATACCAAGAATTTTCCTGTTCTAGGGGGTGGCAAAGAACCTGCCAAGGAATTGTGGGAGTCGCCTGAACCCTACCTTGGTAATTTCTGAAGAGATGGAACTTTCAATATTGATACTAATTTTTTTAAATTATAGTCCTAGTCCTTTTTCTAAAGCTGTTATTTGATTTCCTTCCTCGCTATTCAGTGCTTCTTCCCACAGCATGTAATTGGAAATATCCAGACCCCGATGTTTCTTCTCAATGCTGCTTATGATGCATGGCAGGTCAGTTTACAGTTGTACAATACCTTTGCAAATTGCTAGATCATTTATATCATCGATAGAACAATAAAATTGGAGTTGTAACGATCAATCTCCAAAGTGTGGGGAATACTGATTACTATAATAGACGAGAATTTCCCCTAAATTTATCTTGTTATGAATATGATCAGGTCCAGGCCAGTATAGCCCCACCATCAGCCGATCCCCATGGAAATTGGAATGAGTGCAGGAAAGACAATGCGCGATGTAATCCTTCGCAGATTCGGTTTCTGCAAGGTAACCTTTTTGTCATATCCATTTTAATGTTTCTGAGTTCATTTCTCTTTTCTCTTTCTGTCTAATCATTTGCTTATGTGAATTCCACTGCTATTTCTTGCCAAAAGCAGGTTTCCGGTACCAAATGCTGAGAGCCGTAAGAGGCTTCTCAAGGTCTAGTAAAAATGGACTCTTTATTAATTCTTGTTTCGCTCATTGCCAAACTGAGAGACAAGACACATGGTTCGCTCCCAATTCTCCACATATTGGAAACAAGGTAAGGGCACATCCTATCACTTCCAATTAGATCATAGCCTTCCTTATTCCAAATCACAGTTCGGCAGTTTGCTGAGGACATCTATAGATATCTACAGCACCATATATAATATATATACGTGAAAATAGTGATTTTAAGTTAAAAATAGGTAGGATGGTTGTTAAAATATGAATGGAAGACTGACCTAATTTCCAACTTTTGCTATTGGAATATTTTTCTTTTTCAGTGTTTTATGCTTAGAGTGGAAATTTTCATAGATTCATTGTCTTGATGTCATGAACTTTCTTCACTTTTGCACCCCTTGACCAAATACAAACCATCATAACTCATATACCAGAATTTCATCTCTACAGGATTGGACTTCTCCACCTTTGAAACACAATCTTGCTTTCTCCTTTTCCTTTTGATGCTACAAATGATAACGTCAGATTGATCAATATGGCAAGTAGATATCCCTTTTCCTTGGTATCAACCGCTGATTTTGAAGAGTAACCTTCATCAAGGCCATATGTGCGCCTTTCCTTAGTTCCCAAAATCATACCTCAGATGTTCTTTAGCTCTTTTCTTTCCTTGCTCCGAAAGATGCCAGAATTCGGTTGAGTCCATTAATGGTTGAGCTCTGTATCCAGTAATGAACGTCTTCTTTCATTTAAATAGTCTATGAACACATCACACTTCATTATCTGGGGATGAAAAACAACGTCTCATTAGGAGCACAAAAGTGAATCATTAACTTCAGCATTGCACAAAGCGAAACATTTCCTTGCCAAACCTCTTTGCTGCTTAGGAAAATCTGATTGGATTTTCATCCCTGGCCTTGAATGAAGCGAAAGAATAGAGACCACAGCCTGTTAGATGGTGTAGATGGATCCATGCGCTTATGGTCCATCTGTTTTTTTTTTTTTTTTTCTTTGCCCGTTAAAATCTTCCTAATTGTGAAATACACTTTTTCTCAGTGTTCATTGACTGATGCCAAAGGTTTGATATGCCAATTCAAACTTGCAGGGTATTGCAGAATCAGTCGGAAATTGGTACTTTGATAGAGCTGGTGTGAAGGCAATCGACTGCGCTTCATGCGACAACTCCTGCCACAATTTGGTGTTTAAGTGAGAAGTCCATTCAGCTGATATTTATTATCGAATTCTTAGCAAATATATCATTCAATGCTATTACAGAATAACGGCTTGTTAATCCGGCGCAGCATCAACACAAAACTGTGCGCTCTTATTGTTATCCAAAATTTGATGCAGATTATTGCATCAGCAATTCCTTCATGTAAATGGAATGCCATCAGAAATCTCCTAGTGATAAATATTTAATGCAATATCATTTAAGTTGATTGATTCGATCAATATAATGATTATCGTTGTACTGTACTTTGTAGAAATGCAGTCCCATTAAATTCTCCATCAGTCAAAAAGACCCCAATTTGGTATTGAAGCACAATTGAAAGAAAAGAAATAAAGGTGTTAATGCGTAAGTTTATTTTTATTAACAGTTATGGTGGATCTGTAAATGTTATAAGTAATACTATAATCATTTCATTTACAAATACAGTTTAAATTATTATATTTATTAAATAGTGGTTGGATTTCGATTAAGCTCAATAAATGAACAATTTGATTAAATAGGGTTTACTGTGAAGGGATTTAAACTTAAAATTGCTGCTCTAATGTCATGTAATGAATAGTATTAATTTAAAAGTTTAAACTTATATGCATAATACTGATTATTACATTTATTATATAACAGTAAAGACAGATCAATTCAAGTAAGTAGTTTTCGATGGTAACTCAGATTAAATAAAAGCATTTCCCTAATCTTTTCTTTTCTAATTTTAGATGGAATACTTTATCTAAATTGTCAAATGCTACGCTGGAAATAGAATATGGCTTCTATTACTATTTGAAGTACGGAAAATGATGATGTCTTTTCTTGTAGAAAATCGGCCCCATCTGTTTCATCGACGACGTAAATTTAAATTCAAATTGATCTTTATGCTTATACCAACATCACTAGATTCTAGACACGTGGCTTTTTTGGCTTCTCTTTGTTGTCTGCATCTTTCTCTGTTCTTAATACATGTCTGATTTTTTTGCTTGTCTCAAATCTGGTATGTGAAGATGTATATTTTCTATATTTTACTTGCTTTAGTTTTAAAAGTGACGATCGGATAAATTGTCTTTTTTTTTTTTGTATATATTATTATAATTATAGTAAATATACCGATTGGATAATAAAACTAGGCATATTAAAATTTCATGTATTTTAAAGGTACTAGTTCACAGGGAAGTAGTTGATTTGTTAAATAAGAAAAATCCAATTGGTTTTTATTTAAAAAATAAAAAATTAAAAAAAATAAACAAATCAGTTTTGTGGATTTGTATCTCTCCATTTATTAGTAATGTAAGCGTGGTTGATTTGGAACAACTTATAGGAATCCAAAATTCATTCCGTTTAGTAATAAGGTTTTCTTTCAACCTTATATTTAGAACCTGCTCTATTGTATTAATAGGGTATCAACTTCTCACATGTCAAATCCATATATATATATATATATTCAAATGATTGGTTTTTTCTTTCTTAATCATTTGGTAAGAAATTTATTTATACTATTTACAGAACATGAAGAACATGGATAACATGATGGGCATTAAGGAATCCATTTGTTGTACAGTCTTTATCGTGTATATCTTGTCATGGCATCAATGGAGCATCTAATAATATTATTATACAATAAGTTTGGTGAATTATGTACTCTATCTTAACTATTATAGAAGTTTATTTACTAAACTCTTTTTCTCTAATATATAATAAATATACAATCAACTTCTCTTAGTCGATAAAAAAATAATAAAAAATAAAATCTCATATAGATATATATTCATAAATACTAATAGAAAATAGCAAATGTGATCAAAGTTATTATCATCTCTAATTTAATCTATTTATTATTTTAGATAGTAGAAATTTTAGTTAATATTATATTATTAATTTATTATTCTTTATTAGGCAATAAGTTTCTCATTGAATTTGTTTAAAATCACATAACCATCCAAAAATTCTAACGGGTTTCTAACCATATCCTAAAACCCTATAGGATACAAACTCATAACTGTCCAAAAATCTTAACGAATTTCTAGCCATATCTCAAAACCCTATAGGTTACAAATTTTATCAGCTAGTATTCTATAAGGTTTTTAGAGAATCGAGTATGTTGGACGAATTAAGTACCTTATAATGATCTACCTATTTACATTTCTAGTTTACTATTCTTTCAATTTCCCTCAATTTATAAATTGATGGTAAAGATTGTTTAAATCTTTTAACTATCATGTGATGCCATCATGATGTTATTATACTCCATATAATCTTAACTGTTAATTATATATGATAATATTTTAAGAAAATAAATTAAGGAAAATTAAAGAAAGTGAATAGAGAGAATCCATTTTCCAATTTTTTAGGAATTTATAAGCATTTTCTTTTTATTAGGGATATAAAGACAATCATATATTCTATATGTTATATGTTTTAAAAATCATTGAGAATGCCATTGTGATGAACCCATGCATGGATACGACCCCAATAAGGATAATCAATGATCATCACCCTCAAGATTATCATAATTCACAATCATTACGAGATCTAATTTCATTATCTGTCCAACCACTAGTCTAATCAATTAATATATTGTCTACCTTAAGGGCATTAGCATGTTTAGATCATAAGACCTGCTGCAAATATGACCCTTAGAGGAAAGTGTGTAGGCCCTCTTTACACCTGTTTCTGCACATTAATGGCATGGAACACCACTCATGTTTAACCTTTAGTAAATTGTGCATGTATTGAGTGTAGCTCAGGTAGCTATATGTTCTATCCCCGTTTTTGTCGCTCTCAATAGCCACATTCTTTTTAACATTTCGAGTGGTACCTCGTATATATTTACGTTAATCAAGAGCAACTCGTCATCCTCATTTCTTGAGAAATTACGACAGAGTGTCCTATTTTTTTTCTTTTTTAAAAGATTTTGTTGTATCTGTGTATAGATTTGGGCAAGAGCTAGTTTCGAACCGTAAACCGGCCTGGTCTGGTAGTGACTAAGCCGAATTATTGGGTTTTAAGGATCTAGCGGTTTGCCTGGGCAGAATCACTCGAACTGGTGATTCATGAACTGTCAGACCGATCCCTTTGACCCACTATTAAACCAATGAGTCAGCTTAGCGATTTATCCCCTTAAAAAAAAAAAAGAGAGAGAAAAAAAAAGAGAGGTTATTAAATCGGAAAAAATAATTGAATGATATCCAATAAGTTATTGCATATCAAAGTTACTTTATTTGCGATGATGAATAATAATTTTTTTTAAAATAATATTATCAAATTAATAATAAATAACTATTCATAAGTTAAATCATGTATTAAAGATAGATAGAAAATTTAATTTTAATTAATGTAAATCCTTTTTGTAAAACTTATCAAATATTAAGGATTTAAATAAAAGGAAAAAATAAAATTTAAGGAAAAAAAATAAAAAAGTTGGAACGCATTAAATTGGAAATTAATAAAAAATTAGAAATTATTAATATATATAAAGAAATTAATAAAATTAAAAAATCACAAATTAAAAAAAAAACCAGTTTAAGGGTTTCGAATGGAACGGAACTGCCAGCTCACAAACTGATTATGATTCATCATGTCATTGACCCGTAAACAAGTGGCTTAAGGCCTGTTCGGCCCGATGCTTGCGTCTACTTATGTAACCTGAATGTATTATTTTAGGTTTTACTCTTCACTATTTTGTATACTTATATTTTCATTTTTAACATTTAGCATTTATATATTTTATCTTTATCTGTCGATATCAATAAGCAAGCATGTGTAAGCTTTTGATTCATTAATAAATAATTAATTTAATAAAATAGTGTTATTAAATAAAATTGATAAAAATTATAAAATTTAAAGAATGAAAATATAGAAAAAAAAAATCAAAATAGCAGTTAACCAACTACTCAAAGGCTAAGAGGTGACTAGTCATTGGCCACTTGAGGGAGAGGTTGCACAAACTCTATAAGTAATAACTGGCATTAGCCGTTCCAACATAGTAGATAGTTACTCACTACCCTTTGAAGATAGCATGATTTTTTCCTCTTACTACCCCTCAAAAGTGTGAAAAATAAAATAAATCAATAAATAAAAACATCTAAAATGTCCATTGGATCAATTAGATATTAATAGATAAAAATAAAGATAAAGCATAATATATAAAGCGTTAAAAATTGAAATACAACTATATAAGGTGACAAATGTAAAACATAAGCATACAAAGAATGACATAACCTATTGTTTCTGAAGTATTCTATTTGGATTCAGAGACTATATGCTCATAAAATTTGACTTTCATTTTATTGGCCGGGAAAATATGGTCCGGATAGCAATCTCCCACATTGAATCAAACTCTTTCAAATGGATTGAAAGGCAAAAACGAACAACTATGACACAATTCATTTCGGTTAGAAAATTGATTCGAACAACGTTGTTGATAACTTTTTTCATTTTTTTACTTTTCTACCTTCAATGATATTATCTGTCGTTTGCATCAAAATTGAATTTTTAATGCATCCAATTTGTTTAATTTCACTTACTATGTAATATTAAGAAAGGGAACTAAAGGGTATTAATATTAGAGCTTTTGAAGTTAGACTAGTTTGATTTAACTAGAATGAAATCAAATTAAGTGAATTGTATAAGTAAAATTACGATACAAAAGAGAGTGGAAGTTCTCCCATATTGGTTAGAAAAATTTCTTTCTTCGAGTAAAGCAATTCAACCCAGTTCAATATGGAGTTCAGTAAACATTCATAGTGCTAGAAGAATGGCAAAACCTTCTTCTAAAATAAATATATAATATATTATATTATGTATGATACATTGCCCCTCCACAAGAATTGGAGCCTCCAATCACTAGTTAGTATACTTTTCTCTCATGCCTTCCCTTATTCATGGTTCAATATTATTGATCGATTCTTTTATCTATGATATCGACCTTCTATGAATAGAATCCTTATTTGCTTGAGCTTCTAGCGTTACATATCTACGAGTAAAGGATAATTCCAAGCAATCTACAAGTGAGGTTTGGGATGCAGCTAGCTTAGGATTGGGTAGGGGAGAAAGGCATCCGATGCTACAAGGCTCACTAGAGGCATAAAAAAGAGTTTGAACTCGCCCGATTGGAGATCGTGCTATAGCCCTTCCTCATATCCAATCGATATACTGATGTGCGACAATTCTTCATTGGAAAGAGGCATTGAACAACTTTGTTTCCTTTGCTAACTCATATAAATTGCCCTTACTTAGTTAAACTAAAAACCTAAATTAAAAAAAAATGCGACATGCCCTTTCTAACTGCAAAAGAATGGATTGAGGAATCTTGAATCAAGATATAGATTCTAGAAGCCAAAAAAGAGTATCTTGAGAAGTTACAATAATTGAGTTTATTGAAATTACTTGTATAGTAGATACTATAAGACATACAATTATACTCAATTAAATGAAATTACTTCAATCTTAAAGTTGTCCTTCTATAATTTCACACGTGAAGCGCTAGTTCTTCATTTCGTTTAGTTATTAAGTTAAGCAATTAAATATACCTTTTCATTAAAATAAACTAAATCAATTAGACAGAATATCTTACAAACGATAGAAATTTGAATGTCTTTTGCAGAAAATTTCAATCCTTGCTTTCATCTTCAAGAATGGATATATAGCTATCTATCACGATGGATGGCCAACATAGTAATTCAAAAATATTATTTACCAAACTCCGACAACCGTTATGTCGACAACTTAACTTCAACAATCATATCCAGTTTTCATCTGCTGCATAGATGGAGTGTTAGTTTAAATGGATTTAACCATCAGATATCGTAATCGATGTTTGCAACTCTTTGTAGTAAGTAGGCGACTATCTATTGAAGGCCATACAAAGTTAATAAGATATTTGTGCAACCCTCAATCATCTTCGAGTGAAACTAGATGTTGTTTCACCTTTTGGAATATATATATGTCTGTATGTATTGCATGAATTAGATACTGGCTTCCACTCCTAGTGAGATCGCTATTCGAGACAGTAAAATAATAATAATAATAATAAAGGAAGTAAGTTTATTGTATGCAACAAATCAATAGGCTTGCTAGACCGCTTCGCACACTCGAACAACCTGCTAAGCGTAATCCTGTCTTATCCGGGATTAGGCTAGTAGCCCTTACGTCTTGGGATTCGTCCATGATATTATGAGGCCCTCCTTTCCAGGTATGCTTTTCTCTCTGTGCCATTGGATATGTAGGCAGCCTTTTGAATAAACAAGAAAGAATAGGATTAAAAGACTTCTATAACTAGTACTAGTACAAGTAGGTAGTAATTCAATTATGGACAAGCCTAATATAGGTGATAGGCCTAAGAATTACCCTTTTCATCATCCTGAATTTGTAGTGCACTCATGCGTGTATTTTCATGCTTTTAATATGAAAAATGCACTGACTTGAAAAATATCATAAGAGACGACTCAAGTGCAATAATACATAGGAGAATAGAAGATACACATAAATAGGAGCTTGCTGTTGTGCTTGTAGGATTAGAAATAGAAAATTGGCTAATAACCATGTGGTTATTAATTGTTATGTTGGTTGTCCTTAATTATGTTGAGACTCACAAATGGCAACCTAGATTAGTAACCTTGGCCTTAGAAGGGAAAGTGATCTGCATGATGCAGTAGATTGGCCTTGATACTATGTTTTATAGTGAAATAGGTAATTTATATGAGAAAACTATAGTTGATCAAGGTTGATGAGTATGGAAGAAGTTATAATAAAGTGAATTGGTGATTAAAGGATGCTAATTCAAATGTTACCTATGGACCGTGCTGTTGATGATACGATATGACAATGTACCCCTTATGAAACTATTTATTGCCTTTATTGTCAACAATGTGAACTTAGATCCTTCCATATAAATATATTATTATTGTTGTTTAGGTTTGGTCAGTATGATCACAAGTCAAGAGCTACTTTAAGTCTTAAGGCTTTAAAGATCATGTTGCATGTTTTATAGTTGTTCTTACATTAAATTTTAGTATGTGTATGTGATTGATGATGTTTGGCATTCATGTGTGTTTAATGCAGTATAGTTATTCATTAGGTATTTGCTTAATCTATTTAAGGAAATTGTTTATCAAGTATTTGAATATGGACTTGAAGATTTGGAGATCATGGGAGATTAGCCTTTTATGTTCTTACCTAGGTAAGAATATGTAGCGGCCTGACTATCTCCTTTTGGCTTGAGGCATGATAGTGTTAATACTCACATGCTTTATTAGAAAATCATTATCTTTGATCACTCAGATAAGTAGTATTGATATAGTTAAGAGCTAATATACAATCCTTATATGAATGACTTAATCTCACTAG
Organism: Lumnitzera littorea; assembly: GCA_024138015.1. NCBI lineage: Eukaryota > Viridiplantae > Streptophyta > Magnoliopsida > Myrtales > Combretaceae > Lumnitzera > Lumnitzera littorea. The sequence continues at coordinate 13,114,804 of JAMXBB010000004.1, forward strand.
TTTTATCATTATATTGTGACTCAATGGACTTATCAATGTAAAAAGGTTCTAAAAGGAAAAGTATGAATCAATAGGTCTTATCCTAATATCTTACTTGCTTAAAATAAAGACTGCTATTATTGGTATCTGTGATACTACTATTAATCTATATAAGAAAACAAATGTTTGTTAGAAGGTAAGATTCATGAAGCAACCTAATATCCATTCCATTGCTACCTGCTCCATTTAGATGCCTAACTCATCGATTCAGCTGCTACCTTTGCTTAGATTAGATATTTTTCACCTATTATTGTAGAATATTTAGGAAGAAATAGCTCGTAGTTAAGCACTGATACTACCTAAATGGTGGGTATGGGGATTGCAAATATGTTAGAACCAAAGTTTATATGGGTCAAGAAATTTGAAAGGAAATCATAGATGTGATGTAATTATTCTAGGATTTATTTATGTATAGGGGAGTAAGCTAGATTACTAATGGTTGATATAGGCTATGAACCTAGTTTAAGACATAGTTTGTTTTAGATATTGATATTCTAGGAAGTTTTATTTGCAATCATTTGTGTTACCCTTTGTTGATAGGCAATTTTAGACCTAAGCCCAATTCGACCTCACTCTTACTCACAATCAACCTGAAGGCCCAAATCAACATAGGCTTAACCTACTGAGGTTGACCTAGCACTAGTCTAGGTTAAGTATAGGGATGCTTGACCTATTCTAAGTTAGACTTTTAGCACTTATCTAACTCCTCATAATCTCGCTCCACTAAAGAAGTTGCTATACTTAGCTCCACTGACCTGCGCTTAGGTTGGGTCTCAAATAAGACACCCTGATTCTTATTAAGAGATACCATGCTTTTCATAGCCTTCGATATAGATTGGCCAAACTACAGATGAGGGCTCCTTTGAGCTCGTGTGACCTTAGCTCTCCAACTAGGTCATGTAGATATGGACTTGATGGTTTCTTAGGGAAAATCTTCATAAAAGACGTACTCTAACTTTCTAAAAGATATATCTATTTGACTAGATACACTATCCTACTCAAGAGGGTTCCATATCAAGAAAATATCAATTCAAAAAGATACGTATGGATTATGAAGATATAACTTGCTTAAAATATCTCAGCCTTATCCCTCATAAATAGGGGATGGGTTCCTCAAGTACGATCACTTAGACTCTTATAATTGTTACTTTGTTAAACCTCTTACATATATTAACTTAGGTATTAGAGTACTTACACTGAACCATACTCTGACGTGATTCTTTACAAGTCTTTCCATTCATAAAGCCAAAGCTTTCAAGGATCAAGCCTATGTACTCCTCTTTTCGTCTTGGTAGAGTTTGCGATTAACATACCCCTCACCTTAAATAACTAACAATCTGGAGTACATGTGATGGGTGCTTATTTGGCAACATTAGATTTATATTTGTTCTCATCTGATATGGTATTGTGTATATGTGTAGGTAACACTATCATTTATTGCATTTCATTGCTCATCTAATGTGGTATTTAGTTTCAAATCTTTCATATATCAAGATTGAAGATAAAGAGTGCATAAGTTAGTTCTAGAAGTTTTATGTGTGTATACTAGATGACTATAACATGTGGTGAGTTCACATACCTTTTCAAGTTTAGGACATGACAACACTAATATATGAGAAATGCCGATAGAGTTTCTATGTGCTAGAATATAATATAGTTTGTGTAGTTAAGTGGTAGTTAAGAAAAAAAAAGTAACTAGTATAAATAGTAATATAACCACTTAAGAAAAAAAAGATAGGAAAGTGTAGTATGAGAAAGTGAATATACTAGTGAATAGTTAAAACCAAGAGTGTAGTGAGAAAAACAAGGGTATGTGTGAGTGCATTTGTATGTGTACGAAAATCAAGAAAGTGAATGAAGTGCAAGTGATTGTAATAGTGCATATCAAGTGTACATTCTATTCTTAATTCTATTTGTACTTCAATAGTAGTATCAGAGCCTTGTTTTAAGGTCAAGATTTGTGAAGTTGTGAGTGATTTCTTGTAATCCATCAATGGCGAGTGGAGTTGGTGATATAGCTATGGCACTTCCTGTTCTAAATGGGAAGAATTATGATAAATGGTATATATAAATGTAGGTTCTTTTCGGGTTTCAAGATTTGTTGATGATGGGTTATAAGAGCTAGAGGAGTTAGCATCAGATGCCCAACGTGTTGCCTACAGAGAAGCAAAGAGAAAGGATTGTAAAGCTCTTTATTACATTCACCAATGTATGGATGCTGCAAACTTCAAAAAGATTGTAGGGACCAAAACTGCAAAAGAAGCTTAGGATTTACTCGAGAAGTGCTATAAAGGGGCTGATAGATTAAAGAAAGTGAGGTTATAGACATTGAGAAGACAGTATGAGTTGCAGATGGAGCAAAAGGGAAGTATTAGTGACTACTGTAATCGTATGATGCAACTAATGAATCAAATGAGATCCAACGAGGAGAACATGACAAGCTAATGATCGTAGAGAAAATTCTTCATATCATGAAATCAAGATTTGATTACGTGGTGGTTGTTATTGAGGAATCAAAAGAATTGTCACATCTAAAATTTGAAGACTTACAAAGTTCCTTAGAAACTTACAAACAAAGGATGAACGAGAGGAATTTAGAAAGAAATACCGAACAAGAGTTACAAGTACAAACCAAAAGAAGTTGCTATGACTCCTTTAAGAGTAGAAGAGGACATAGTAGAGGTAGATCGTGATCAAGAACCTTTGAGTGATCAATCTCGATTTGATCTAAATAATACTTAGAGATCTATCAGGTCTTGAGGAAGAGGCGTTAGAAGGAAGTTTGACAAAAGACACATTCAATGCTATACTTGCTAGAAATTCGGGCACTTTATTGATGAGTAGAAGAATCCTAAAGGAACACAAAAGATTTAAGAAGATGTGATTACATATGCACAAGATGGGGATGAATCAGACCATGTACTATTGATGGTCACTGCTGAATCTGACAATTTTAGCACTAACTCGTGGTATTTAGACATAGGGTGCTCAAATCATATGTCAAGGAATAGACAATGGTTTATGGATCTTGATGAATTATGTAAGAGCAAGGTAAAGTTCACTGACAATAGTGTAGTTTTGGCTGAAGGAGTAGGAAAAATCATCATTAAGCGGAAGAATGGGAAGCTTTCATATATTATTGATGTACTATATGTGCCTCGAATGAAAAATAAGTTGTTGAGTTTAGGATAGTTACTTGAGAAGGGTTATAGAATAAATTTGTATGAGAAGAAGTTGGTTCTGTACGATTATCAAGGACAATTGATTTTGAAATAACACTTGAACAAAAACAGAACCTTCGAGGTTGACGTTCAAACAAGTGAGCACTTGAGTCTTACTGCATTGGTTGACAATGAGAATTAGCTATAGCACATGCGGTTTGGACATCTTAACTTCAGAAGTCTGTGTGAACTAAAGACTAAAGGAATGGTGGCAGGTCTTCCTCAAATTGCCATCCAAGAACAAGTGTGTACTGAATTTCAGTTGAGGAAACAAACAAGAGATCAATTTTAGAATGTGATATTGTCAAGGACTTTGAATCTTCTTGAAGTAGTGTACTTAGATGTGTGTGGACCAATTGATCCTCCTTCTCTTAGAGGCAATTGATACTTTATTTCGTTTATTGATGACTTTAGCAGGAAATTGTGGGTATACTTGATTCAAAACAAGAATGAAGTCCTTGAAATCTTCAAGAGATTTAAAAATTTAGTTGAAAAACAAAGTGGCAAGGTAATCAAAATCCTTCAAACTGTTGGCAGAGGTGAATATATCTCAAATGAGTTTAGGAGTTTCTGTGAAGATAGTGGACTAGTGCATGAGGTGATAGCACCCTATACACCTCAATACAATGGTGTCGCTGACTAAAGGAATAAAACTCTAATGGATATGGCATGAAGTATTTTGAATACAAAGAAAATGTCCAAGTATTTTTGGGGAGAAGCAATTGCCATAGTAGCTTATTTTCTCAACAGATGCCCTACTAAGGAATTGTTCAACAAGACTCTAAAGGAAGTGTGGTCGAGTAAGAAACCTTCTATTCAACATTTAAAAATATTTGGAAGTGTTTGTTTTAGTCATGTGCTAAATGAAAAGAGAAAGAAATTAGATGATAAGAGTGTTTGTGCCATCTTACTTGGTTATCATTCTACCAATGCTTATAAGCTATATAATCTTATTTCGAAGAAGGTGTTTATTAGTAGAGATGTTGTCTTTGATGAGGGAAAGACATGGCTGTGGAAAGTGATGTCTTAAACAGTTTAATACAATGAAAGGATATACATGTTTTAAGTGAAATAATGACTACTGATGAACCTTCATTTGACTCAATTAAAGGAAATGCTGATCAAGTTCAGCAAACTGAACTGAGACAATGGAGGATTAGATAGAGACCAAGAAGATTTGATGATTATGAAGTACTTCATGATAACTTGATCACTTCAGAAGGTGACTTAGTGCATATGGCATTGTTTGTAGACATTGAATAGATTGTGTTTGATCAAGCAATTCAAGATCCCAAGTAGATTGCTGCAATGGAGGAAGAATTACAATCTATTAAGAAAAATCAAACTTAGGACCTAGTAGAATTACCATGTAATAAGAAACCAATTGATGTTAAGTGGATCTATAAAGTAAAGGTGAAGCCAGATGGGTCAATTGCAAAATATAAGGCTAGACTTGTAGCAAAAGGTTTTTTACAAAGAGCTGGATTAGATTTTATTGAAGTGTTCTCGCCTATAGCTAAGATTGAAACCATAAGATTGGTGGCTGCACTTGCGAGCTTCAATGCATGGTTGATGTATCAGATGGATGTCAATTTAGCTTTTTTAAATAATCCACTTAAAGAGGAAGTGTATGTATGTTAACCTATTGGGTTTAAAATAAAAGGATGTGAAGATAAAGTGTTCAAATTGAAAAAGGAATTGTATGGGTTGAAACAAGCTCCACGAGCTTAGAATAAGAGAATTGATGCATTTTGGTACAACAAGGTTTTGATAAGTGTAGCTGTAAGTATGGGGTATATGTAAAGCAGAAGATTAGATGACAAGAAAAAGGAGAAGTAGAAATAGTAATTGTATGTCTATATGTTGATGATCTTTTGGTCACTGGAACTAATGAATCTAACATTGATAGTTTTAAGGAGGTGATAAAGTCTAAGTTTGAGATGTTTGATCTTGGAAAGCTGTCATATTTCTTGGGGCTCAAATTTACACAAGTTGAAGGGTATGTTCTATTACATCAAACAAAATATGCAAAGGATAGCTTAAGAAGGTTTGGAATGGTAGACTACAATTTAGTTTCAACACCAGTTGAGCCAAATGTTAGGCTCGCTAGAAATGATGCAGAGAAGTCAATAGATGCAACAATATTTAGGTAGATGATTGGGTCTCTAAGGTTTTTATGTAATAGTAGAGCAGACGTTACATTTGCAATGGGACTAGTTAGCAGATTTATGGAGCTACCTAAGGAATCTCATATGACAGCTGCTAAGAGAATACTTAGATATATTAAGGGGACATTGGATTATAGAGTGTTGCTTCAATTAAGAAACAATAATAGTGTGGCGAGTGTGGTAAGATATTCTGATTTGGATTGGTGTGGTGATAAAGTGGACAGGAAAAGCACAATTGGATACTTGTTCAAGTGCGATAATTCTCCTTTCACATGGAGTTCAAAGAAGTAGCAGGTAGTAGCATTGTCCTCATGTGAAGTAGAATATATAGCAATATCCATTGCTACATGTGAAGCAATATGGATCATTACATTGTTAAATCAAATGAGAGTGAATGTTGAAAGTCCTTTGTAGTTGAGGATTGATAATCGGTCTGCTATAAGTCCAGCACATCATCCTATTGCTCATGAATGTAGCAAACACATTGAAACAAAATTTCACTACCTAAGAGACCAAGTGATAAGTGAATCAAGGAAAATTGAAGTTAATGTATTGCAACACAATGGATCAGTAAGTAGACATTTTCACAAAACCAGTGAAGACTAGAAGATTTGAGTAATTGAGGACTCTTATTGGAATGAGATCATTAAGTGAATTTTAATACAATCTGTATTAAGGGGGTGTGTTAGAATATAATGCAATTTGTGTAGTTAATTGGTAGTTAAGAAAAAAAAAAAAAAACTAACTAGTATAAATAGTAATATAACCACTTGAGAAAAAAAAAAAAAAAGATAGGAAAGTGTAGTATAAGAAAGTGAATATACTAGTGAACAATTAAAATCGAGAGCCTAATGAGAAAAACAAGGGTGTGTGTGGGTGCATTTATGCATGTACTAAAATCAAGAAAGTGAATGAAGTGCAAGTGATTGTGATAGTGCATATCAAGTGTACATTCTGTTGTTAATTCTGTTTGTACTTCCAGCACTATGTTCCCATTTAATATACTTGTTATACCTTGTACAATTACATAGCAACCTCATTATTTTTGCTTTTCTTTTTTTTTTTTTTTTAATGCATGGTGATATGTGAATGAATCCGGCACCCATATGGAGACACCAATTTAAGATAGAGAAATATTGTTTATGAGATAATTAGTTGAAGCAGCCTATAAAGCCTTCAACATCGATGTTTAATCAAATTATATGATATTCTATGTAAGGAAAAATGGAAAAATTCTTTTTGTCATTAAATATTTATCATATATGGTAGTATATGATTGATGGAAAAGGAACAAAAATATTGCTCCATTCATTGTAAATCATCTCTGATTAAAAGATGGTTGTAGGAGTAAACATACCCATCTTGCTAGCACTTGATACAGGAAGCATCTCTTTTCTTTTGAAAAATTAAAAATAATAATAATTTCTGGAAAGATAAACAAAGTCTATATTAGCTAATATTCGATTGGAGAATATCCTTACATTGAGATGAGGGTCAAGATAAGCATAAGACCTAAAAACAAGCCCTACGGACTGGATAAAGGTGGGGATGCTGCATGACCCATTGTAGTTTGTCATCCTCGTCGACCGTCGGTGGTGTAAGGCCAAAAATATTTAATCACCTGGTCTGGACCTACTCCATTACTTGTGTGGATTTACTTGCTTATACTATCTTTCCTTGTAATATAATAATTCCATTTTTTTTAAGGGACCTAAGTCTAAGGTACGGTCATATGGTTATTTTTCTTAAGGATTTTGTATATTTCGATCGATTTATTAAATTGTATCTTAATCATAGATAAAATTAATGGCATTCTCTGAATTTGTGACTTACAGTGTGTATAAGTCCTAAACTTTATGTATAAATTATTACTTTATAATTTTTGAAAATATACCTATAACCTCAAAACCATCACTAGAATCCTAAACCTATCATTAAAAGGGCTATAAATAACGATGGTTTTAAAACTTTAATAACAGTTTGAATGATATCTACATTTTTATAACTACCTAAAGGTAAGACCACATTTTCTAAAGTTTAGGGTTTTATCTATACTTGACAATGGTGTAAGGGGTGTATTTGATATTTTTCATAAATTTAATATATGCAATCAGTTTAATTTACATTTTTGTTTTATATACTCTCTAAAAGTATAAACAATTCATTAAGTAATACATACCGTATATTATACACTATATTATATAAATATCAATAAGACGTTGATATATATATATTGTATGTAAATTATATATGGTAATAGATTTTAAAACTATTCATACTATTAATATTTGTATTAATATTTAATTGGTATTTACATATCATATATACATAATACGTAACGTGTAATATTTATTAAATATTTTTTCCTTTAAAAGTAGTTCTAATGTCAATAATTTTAGGACCAACTATAATACTTATTCCAATTTCGTAGATTAGTATCTCAAGAACTCGTAAAAAGCAGCATAAGATAAGTTTAGTTGCCTTTTAATTATTTTTCCATGTAAAACACAAATAAAAATCACATAAAATTATATACTTGCCCTGAAAAATCACGTAAATCCTTTAGTTTTGAAAACTGTTATAAGACAATCTACCATTAGATATTACTCGATCACAACCCTACCAATTTGAATCTCCACTATGTGAAACCAAAAAAAAAAAAAAGAAAAAGGAAGGAGGTTTTCCTAATATCTTATAGCTGCTTTTTCCATATTTAACATTTAAGAGACAATAATTAAATTTGGTCGTATACCTGATATTTTCTAAATAATCGTCTAACCAGTCCCACAAGGTAATATAGACTGTTATAATGCTTACATCTACATCCATATAAACTTTTGATGACATTGACGAATCTACCGCAGTTTTTAACCGTACATCGTGAGTCACCACCTTCTTAATAGTACACAGAAAACTATGCATATGAAACAATTATGTATCCAGAAAAGAATCGTAAGAGTTTACTATAAACTGTTACTGGTTTAGGTATTAATCTAAAGATGAAGATTCGGTACTTGAAAAAAAAAAAATGAGATAACGGTAGTCCTCTCCCTTTGTGAATATGTAGGTTAGATGAACGTGAATCTGTTATCCTTAATTAACCCAAACATCCCAAAGAATATAGTATATAAAATGCATTACGGCTTCCTTTGGCTTCATTTGTTTTATGGTAACAACGTTCCAGAAGAAACAGTTGGACACTCCTAAAGAAAAAGGGAAAAAGAAAAACAGGTGGACACAGCGAGGACGAGAGGTCTAAATTCAGAAGTGGAACAGTTTTCAGGATTAGAAAGCATCAGAAGTTTCACAAAAATACAATTAGGATATTATAAACATAATATAATGTCACCGCCATGATCTAATAATATCTCCATAAAATATGATCGTTGTTTGGAATCTTTTGAGGTCAGCATACAGTGTGACAATTCCAATCATTGGAGCAGACTAGAGTATTGCCATATTATACCATGCTGATTCAGAAGACTTTTATTTCTTCATTAAAAAAAATTTAATCTTTTTATATTATTTTTTTTAATAATGCCATAGAAGAATTGCATTCAAGAGATGACTTTGGTTTGCCGTTTACATTGAGAATATTGTTTAGAGTTCGGACACTCTGGTTTTAATGTTAAATTTGGGGTTTAACAAGATGTGGGAATAAAATGTCCAAGCTGGGTTCATCTTGAAATCAATCATATTCACCTTACAATGGTTTAAATATTCCAATTTACCACCAATCTAGGCGTCTAAGTTTTACAATAGCCATGGAATGTTCTCCCTCTCTCTCTAAAGATAATTTCATAAATTCATCATTAATAATATTTAATATTAGCTGCATCTTAGCCTCTTTCGCTCATTTTTAAATATGTGCATGTCATCTTCCTGATAATTAGGGAAAAAAAAAATAGTTATTACTTTTTGGATATTATAAGTGGTATCAAAGTTAAACTTTACTAGAAGATGGATAATTCAAAGGTTAATCACGATTAAAGCTATTGGGCTTATTTTCACATTTTGAAAAGAGGTCTATGAAGGATAGGGAGTACCATGACTTATGTGTAATGCTCCAAGCCAAAAACAGTGAAAAGTTAAGCCAATAAACATTAATGAACTTATTTCAACTACTTGACTCAAAAGTTTTATAAACTAATATCATAATTTCTCATAATCCATATAGAACACTTAACCACGGAGTTTTACAATCTCCCTACTTTGAACACGTGATGTTTTAGTTGCGAAACCTTACGATTGGGCTTAGATCTTCCCTCGTTTTCGATATACGAATCTAACGACTCGCTAACTATAGATCATACTAAAAGCATACAAGGAGTTACATCCTAGTGATACTTTCCATCATCATTAGACCTTTTCTCTAACATGGAGCTAATCATCTACCTACTTGTAAGGAGTCTGTTCTTGTACCATTTGTAATGCCCCAAGTCAAAAGCAGTAAAAAGTTAAGCCAATAAAAATTAATAAGTCCATTTCAATCACATCGTCCAAAAGTCTCAAGCCGATATAGACAATATATTCATAATTATAAACTTATAAACTAGTACTATAACCTCCTACTTTTTTATGCAATTGCTTGAGAATTAAGATTGTTAAATTTTACTAAAACAGTTTCATTAGCTCCTGAGGTATTATAAGCTAATACGTAATATAATTATGTTAGTTATATTATACATAAAAATTTGAATGAAATAAATTAATTAATGGATTAGATTGTATCTCACACATATACCTTATATATTGTAACATAGAATCTAAAAAAAGTAGCATGTTATTATATCCAAAATGGGAGGAAAAAAGAATTTTAATTTATCATGGATTTGAGTAGAGACCAAAGGTCTTAAGCAATCAATCCAACAGAATAACTCAATAGATAAAGAAGTTTCGTTAATTTCTTCATGCTCGTTCCAAATTCAAAGTACCCATTTTACAAAAAAGAATCCCTTTCGTTACATGATTTCTTTTTCATATAGATAGATATAGGATTTATGGGGCAATTACTTAGAGTTACATTTTGTGCAACAACCCTTCCTGTTTGATAGAAAAGGATCTTATGATCCTAAACCGATCTTATTTAAGATCGCGAATCCCAAGTTTGTCTATGAAGAGTAGATCTAATTGTATTAGTGTTTAGAATTTATTTTTTCTATGTAATACTAATCAATAGGGCAGTGAAAGGTTGTAGTAGCAATTTATAAGATTATGGTTATGAACATCTTATTAATATAAGGTGAAATTTTTGGATTAAGAGGTTGAAATGACTTCATTGGTATTTGTTGGTTCAACTTTTCACTATTTTTGTCTTAGAACATTACACTGTGATTCTTAATAAACTTTAAGTATTACATATAAGTAAAGGATAGTCAAAATGAACTGGATTATACACTAGAATGGGGAAAGAAATTGGCTCAAATGTAAGATTGCATGATGAAGGTGTTGTATATTCTAGAGAATGAACTTTTGGAACTCTACTTGAATAAAATCTCCACATGGATTATTGTAGGAGAGAATTAATATTGATTTATAAAGCTAATAATATTAATGAATACTTAGTCAATATTAATTAGTAACTTTTGAGATAACTTGTTAAAAAAAAAAAACTATTAGACATCTATTAATTTAACTATTGAGGACTTTTGGCTGGGTATTAGAATACAAATAAAAGGAAACATTAGCCATTCGAAGATAATATTATTTTCTTATGCTTTTGCTACTGCAAAGGAACAAAATTGTGCTTTAACCCTTTTAATCATTTGAGAATTTTCTTTACCTTCATTTCTTTTTACTCAAACACTCAGGATCACAATTCCCAGTAGTTGATACTGTCTTCCCTAAGCTTTCCTTAAGTCTTCAGTGGTCACTGCAGCAATTCTAAGTAAAATAAAATCGGGACTGATGGTAAATATAAAGACTGGTTAACTAAATCAAATTAATGCTAAATTATCATATTTTTTTTTAATTCTCTCATGATTTTTTTAACTTTTGGAAATTAATTTAATTTCGTTTTTATCCGTTAAAAGATTTTTTATATTCCTTTTCCCTTAAGGAGAATATAATTTCCCGTTAAGATTAAACAAAATTGATTCTCTAATTCGTACATGCCCATACAAGATATAGTTTGAGGGAAAAAAAAGAAGGTAAATTGAAAACGAATCCCTTGAATTATGCCAAATGTCGATAGTTCAAAATCGTTGCGAAATATGCTTTTTTAGCATCAATTTTAAGTTTTCTAACAATGATTTAAAAATTATTTACATATTATTGAAATCATGAGGAAGTGAAATCACATCTTTAAGATAATAGAAAATGAATAGATTAACTGTTTTTCAAAATATATCTATTACTTTATTTACATAAAAATTGATCAAAATTTTTTTATTTTTAACGACTTTTCTATCGGGAATTGTTGATCTCTTATATGAGATAATTTTTTTTTATTTGCTTTCAATAGGGATTAAAAGGTAATATATAGACAATTATGCGCTTAATTAATATGAAAAGTTATTGAGTAATATGCTCTGTTGGCCTTGTGGCAATAAATGAGCTATATTTCAAAAAAGATCAAACAAGGATATATTGACATTATTAGCCATATTCTCAACTTAATATGGCAGTTAGTGAGATGAATTAAATACCGAAAAAAGTACTCTTGCAATAAAACATTACACGAAATAAACATTACAATATAAATTTCTAATTCTTAATTATGATATAACTTTTTATTCCCTTTTTATTTTACTTTAGAGAGTAAATGGGCATAAAACTTCAGATGCTATTTGCACCATCAAGGGAAAAGGAAAAAGGAATTAAACTTTCTTCTTCCATTCTCACCAGACACCCACCACTTTTGGAACTGATAAATTGCATGTCAACATGAAATTTACAAACTAAACTTGCATTAGTTCAGTGTACACATCAAACTCTTGACTGTGACTTTTCACTTCTCTAAGGTTTTTAAATTTCCCTTATTAATAATTGAATGTCCCCCCATTAAAGTTCTTGTTTCCTTTCCTTAGAGCCATACCTTTCTCTCCATTTCAGCCCCCCCACACCCCCCAACATAAGCAAAGAAAATTCTATAACAAAAAGCCAAACTAGTCCAATTCATATTACACAAAATTCTCATACTTTCAGTATTTGCACTTGAAAAACTTATAGTTTCTGAAAGTCTGGAAATTGTAATTTGCCTCAAATGGGGAGGCACTCTTGTTGCTACAAGCAGAAGCTGAGAAAAGGATTGTGGTCCCCTGAAGAAGATGAGAAACTTGTGAGATATATCACCATATATGGACATGGATGTTGGAGCTCGGTCCCTAAGCTAGCTGGTAAGCTCATCTGCCAGTTCGTTTCGCGGTATCTTAATAGTTTCTCACTGTTTGATTGGTGGAATGAATTGGGAAGTGGTTTTCATTTCAGGTTTGCAAAGATGTGGAAAGAGCTGTAGATTAAGATGGATTAATTATTTAAGGCCAGATTTAAAAAGAGGCACATTTTCTCAACAAGAAGAGAATCTGATAATTGAACTTCATGCTGTTCTTGGCAATAGGTAAACAAATCACCTCCAATCTTCGTCTTAATGTTTTATACATAATATTACAACATTAGACTAAGTGTAGTTTGTTTCGTTTTTTTTTTTTTTTTGTTGTTGGGGTTTGAGGGTGGATTTGTGTCTTATCTACATCGTATTTGTATCTTTTTTTATTATTTCTTAGTATATAACCCGAAAAGATTAGTTTAGAAGTCCCTAATTCGGGGTTTATTTGTTTATTTTGCTAGATGGTCTCAAATTGCTGCGCAACTTCCGGGAAGAACAGACAATGAAATAAAGAACTTGTGGAATTCGAGTATTAAGAAGAAGCTAATGCGAGAGGGTATCGATCCTAATACTCACAAGCCAATCTCAGAGGTCAAAAATGGAGTCGAAGAAGACATGTCAAGCAAAAAGAGGACATGTGAGAAGACTCCAGACAGTTTAAGCTCAGAGAAAAAGTCAATTTTATTGAATTCAGAGGCTTATCCATTAAGTGGTGGCTGTTTGAGCTTAAAGACTAACCAAAACAGTGACAATTCAATCAATCTTGCATCTACAAGAGAATTATTTCCAGGAAAGTTGGTAGACCCCTTTGAAAGAAGCCCCACCACATTTCCTTTCCAGCAGATAAATTTTGGGTGCAAAGCTGCATTTACCCGGGACCTGAACCCGAACCCGAATTCAGCCGCATACTATTTCAACCCTTCCAATCTCCTTGCACCGGATTCAAAACCCGATTTCGGTTCCACCCTAGCGTCAGCCTTCTTCCCAGCTGCATATGGCTCGGTTGCGCCTCCACAAACCGGGTTAAAGCCGAATTATGTTGCTCTATCAACTAATGGTTCTAGTCCTAGCAATAATGAAAGCTGCAAGGGTAATGTTTTCTCCTTTGGCTTGGCTGAAAATGATGTTGTCCAAGGTCATCATCACATGGAAACAGAACAAGAAGAGTTGAAATGGTCAGAGTATTTGAATATGCCGTTTCTTATGACAAATGCAGTACAGAGTGATCAAGAGAGGCAGCAACAACATTTGCAAAGTGAAATCTTGACAGAACAAGCAAAGTATACGAGTGATGTTGTTGTGTCATGTTTTGAAGGACAGCAACAGCAGCAAGAATTGCCTTCACAAGCTTCAGATATTTATTGTAAAGATATTAGGAGATTGGCTGCAGCACTTGGGCAGTTTTAGTTGTGTAATTAAGGTTTTGTGTCTGTAGAGGAAATTAGACAACATTCAATTTGTGAAAATTATGGAATAAAAATATTTATGTTGCAACTTGCAAGTTAGTTTTTGTTTTGTTTGGAGTTTGTGCTCTTTAGAAATTTTTTATATTTTTTTAATTAACATATGCATTTTGCTTGAAAGAAACTGATTAGTCTTTTTTTTTTTTTAGTATGTATTTTTTTTCATAATTTTTTTTAAGTTTGTGGGAGTTGTAAAATTGCAAAAGGAAAAAGAAAAGAGCTCTATTCACACTTTTTTCTTGTAAATATTTTTGTCTCTTTTTTTCCTTCCTAATCAATTATGTACCAAGAGATTTATTTACATTAAAGCACCGCTTCCTTTCATTTTTTTTTTTTTCTAATAAATGTCTCAAGATACTCCACGAGTATTATCACATAATATTATATATCTTTTACTCTTTCATGAATCTAACAAATCTGATACGGTTATTAAAATTTTTTCAGGGCACTCCTCTATCAATATCGGTTTTTTTTGTTAACATCATTATAATTTGAAGAAGCTCGGATGTTAACCATTTGTGTGGTTCGCTACACCTTATTAATCACATCTAGCTCCTAAAAGGTTTTTACTTTTGTGGATAAAGCCATGATTTATTATATTAAGGCATGGGGTGTCGGCTGCATGCTAGTAATATCTTTTCCATGAATACAGAACGGCGTAACGGGGCATTTTAAAAGTACTTATTTTCTGATAAAATGTATAGTCAATGTTAAAGAAATCAGGATTTTCTTTTTTGTTTAGCTTATTAGTAAACACCGAGAACCCGTTAACGGAATACCTTTCTAATTTACTTAATAAAAAATCAAATTAGTGTTGTATCGCAATCTTAATCACATGTTTCCCAATAACATCAAACTGAGAACTCCGTGAGCTTGACATGAATGCTTTTGATTGACAACTCAACAATAATGGCTTTTCATCAAGAAATAAACCATTTGATAGGGATGGTTTTTCCTTTAATTAGCACTGCTTGCGCAGCATTTGAGAGGCTAAGAGTAGTTAATTTGGTACGTTTATCAATCGAAGGCCCTACTGCATGCAATTGATGCTGCGTCACTCTCATACTATGTTACCATTGCCGGATAGAGATACGAATTGCAGCCAGTTACGGATTGTTACATATAATTAAGTAAAGAGCGCTTAATTAATTATTTCATGTAACTGCATATATATAATTGTAAATATATACATATATATAATTGTAAATATGCCCTCTATACTGTTAGTCTACTGTACATAGACCTCTAAATTCCAAAAGGGCGTCTTTCTCGTGGAAGAAATTCTTGTGGGGGCTCATATGAGGACACTCAAAAGTTTCAAGAGTCTTGTTTTGAGAGAATAATTTTGGATGATTTAAAATTGGGTAAATTGTACGAATTGCTTTTAAACACTTTGAAAATTGCATAAATTTCTAGCTTGAAAGTTTACAGTTACCATCCTTGAAAGAAGAGTGCCCCCCTTTTTTGCCAACTAAAAATAGATTTTATTCAGTTATACATATGTTTAATTAACCAAAGTTAAAAAAATAACTAAAAAACTTATGTTAATTTAAACACATCAATAAATTTAATTAAATTAACCAAAAAAATGCCATATAAGCATCCACACGAGCTTATTTCACTCAAAGCAACCTAGTCAAGGAAAGAAAAATAGAGCCTTTGTTTGTTTCAAGGTGGTAAGTGGCAATTTTTGAAAAAGCTAGGTATTCATGTAATTTTTGAAAGTTTCATATCCTTTAAAATCTAAAGGAAGTTGATGAAGCTAAGTTCTTGAACTATCATTGAAAGTCGATTATGTTTACTTCAAAACCTTGTATGAGAAATCCTAGTCGAGTAGTTTGCTAAAGATAAGGTCGTCTTTGTATCCTTTGGTAAGGCTGTGGTGAGTTTGAATTTCTACTTTGTGTGTAACATCAAAGAAAAGAATAAGTTATGTGTTGCAAGCATGGTGCACCATATCCATGTATTCAACATACTTTTAACTAAGACTCTAAAACACATTGCTATTTCTTTTATTCTTAGAAGGACCACCCATCCATTGTTTATGTCTCTAAATTATTATCCTAGTGATTATCCTCCTTAGCACATCGAGGGTCCCCTATGTATAATATGCTTCCTTAAATGAGTTAAGGTTTGTGCATATTTCTATCGATCATAAGGAGTTGGAGTCACATTTTAGAGCTTGGCTAAGATGTATCCACACACTTGATTAATAGTCTTAATGGTGTATTTGTAATAATCCCATTAAATTATGGAGGGTCACTTTTATCATTAAACTTAAAATATATTATTTATAATCATTAGGGGTAACTAGGTAGATTATGAATCCCTATCAATATCATACTCTTGAGATATTGATTTTAGAGTTTAGGAACCGGATCCTATGCTTCAACAAACGCCATTGGATCCTTTACCTTTTATAATCTCTAGGATATAAGGTACTTTACAATCTATGAGATTTTTTAATTATATAATAAAATATAAGAACTTTTGAGGAAAAGTACCATTAAACATGTCAATTTTTCTACATATTTGTAGTTAGTAAAGTTATTAACTTTGGAAATTTGAGAAAGAAAAGTTTTGGAACCCTAACTCATAAATAGGAATATAGAAAATAATGGGTTACGGTTATGCTAGAGTCAGATAAATTGATGAATGATAAAAGGAAAAGGAACGAGGATGTCACATGCTTTAGAGGACTTATTTTCTACAATGGGAAAATGTGCCTTAGGCTTGAGTATTTTTCAAGTTAAAAATATCATATTTCTTGTATACAATATTATTGATTAATAACTTTTATATGGTGGATAAATTGTACCAAGTATATCATAAGGTATTGGTCTAAAGTGGTCATAAGGTATAGAGATGTTGTAACTTGTACTTTGTTAAATGGGAACATATTCATAAAAATTAGAATTAAAATTTTTCAAATGATATGGGTTATAATAGGTTCCAAATTCCACTAGGATTACCTGCAACTCTTCGTGATCACTAATAGAGAACGAATCAATTTAATTAAATATGCTACCACAATTTATAACGGGTGTAACAAGAGAACAAAAATTATTATTTTAACAAAACATTTTGGGATAAAGATTTGAAATTAAAACTTTTCTCATATGAAGTCCCCTGTACCAGCCAAGGAGTTCGCCTCCTGGTATGATGTGAAATCTTTTTGTTTTTTTTCCCCCCCTTGAAATTTGCAAGGTCCCCTTCCCCCACAACACATCTCTCTAAGTAAGGTGCTGGAAGTTAAAAGATGATGCAAGTGTCTCGTTAGTTTGAGATTAATAATCTAAGCACAAAATCAAATATTTTTCATAATTACATTTTAGCATATTATTTAATTCTTGAAAAAACGTTTGTAACAGATATTGTAAAGTTTATATGCTTTTCCAATCAATTTCACCTCAATTTTTGCATTCAGGTGCTTAATGATCATGTGCATGTTCCTATATCTTCTTCGAGCAAAATGAAAATAAAATCACCTAAAACAGTAGTTAAGTGAAGATAAAACCTTTAAATTTTTAAAATGTGACTTTATCTCTATATAACTTTTAAAAATATTCATATATTCTC
The DNA here is from genome assembly GCA_024138015.1 of Lumnitzera littorea. Classification (NCBI taxonomy): domain Eukaryota; kingdom Viridiplantae; phylum Streptophyta; class Magnoliopsida; order Myrtales; family Combretaceae; genus Lumnitzera; species Lumnitzera littorea. The sequence goes on from JAMXBB010000004.1 coordinate 13,132,601, forward strand.
TCAACCGCATAATAATTTTAAACAATATTTGTATATCTTTAAAAGTTATAGAGAAATAAAGTGCCATTTTGAAATTTAGGGATGTATCCATATCCAATCAATAATTTCAGATGTTGATATTTATATATGGTTATCCCATTTTTTTAATCACGCAGCATTTTGTGAATTTCATAATTTCCGATCCGACAAGGTTCCTGTTTTAGTCAATAATTTGATGCCGATTGTGCTAGGGATTTGATGTAGCAGTTTATCACATGGCTTGATTTCAAAGGCTAATTTCAGAAACATGGACAATTTCTTTTCATAGCTGAAGCAATGGTACCCAGTTATATAGTATACGGTGACATTTAATCTGATAAGAGCCATACATTCCCTATCTATCAGTTTCTTTCATACCCAATTATCATTTTGGGGGCATTTTGAAAGGCAAGAAATGTCCGATGTAAGGAAAAGACGTTGATCATAATTCATAAGGTGAATTGAGAGTAAAATTCAGAATTTGCAGCTTCTCCTTTTAACTGGAATTTTATTGAAGTTACTCCTAAGCAAATTCGTAAATTGAAAAGAATGTTGCGTTTTGGATAAGGTATCTCATTCTCTTAATTTTTAATTTTCCACCATGGATATAAATTTTTCTTTATTTAAATTCAAAACGTTGATTGGCCAAAAAAGAAAAAATAATAATCAAAACATTATGTATCTAAGATATCAAAACTACATTCTTGCAAAATGATAATAGAAACCTAATATTTTCTATTTGAATTTTCAATCTTCTTTTCCCGTTTACATGAATTCTAAATATTTTTGTACTTTTACGAAAATAAGACCTATCAATTTCATTAAATTTTCTCTTCATCCATGATAAATATTGGTTTTGAATTGGTCCATATTTAATTAAATAAAATAATATTAACTATATTCAATTACATAATATTTTTAAAAAGAATATTAATTTTATTTAATTACATGATATAATAAAAAAACATAAAAACAAAGAAAAAAAGTTGCAAAAAATTGTGCCAACCGTAACTATCTTTGTCAACGACCTTAAGGTCAATCCATACATATTAAAGATGGATAAAAAATTTATTGAAGTTGATAGAAATTCTATTTTTACTAAAGTTAACAAATGTTTACAACTCAAATAAGGGAAAACGATGCTGAAGACTCAAATAGGATAACAGATCAGCATTAAGAACTAAACAAGTAAAAGGCATATAAGAAGTGAAATAGTTGAAACAAAAATGAGGGAATGGTCGAACCACCATTACCAACAATATTTACACATGTAACCACCATTGCAAATCCACATTCTTATTAGCTAGTAGATTATTTTAATGCGTCTAAATTTTACAAAACTTTGGTTTGGAGGTGCATAAGATAAGATGTAGACTGAGATGAAGTTAGAAGTTGGGATGAAATTTAATAGATCAATCAGAGCAAATTTTAGTTGATCGAAGGAGTTTCTTAGCCAACCAATGGACATTTTATGTGTTGATCTATTTTTTCACCATCGAAATTCAAAATGAAATACGATAACTTGATATTAGAGTGAAGTCAAAATATTAAGGATTTTTATTTTGCGATTTTCCTAGTCTATAGGTTTAAAATATGATAACAAAGTACAAAATTGGAAAATATGATGAGTACACCAACCATCAATTCTAGTAAGTGAGAATAATTGGTGTCTTAGTATAGTGTAATTAGACTTAATGAAGGCTACAATCTAATAGTCTTCCAAGAAAATGAGTTTGGTAACTTGTTCCCATTGGAAGAGATTGCAATTCTTGGCGGTTGTTTTTTTATATTGATCGAGTAAGTAATCTTAGTAAATATGTTAGTGGCAATGGAAGTAAAGCATATTCTAAAAATACGGTAAGAAATTCTTGTCAAGCCTGAAATTTTGGTATCTTTTTTTTTTTTTTTATTTTCATGTGATTTCCCATTTTCCAATTAATATTAAATCTTAACCCATTTAATCTTAACCATCGACTAAAGAAATTGAGAAATTTCGGTTTCTTCATAAAAACTTTTGAAGTCACCACCTAACCGAAGTCGAAAAAAAGAAAAGAAATCATAATTAATTGGGTGAATTAACTATAATTTGACTACCAATCTTTAATTTGAATTTGAATGAAAAATCAGAGGGTTCTGAATTCGGAAGCTAACCTATTAAACATTAACGGATATCACTATCTATTTTTCGAAATTAGGTTTATTCTTCTAAATTATCCCTTTTTTAATATTTTTAAGAAAAAATAAAAACTAAAAGAAAATAAAAACCTATAAGTTTCTACGGATTTCATTGTTGCCCCAAAAGTATTTATATACCCGCTAGTTGGAATCAGATGATCATAATTCTTTCTCGAAAAATTTAATGTGTTGGTTGATTTTATTTTTTAAAAAACTCGACTAGGTTTACATTTTAATTGACTCGGTTTATTTAAAAATCTAAAGGAGTCCTAACTCTTAAGTGTTTTTGTTTTATAAAGAAATATTCTACAAATTTTATTTTTTAAATAGGTTTTTTATTATTTTATTTCCAAAAAAAATAATTTCCTATGTGAGGATTTAAAAAAAAATTAATACTAAAAAATTTCTAAGCTAATATATATACACACATATATATATACATACATATATTTCTACTATTAACAACTATCTATTAATAAAATCATATAATATACTTCACATATAAAACTACTAAAAATCTCCTAAAACTAATATATTCATATTCGTATATACTATATTAAATAACCAAAGATCTAAATAATAATATTAATTAATTAATTAATTAAATTTAATAGAGCAATCGAACCTAAATTGTTCTTCACTGTGCGATGGAGTTCTGAACAGCGTACATATGCATCAACGAAGTGTGCTCGTGTATACTTGGGTAGCACGCGTCGTAAACAGTAGCAGTGAAGTACAGTGGGTGCCTACTATGGGCGTGGCTTTGATGTCAAGTTGAGGATGAATGTACTATTGTGTTCCTCTGCACAGCAACGTGGGTGTATGAAGTTGACGCTAATCGCTGCAATGGATGGTGGGGCCTACAGTAAAGCTTAGATAAAGGATGGATGGAGCAATAGCAGTGGCATTGGTTGTTGTAGCAAAGTGCAGTCAGGGCCTATTGCAATTGGAGTACGTATCTGATCGGTGGAGAGTATTAGCTTGCAGATCCGATTCTGTTGAGATGCCGTGATCGTACTTGATCTTGATGTATTGTTATCCACAAGCGAGGAGTAGGCATGCAACAGATTGTGCAGTAGCGTTGTGTGCTATGGCATGTTGGAAGTGTATCTGTGGTGCAGTTAAAGTACGGCATATACTGTGTCAATGGATTGTAAGCTTGCAGACTGGTCGACGTAGCGTGTATGGGGTTGGATTGGTCTTCGTACGATCTGTAATGAAGCGGTGGTATCGTTGGTGTGTACTACTTGTGTGTTTATCGTATGAGTTTGCTGTCTTGTATTGCTAATCTATGTAAAGAGTAGTGGTTATTGCAGTGAAGTGTGGTATGTGCATGGGGCTTGGTTCAATCGCTACCCAGTGCTGCTAATTAGGGAACTATAGCGTTGGAGATGGCATGTGGTCATGATTGGAGTTGCTAAAGTTGCAAATTAGTCGGTTGTCCATACGATGGACTTACTGTGTCTAGAATTGCTACTGGCATTGGTCGTGATTAGAGTTGTGGTTAGTATGTAGTCTATTAACTAGCATTGTTGAAGTGTACGTGAGGCATTGGACCGTTGTGATGTGCTCGGACTATTCTTGCTGCTTGTGGATCAGGCGTGTGCAGTAGGCTTCGGAATTGCTCAGAGAGTACTGTTAGTTATGGCTATGGAGAGAGCTGATCGAAAGTGCATGTGTTGCTTGGTTGGATTATCGGTGATTGAGTTTTTTTAGTGAATCAATATGGATGGCCAATCATGAACAGACGAAGGATTTTCAAATCTTTTGAGATTGTATAATTGTGTGCGTTTTTCTTTTATGCCATATGCTTTGTATTTACAAAGCCTGAAACAAATCGTATCAATCTTAATAAATTTAAATATTTCCTATCGATTTATATTTGATTTGATAAAAACCAAATTAAATCTGAATCATTTATATTGATTCAAATTCAATTTGATAAAAGTCAAACTAGATTTAAATTTTTTATAATGATTCAAATCTAATCAAATTGGATTCAAAAGATTTGATTAAATATAGATCCCCTATTGATGAGAATCAAGCTACAGGACCCTTAGCTCGTAACCAAACTCGAGGACTAGAGAGGCTGGCACGACAAATCCTCATTTTCCAACCAATCCCTACTGAAGTCAAATACATGCTTACCGAGTCACCTCTACTGCCGCATCGTATGATCGCCCTTTATTCTATAGCATGTCGAGTTTATGACTTTTTGTTGCTGAGTTGAACAATCACTTGGCATCATCCTTGCAGTTGCCAAGAAGCCAAGAGAGAGAGGCTAGATTAATTAAGCCATCCCTACTCAGATAAGCTCAATTGTTCGTACTTTTTGTCTATATCTCTTAACGACCCCGCCAATGCCGCATCGCCACATGTATAGTATTACATGTAGAATCTGTAGCACCAATGATTATTTTTCTTATATATTCATTTTTGCCCCTTTGTGACATGTCCATTGCCCCTTTAGGAAATGTCATTTTTGTCTTTTTCCTTATAGGCAAGTTGTCCTAGTTTGTAAGTATAAATACTCTTGTACTTGTAGTTGTATCAAATCAAATTATTTTCAATACACTTTTAAGTGCTTTCTTCCCTGCGTAAACACTATTGTTTACTCTCGACATCACTCTTATTCTTTCCCTTAAGTAAGGTTAAGTGGCGAGTAACCTCATTGGACCAATTCATACGTCACATTGAATTGTATCATGAGTCTTAAGAAGTTCCATTGGTGCGTCATATCCTTTAGAGCTGTTTGTAGGTTTTGCTTACTATTTTCATCCTTTACTTTTACCCTTTCATACCTTTTCCTCATTGATCCTTTTCAAGCTTTCTGCAAGCTCAGACCCATCTAACGACCAGCCTTACCTATTCTTGGTTACGATTCACAACATCTTGGTATCAAAGTAGAGGTTTTGTGTGAATTATAGTCAACTCTTCTTAGATTTCTGTTGTACTATGTTTTTCCTGTGTAAAACAAAGTCGATTCTTGAGTTCATTTGACTGCAATGTTATTAACTATTCACTTTCTGAAGTGTTTGTTTAAATTTTGAATCTATGAGGAAAAATGACAGACCCAAATATGAATATTGATACCGGTGATAATAGTGGAGTTGTCTACCATGAGCATCAATCTTAGGGAACTTTCAAAAGCATTAATGAGAGACTCGATGAAATGGCTAACCTCCTGGTAGATTTGACCTAAATTGTTCATACACTGTCTTACCAACCCACTGAGGCCGCACAAAACACTCCACAAGTTACTCAACCTGTTAAGGATCAGAACCTAACTTAACCATTTTGAGGTGGAGGAGTTAGCGGACAAGTAAAGCAAAAGATAGACTTGAGAGAGCTTGATGAGGAAGAAGAAGAGTATTTTAAAGAGGAGCGTATACGAGTCTCTAAAGCATCCAACCATGTGAAGCTTTGGATTTCGAGTTTCAATGGATTTGGGAATGTTGATAAGTATCTAGATTGGGAAGAGAAGGTAGAGTGTGTATTTGATTATTACCAATATGAGGAATACGAGAAAGTGAGGACTGCTACTATTGAATTTTTTGGATATGTTGCCATGTGGTGAAAGAATTTTTAGGCCATGAGAAGGAGAGAGGGGTCCCGAAAGATTAATACTTAGCCTGAGATAAAAAGGGTGCTCAAAAACAAATTCGTGCTAAAAACATATCTTCAAGATACTTTCACACAGCTTTAAAAGCTGAGACAAGTGGGTCAAAATATTGACGAGTATATTTAGGAATTCCAAATGCTTATGATACGATGCGAGGCGAAAGAACCACAGGCTCGAACAATCTCAAGATTTGTTACTGGATTAAGAGGAGAAATCCAAGACATTATGGAACTCCAACAATTCGACACGATAAGCATATGGAGAGGCAAAGAAGAAGCCGAGCAACAACTTGAATACTAACTAACCGACCCAGACAGACTAGTAATCGGACTCTATCGAGTACCAAACTGAGCAAAAGGGTTGATATCAAATCCAAGCAGAAAAGCCGACCTAAAGATATAATATATGAGAAGGGGCAAAGGTCTAGCAAGAAGACTAGTGAGATCAAATGTTTCAAGTGCTACGGGTTCTGACATATGGCTATTCAGTGCCCAAACTGAAGGACGATGGTCATAAAGGGAGACATCTTGAAGTTAAACGTAAAGAGTACGAATGAGAAACTCGAGAAGGAGGAGGTTCCTACAAAGAATGAGAATGCCGAGAAAGAGTTGATTGAGGAAGATGTATATGCCAAGGACTTGAACCAATTACTTATGGTTATTTGACACACTATGAGCGTGAAACCCTCATAAGAGGAGGAGCAAAGAGAGAACTTATTTCATATCACCTGCAAGGTGAATAAACAAACATGCACCCTCATCGTGGATAATAGGAGCTGCACTAATATGGCGTTAGCCGACCTCGTCTCAAAACTAAGGTTGCCAACTATTGAACATCCGAAGCCGTACAAGTTGCAATGGTTAAATGATAAAGGAGCATTATATGTCACTCGACAAGTACAACTACTAATCACTATTGTCGATTACTCCGACCAGATTTTCTACAACATACTGCCCATGTGCGCCTTCCACGTGTGGCTAGGAAGACCGTAGCTTCGATAGAAGATTCATCCATGACAATTATAGGAATATGTACATGTTCGAGAAGGATGATCGAAAGATCACGCTAAATTCGATGCTACCTAGAGAGGTTCACAAGTTACAGATGAAACTTGCTCACGAATCGAAGAAGGCTTTGGTGATGAATAGAGCCAAGCTTCAAAAGGCCATTGATGCTAATGAACCAACCCTCTTTTTGGTCAGGTGACTATTGGAAATGAAGGGGCAGGATGAATTACCTTAGGAGGTGAAGGAACAATTAGATGAATATACCGACCTGTTCCCAGAACAATTACCTAAAGGGTTGCCCTCGACCTGAGGTATAGAGTACTGCATTGACTTAGCACCCAGCACTACGCTGCCGAACAAGCCATCTTATCGCATGAATCTTGAGTAGGCTTCTAAGCTTCAGCGTCAAGTCAATGAGTTGCTAGAAAGAGGATACGTGAGTGAGAGTCTCAACCCTTGTATTGTGCCTACACTTTTAGTGTCGAAGAAGGACGGAACCTAGCGAATGTGTGTTGACAGCTAAGAAATGAACAAAATTACAATTAAATATAAGTATTTAATCCCAAAGCTAAAAGACATGTTGGATGAACTGAGTGGAGCCAAAATTTTTAACAAGATTGATCTCAAGTCTGGCTACCATCAAATCCACATAAAGCTAGGAGACGAGCGGAAGACTACATTTAAAACTCAACATGGACATTACGAGAAGATGATCATGCCTTTTAGCTTGTTGAATGCCCCAAGCACCTTCATGAGGCTTATAAACCATGTGCTGAGACATCTCATCGAGACATGTGTCATGGTGTACTTCGATGACATCTTGATCTATAGTGTCGACACGCCGAGTCACTGTAAACACATCAGAGTAGTCTTAGATATTCTTTATACCGAGAGATTATCCGGCAACCTAAAAAAATGTTGTTTTTACCAGCATGAAGTGGTATTTTTGGGCTATGTAGTCAGTGGAGGAGGCTTGCGAGTCGATGATCCGAGCAATTATTAAATGGCCTACCTCTATTACTTGTACCGACATGAGAAGTTTCCATAGATTGGCTTCATTTTATTCAAGGTTCATCAGAAACTTCAGTATCCTTACTACACCACTTACTGAATTAACAAAAAAAAAAAAACATCAACTTCTGATGAAGAGAAAAGGAGGAGAGGAGTTTTGCCGAGATGAAAAAGAAGTTGACCTCCACCTCGGTGTTAGTGCTTCCCGACTTTGACAAAATTTTTAAGCTAAAGTGCGACACGCCAGGCATTGGAATAAACGTTATCCTAATGCAGGAAGGCAACCAATTTCCTTCCATAATGAGAAGTTTCGAAGACCCTAGTTGAATTACTCCGTGTATGACAAAGTGCTCTTGGCATTAATTCGAGCACTATAAGTATGGCAACATTATTTACTACTAAGAGAATTTGTCATATACACTGGCCGCAAGTCACTACAGCACCTCTGAAGTCAAACCAAACTATCCAAATGACAGGCAAGATGCATTGAATTCCTTAAGGGATTCAATTTTGTAATCAAATACAAGCAAGGAAAGAGTAACGTGATTGTAGACACTCTTTCGAGGAGGCATGCGCTCTTGTCAAAACTGTAGACCAGACTGTTTGGTTTTGCAAGTATCAAAGAAAAATACTCCGAAGATCCATACTTTGGACCAATAATTTTGCAATGCTTAGATAAGAGGACAGTGGATGAGTATTATATGGAGGATGGCTATCTGTTCCAAAAGGCAAAATTATGTGTACTGACTTGTTCCCTACAGGAATTATTAATTAAAGAAGCCCATAACAGTGGACTCTCTGAACACTTTAAAGAACGGAGGACTTGTAAACTATTAAATAGCCGATTCTTTTGGCCAAAAATGCAAAGGGATGTGCACTGAGTAGTCAAAGGCTATGCTATGTGCAAAAAGGCCAAGTGTCAAGTCGAACAAGAGAAAGCAATACCCCTACCTGTTCTAACGAGACCGTGGACTGAGCTAAGTATGGACTTTGTTCTCGGACTACCAAGAACTACCTGAAGAAAAGATTCTATAATTGTTGTCATAGATTGATTTAGTAAGATGGCACACTTCGTGCCCTGCACTAAAACTAATGACGCTTCAACTATTGTTTTTCTTTTCTTACAGGAGGTTGTACGGATATACAACGTGCTGAGAAGTGTAGTCTCCGATAGAGACCTGATGTTCTTGAGCCATTTCTGGAGGATCTTGTAATGTTGGCTAGGAACCAAATTACTCTTCAGCACCTTATGTCATCCCCAAATCAACGACCAAACAGAGGTAGTTAATCGTACTTTGAGTTTATTACTACGAGTTGCAATAGGCAAGAACTTAGCTGATTGGGACATCTGCCTACCAATAGTTGAGTTTGCTTATAACCAAACCATATATGACACCACCAAGTAGACCCCCTTCGAAGTGGTCTATGGGTTTAATCTCGAGTTACCCCTCGACCATGCCCCTATACCCCCACCCACGCAAGAAGACCCCGACGCCTCGACCAAAGCACAATCTCTTTAACACATCTATAATAAGGTCACTTGGCATATCAACTAAGCTACTAAAAGAATATATAAGAAGACCAAGGGCCAGTCGGCCAAACAATTTCAACCAGGAGACTTGTTATGGCTAAACCTTAGCAAAGAGCGGTTCCCGAATAGAAGGAAGAACAAATTATCTACAAGAATGAAAGGACCTTTCAAAATCCTCCAGAAGATCAGTGACAATGCCTACAAGTTGGAGCTACCTGAAGACTATGAGGTTTCTAATGCCTTCAATGTTGTTGATCTTAGTTCATATCACCCTAACAAAGGACTGAGTGAACACCATTCGAATTTGATCCTAAATCCAAAACAACCTAAGGAGAATGATAGGAATTAAGCTACGAGACCTTTGACCCACAGTCGAGCCCAAGTACTAGAAGGGTTGGCACGATAAATCCTCGTGTTCTCACCAACCCCTACCGAGGCCGAATACTTGCTTGTCGAGTCACCTCTAATGTCGTGCCATATGACTACCCTTTATTCTGTAGCATGCCGAGTTTACGACTCTCTATTGCCAAGCCAAACAATCACTCGGCATCATCCTTACCGAAAAGCCAAGAGAGAAAGTCCAGACTAATTAAGCCATCTCTACTCGGACAAGCCCATTTGTTTGTACTTTTTATCCGCATCTCCTAATGACCCCACCAATTCCACATCGCCACGTATACAGTATCACATGTAAAATCTATTCCACCAATGATTATTTTCTTTGTATATTCATTTTTGCCCCTTTATGACATGTACATTACCCCTTTAGGAAATTTCCTTTTTTTCTTTTCCCTTTTGGGTAAGTTGTCTTAGTTTGTGGGTATAAATACCCTTATACTTGTAGTTATATCATATTAGATTATCTTTAATAAACTTTTGAGTGCTTTCTTCCCTGCGTAAACACGATTGTTTACTCACAGCATTACTCTTATCCTTTCCCTTAAGTAAGGTTAAGTGGTAAGTAAATTTATCAAACTAATTCGTGCATCACATCAAATTGTGTCGTGAGTCCTCGGAAGTTCCATTAGTGTATCATATCTTCTGGAGTTGTTCGTAGGTTTTGCTTATTGTTCTCATCCTTTACTTTTACCCTTTCATACCTTTTCCTTATTGATTATTTTCGAGCTTTCTGTAAGCTCGAACCCATCCAATGACCGGCCTTATCTATTCTTGGTTACGGTTCGTAACACCTACGCTCAATTTGCTTTTTGTAAAAATGGAAAAATAGAAAAATAAAAGGCACATAAGTGCCTAGTAAAATTCAAACTCATGATCTCAAGCTTATATAATATTAATACTCCAGTACTTATCCGTTAGGTTGTTAGCCTATACCCTGATACTTAGTACAATTAAATTGTACTTAAACTACATGACTTTTTAAAACTATTTAAATCAAACCAAAACTAAACTAATTGACCCTAAAATAATTTATTTTCTAAAAATATTTATAATTTTTTTTCTTTTTTCATTTTTTTGTATTTTTATCATTTTTCAATTTTTTATTTTATTTTTGAATTAGGACCCCTTTTTCCTTAAAAAAAAAATTATAACTATTAGAGGGCAAAAATTGAGTATCTACAATTCTTTCTTAAATAATGCATATATGCCTTATTATTGGATGACCTAAGTTGTATTGGTTGGTATATTAAAAGGTGTAGCTAGTGCTAAGGGATCTCATAGTTAGGTATAATTGATGAAGCAAAAGGATGATGCAACTAAGTAAGAAGGAGGAGAGCTTACAGGTTAGTGCATTAGTTATAGGCACTGAGAAAGAGCTACAAGCAAATGGAGCTCAACTATATATGCATGTTGAGTCAGTTGACATTTAAGCTTCGGTAGAGATTATGTTAATTTGTCTTACATTCTCATAGAACTCGAGTTTGGAGCACATAGGTGAAGATGTAGAGAAAGGCAAAATAAAAAATTTGAATAGGCATAAATTAGTAAAGCAATGACTTCTAAATTGGTTGAAAGAGTCCCTTAGTTGTCTGGTGATGCTATTAGCTAACTAATATTGGTCATTAGTTAACATAAGGACCTGCATTCAATTCCACCCGATTTTTATTTTTTCACTTTATTATTGTGTAAGCTAGTTTCTTACATTGGGTCATTAGGGTTTAGTAATTTTTCTTTTGGTAATATGTCATCTATTGTTAATAGACTATTTTGGGCAAGGGTTCTTAGGACTAAACCAACCTATTTAATCCTTGGGTTGAGCTCTTAAGGCTTAATCCAACATACTATTCCAAATGGAGCTATTTGTAACTTAGACATCTTTTATAAAAGCAGGGCTAAGACACATAGAAGACCTACTAACCTCTTTTGAGTTATTAGCATGGGTTGCAATCTTATTGGAAGAGGATCTCCGAGTCCCTAAAGATAGGCTTACCTAGCCCACAAAGCTCTAGCCAAGCTATAACAGAAACAGTTAATAAGAAAGGACATTAACAATTGTCTTCAACTACCTTCTGCAAAATCCGATACATGCCCATTAATACCTAGATCCATTTTCCTATATTGGCCTGACCTCATCTCCTATAAATAAAGGATGAGGCCAATATACTTAGCCTACAATTTGCATATTTTCTCCATCTTGAGCATTTATTAACCTACACTAGACCATTCCTCAATTGTCTTGCTTATTCGTGATTTGATTTGGAGGCCCTTAATGCTTGTGCAAGTCTCTCTATCACGTTCTACTAAATCCATGCACAACATTTATATTATTGTACTAATGGATCATTTTCATCTTCTCTATGATTATTTTTCTCTTACTATTGTCTATTATGTCAATATAGAACCTTTTTTTTTTTTTTTTGGTACTTAGAAACCAAAAAGTTAAACCAACATTGATCTAAGGAAATCTAACACCAATCTAATTACAAAAAGTCAAAAATCCAAGCTAAACCTAACTTAGAAGAAGCTACACTCTATATATCTTTGTTCCAATCAATCATATCCTACACAGGGAATAAGAAAAGAGAGATAAGATTATGAGATAATATTACTATTGTCTATTCCCCTCTTTTAATTGCACATTTTTGTTAATATTGCTTTTATATGTATCTATCATATACATGTAAATGAAAAATGAAAAGACCTAGAAAAGGGGTTGATTAAGCCTGGAGAGTGGAATTTGCCACTACATATTTATCTAATATTATTTTTGGAGGCAATTTTTAATTTTATGCTACTTTCCACTTTATTACCACCCATTTCTCTTCGCTTTTGGAGAGAAACCATGTAGCTTAAAATTAGGAACATTTCTACCATTTTCTTTTCATTTTCATCCAATTCTTACTACATTAAATACTCAAACTTGATATTTCCACTTGTTTTCTTCCATTTTCTTTTCTTTATTCTATTTATTTATTGCAAAACATATTATCAATTACTAAGTTTTATTGAGTTTGAGTAGATTTTACACTCTTTACTATTTACAAGTAACCTTACAACTTATGAACTCAAATCAATCTGTAGATTGTAATGAAAAGAAAGTATGGCAAGAAAAGTGAGACTTCAACAATTCATTTTCTTTCTAATAACCACATTGGCTAAAACCCTTATTGGTGCGAACTGTGACCAAGAACAAGCAAGGTTGGTCGTTGGACGGATCCAAGCTTACAGAAAGCTTGAAAAGGATTAATGGGAAAATGTACGAAAAGATTGAAATCAAAGGATGAAAACAGCAAGCAAAGCTCATGAATAACTCCAAAGAATATGACACACCAATGAAACTTCGGAGAACTCATAGTATAATTCGATATGACGCATGAATTGGTCCAATAAGGTTACTCCCCACCTAACCTTACTTAAGAGAAATGATAAGAGTGATGTTGAGAGTAAACAATAGTATTTACGCGAGAAAGAAGGTACTTAAAAGTGTATTGAAGATTATCTGCCCTTTACAGCTACAAGTACAAAAGTATTTATACTTGCAAATTAAGACAACTTATCCAAAAGGAAAAATACAATAAGGGCATTTCCTAAAGAGGCAATATACATGTTATAAAGGGGAAAAAATGAATATATAAGGAAAATAATTATTGGTGCTACAGATTCTACATGTGATACTGTATATGTGGCGATGTGGCATTGACGAAGTCGTTAGGAGATGTGGATAAGAAAGTATGGACTAATGAGCTTGTCCAAGCAAGGACGACTTAATCATTCTGGATTCTCTTTCTCGGCTTCTCGATAAGGATGATGCTAAGTAGTTGGAGGGCTCAGCATTGGAGAGTACTCATTTACTTAGCAGACCACAAAATAATGGACTGTCATACGGTACAGTATTAAAGGTAACTCGACAAGGAAATACTTGGTCTCGGTAAGAGTTAGTTGGAACATAACGATTTGATGTACTAACCCCTCTAGTCATTGGGCTCAGTTGTGACTCAGAGGTCCTGTAACTTGATTCTCATAATTCTCTTCGGGTTGTTTTTGAATTTAGGATCAAATCCAAATGATGTTCACTCAGTCCTTCGTCAGGGTGATATGAGCTAAGGTCGGCAGTGTTGAAGGTATTAGAAATCCCATAGTCTTTAAGTAGTTTCAACTTATAAGCGTTGTCGCTGATTTTCTAAAGAATTCTAAAAGGTCCTTTCACCCTTATAGATATTTCGGTCTTCCTTTTGTTTGGGAACTACTTCTATCTCATTAGTCATGTCATATATACTAGATGGTGGAAAGAAAGAACTATGTTAAGCTTAGTTAAAGAAATAAAATAAAAAATAAGTAGTAACTCCTTAAGTTTTAACGAAGAAAAAAATAACAAAAAGAGCCACCACAAACACTTGCATAATCATTTCTTCCAAATTTTTATTCAATATATATTGAAAATAATTAAAAAAAAAACACTTAGAAAAAAAAAAGTTATGCAGCCGTCCACATGGTCGTAAACCCTTAAAATGTAAGGTCTTATTTTAATCATTTAAAAAATTCTAAGTACCATAGACTCCTCTACCATGCTTCTAATTATTAAATCAGCCGATTCTCCAATAATTGATTGGAAAAAAGAATATCCCAACTTTTTTTCTCTTTCTTTTTCTTTTCCCACCATGATTGCTAGTCGAGTATGAATGAACTTACGTGTGAGATTAAATAAGCATATAAAAAATACATAAAAACATCTTTTCGTATAACATATAAAAAATGTGTTAAAAAAAAAAAATGAGATACGCAGGAATGGAGTGCATGTGATCGACATTATTGAGTTGGTCCGGCCCTGTGCTCCCAATTCACGGTGACAAAACCATTTTTGTACGTCGTATGCTTCTTTTGCGTGTCAATAAGATGTCGCATATTAGTAAACGTTTTAAGTAATTATACAAAAAAATTTTCCACACAAATGTGTTCTTCACTATGTGTATGTCAACGATTTTTCTTTTACCATATATCAATAGCATGTCACGTGTTAATTTACTTACTTGTATCTTTTATATATATTTACTATAGCGAAATAGGAAAATTACTAAAGTGGAGAAATAAAAGGGGAGTTGACTTACAAAAGCGACATGATTGATCTGTCAGCTAATTAGCCGGAATAAACACCTTTCTTTTCCTAGTATTTTAATCAGTTTTATTGTATTGACATCCCAACTACTTAGGTAAACGTAGGCTTTTCATCGATAGCAGTGCACTTGGATGGGGCATGTCTTTCACAAAGCATTTTCATTGGTTTTTATCAGTATTTAGTATTTTTAAAAGTTGAATCTTATTATAATTGATAGAATAGGAGGTTTTTAGAGGCCTAAAATGATGAAAAGTAACGGTAGCGGTCCATCACCTGCCGTTGGGCTTAACGCGCCTAAAAATTCCTATTGAAAATAGAAATCTTTGCTCTCCTTTCCTTTTATAAATGAGAAATTATATTCTTCATTCCACCTGAATTTAGCCTAATTTAAGAGTTAATTTTGAACTTTGAATCGATACGAATGGCCATTCAGCGGATAAGTCTTGTTCACGGTAAGCCTGAATCAGCTTTTGAACAATCGTGCCGCAAGGGACTAGATGGTTTGGGCGTGTAGATTTTGCTAAACCAGTGAAGTGGCCCAACTAGTTTGCCCCCATTAAAAAAAAAAAAAAAGAAAGAAAAATAACCGGGGTGGGAGTGGTTGGCGCGACGGAGTGGTGAAGTTAAAACTGTACATAGACTTGGTATAATTTTCCGAAACGTAGCATTCAATCTTAGGATTTTTTAAATTATAATTAAGTAAAATTATTTTTCTTTGAAAAAATTAAATTGGATGATCATATATACTCAGACTTTTTTTTTTCTTATTTAAAATTGACCACCTTCAAGGCGATAGTAAAATAAAAAAAACTTTACAATATTTTTTTTAACCAACAAGTAATACTAAAAATAGACGATATTTTATTTTATATTTTTACTGGACTATTATACTTTCATCGATCAAATAATTTTTTATAATATATCACCATGACTTACGGGTAATAGTGGAGTTGTAATGCATTGCACTACTATTAACTTCATTGGGGACAAATTTATTATTTCGAAATAAAGTAAAATTTCATCTAGAAATATTAGTTAATCGTATACGCAATCTTAATAGCATTTTTTGATAACTAATTCATAAGCTTATATTAACTAGCCCAATACTTAAGCCCAGTTTAATAATCAAGTCCAATACAAGTTTTACGAATTAACTATAAATACCATATAAGACCACCAAGTAAGAGGACCTTCTATCATTTTCTCTCGTTCATCCTATTATGAGTTTACTCTCATTACAAAAGTGCTGACTTAAACAACTGATCATGCCAGAGCACCCTCCGACGCTCCAATTACTATTTTCTCGTGTTGTAGGTATTTGTATACTGAAACAAAAATCACCAATCAATAATTAACGCTATCTATGAGAACATATAATTTATTTCTATGATTCCCAATATTCTTTTGAAATCGACTAGCGACATATTTTATCCCTTTTAATGAATTCTCTCACATCTTGTTCATAGTGATTCTTTTTCTCCATTTTTCCTTCAGATCAAGGCAAATTGATTGGTGGTCTAATCATTTACCTTGGTTTCTACTTGCCTTTTTATTTTTCTATCCGACCAAGAATCTATAATTTGGACGGATTTATTTACGTCCTACCATGTGTTTCGAGTTCTTGGATTCTTCTTTCTTCTCTGTCATTGAAGGTCAACATTGTAAGTAAAGATTCCTTGAAGATGATAGTTGTACTTCATGCTATTGTACACAGATTAATTTTCCTTTCTGACATCTGTTTAGGACTTGCTTGTGCCATGAAAACAATGAACTGCCTTGGATAACCGTGGTAGTACTATACGTTGAAAAATCTACAGTTTAAAATTGAAAACCGTCTAGGATAACTGCCATTTGTTCGATTCTTGTGTTCAAGTTGTTCATGATAGATGGATTATGGCATCTGGGAATGTGTCCATTGTTTCCACCTTGCTATTAGGATTCAAAGCATGAAAGCATAGCTTGTACTCATCAAGGAAAGAGGCAATGTCCATTCCTACCCATCCCTCGTTCAAGAATGTTTCCTCTACTGAGAAAAGAAATTTTTGTCTTCTAAAAATTATTGGGTAATGAAGAAAGCAAGATACGTGTAGTTGGGAGATGATGGTCATCTTTTCTTCCTGTCAATAACTACTAACTTAAGGTATGAATAAAAGTATACAGGCATAAGAGCATCTCATTGAGAAGATTCGAGAGCTATAATTTAATAGCAATTGTAAAGCAATTCGGCACTACGCGTGTCAAGCTGCGATTTCGTACTTCGATCAAGTAAATTTGGGGGCACAATGACTTGAAAATCGGAAGATGATCGGAGTAAGTACTCCTCCCTTGGAGTCGACTTGAACTCTAATGCAGCAAAGTACATGCCGAGTGGCCGTGAAAAATTGCCGAGCTGAGAAATGCTGGACTCAAGCCTTATATTTATGTGCTAATCAGAGTTGCAATGCCGAGTAAGTCACTGCAGTAATTATCAAACCAAAAAGCCTAAAGCTAAAACAAGAGTACTATCGACGCTGACCGTATGTGCAGATGAGTATAGACTACAATTGTATTTAAACTTTGTGTGCACAAGTGTCGTACCGTGTTGTGCGTGTGCCAAATACTGCTATGTATGCCGAGCCGTAAGTGAATGTATTGTCCTATCCCGAGCTACAACTGTGTCTGAGCACATCCTTGCCAACTCACTCTCCATGGCTGCGTGGCTCGACGATGCCGAGTCAATCAATCCAAAGCTCCTCAATTGAGCTGCAGCTCAAGAGCACAACAACATCGAGCTCACATCAACCGAATTCCCAGCAGCTCCTACACAAACTGACCAAACTCCAAAGTTGCCAAGCAATTATTGCCGACCAAAGACAATAAGCCGTGACGCCGAGTAACAATGTATAATTGCCGAGCAAATGGCCAGCAATGTCGAGTGAAAATGTCGAGCTAAAGACCAAGCTTTGCCATCAATGCAGGAGCTAAGCAATTTATATGCCGAGTAACTTCGACGCATTTACGGGCAACTAGTCGCCGAGCCGGCTAGCTACGCACTGAGTCGCCGTGAATGATTGCCGAGACCAAGAACACGTTTGAACTCCAACTCGAAGTGGACAAGCTTGAAGAGCATGCGTCAAGGCAAATGACATCCTAATTTTCTGGTCAAAACTAAGCGTGCAGCAAAAATACGGCAAAAAACATTCGAAGATTACGTGTGACAGAGTATAATAGCTCCAAAGCCAAGTAACTCAACTAAGGCATGAGCAATCCAAGTCTCAGAGGAGATCTATGCCCGACTATCGTAGTAAGCAAATTTGTGAACCCCAAGTCGACAAAGATAGTTGAGATGGAGACTTTGCGAAGCTACGACCAAAGATACACACGCCGGTAATGGAGTTATTCTCAGAGTTGAGCAGCAGTAGCATTTTAAGCACCAAGATTCGAGCTGCCCTTATCCACGTAATAGCGAAGCAGCTCATTGAGATCAAACCAACAAGCTTCAATCAGGTCGTAATAAGCCGGGAAAACTTTTTTTGAAAACAATAGTAGTAGCAAGTGCGACCTAGTGAAGTTCATTCATAAGGGTCAAGCTTGCAACTAGAGCAAGGCTACTCTTCACGCAATAATATAAGTGCACTTGCATGCAGATTCAACGTGACCAAACGACATCCAAGTTCAATTCCATCAGTGGTCGAACTACATGCTTGAGACCGAGTCTAGTTTGAGTTTGAATTTGAGCAATTATACCGCCCTCCTGCAAGTTGTTTTCGACGAAGTACTTGGTTGTTCGCCAAGCCAAGTTGATCTGATATAAAAGCTTTCCAATTTCCGAAATGCAGTAACCACAAAAAGAAAGTGCCGAACTGCAAGAAAATTAGGCGAAGCTAAATTGACATAAATCCCGAGCTGCCTGAATTTAAAGTTGCCGAGAAACTGACACCGAGCTGTTGACACCGGGCTTTTCTATCAGCCTGCAAATAACCGAGATGCCGAGTTCTTCCAAGATACCAAGGCCCCCCAAACTCCAAGTCGAGTTGTCGAGAAGTTTGGCGGAGCAACTCTTGCCGAGTGGTTTCCAAACTATCGTGCACATGATTGTCCATGGCCGAGAAACTATTGTCAACTACCCATCTACGCGCCGAGCAGGAAATTAACATTCGAGAAAAGAGGCGAACCAAATATCCAATATCTCGAGCTTCTCATACCATTGATAAATTCCAAAGCGAAGTTGTTGTCAAGTCACCGACCATGGCCATGACCTGAGCCGAAATGCGGTACCAAACTTCAAGATGAAGTTACTACATGCTGAGCACTCGCTCCGGCAAGAGCTGAGACGAGTAAGCTTCTATACTTACATACTCGCTAAGTATACAACACCTAACAGACTTAATAACCTAAGTGGTGCTATACGTTATGGATCCGAGCTCTTCACTGCTCCGACTGTCTCGAACAGCACAGCAATAAAGCTCTGAAACACTAAGCTCAAATTGACACAATTCACCATCCTGAGTTATACTTCACATTCCCGATCAGTAGTCGGCAACAATTCTGTTACGTGGTGGAAAAGACCCCCAGTGCTGTTGCATGGTGGAGCAAACCCACTCGATCTAGCTGTCAAGTTGTTCATCTAAAGCCTAAAGAGCCGAGCTTCTTCGCTTGAACACACGCCCGAGTTCCAAGCTCCTTTGTTGATTTTATATGGAATTAAAGAAGTACGTAGTGGAACTACTCAGCCTTCAGTATCAATTTTACATTGTAGCGCTCATGATAAACCTATCTATTCATGGCGATGCTTAAAGCAAATTCTTCCCAGTAGCACCCCGAAGATAACCAAGACTGAGCTTGCACCAGACGAGCTCCACTTAAATTACAGCGAAAGTTTTAAACTTCGTAGTCAGAGCTGCACTATCATAGTAAAGTTTTCGAGCAATATATCCCCATGGTTGATTTATTCGACCAACAGATCAAGTCAAGTGCAGGTCGAGCAGATTTTAGTGTATCGAAGAAGTTTCAACCAGCAGTTAGCCGTACTGAGCCTCTGCACATGTATCAACCCGAGTTGCACGTAGTTGATCTGACCTTTGAGCTGTTTTCGGCTAAGTTGTTTCTCCAAGTCTAGATTCCAATGAGATCAAGGCTCCACGTTGGTTGTCGAACCAACTAACACGATAGATCTTGGCACCGACTCGGTGTTACTATGCTGAAATAAAATCGGAAGGATATGGATAGGGTTGGCACTAAGCAGCATTGCCTGAACTCCAAGCGCTCAATCCACTATAGCAAGTACAGTTCGATCTCAACATGTGGATGTAATCTCTAAAACAGGCCAATTGTCCTAGAATTATCGAGGTGCTATGCAACACTGCTCATTCCTTAGATGATTGGCGACAAGTGATCAGCATGAACACCTGAACATTAGGGAAGATCCAAACACGTATCATAAGGTGATTGATAAAGTGGTACCTACATCACTGGATCTTGCCATAATACCACACATTAGGGCCTACTCACATGCTCAATCCTATTGATAAAAGATGGGTAAAACTCCATTATTGTCATTTATGATTTATTCAATCATTTATTTTTAATATGTACATATATTGTGCCTTGTGCTAATCACTTGTCAACATTTACCCTTAATACATGGATTTCGTATTAAATTATATTTATCTATATGATGATTCATGATATAAACTTTTCAACAAGTCTAACAATGAGAAGTATCGATCATTCGGCACTTGTAATGACTTATTTAATCTTTTACAAACTTCTTTTTACCTCCTTTGGAGACCAATAGGGAAACTAAAAAACAAACAAAGGCTAAAGAAACGCCCTTCATCTTAAGCCTACGTAAACATAATCTAATAACAGGCTACTGCTCAATAACTCTAAAGTCCCACACGTTAATGGGCTAAAGGCCAACTAACCTATCGTATGGTTTTATTTAGCACAACTCATACCTAGCTTAGATGATTTACATGGCTCTCCAGTCTTTTTTGGCACATTGGTACCTTCAGGCCTTTGCTTATCCAAACACTCGGGCCTCTTTAAGCCCTTGCATTATCAGGCACATCGATCTCTTTAGGATTTAGCCTCTCTAAGCATTCTAACCTCTTTAGGTGTACTAGTCTCTTTAAGCATATCAATCTTTTTAAGCTTCTGCCTTCTCAGGCACACTAACCCTTTCAGGCATGCCAACATCCATAAATGCTCTAACCACTCCTAACTTTTGCCTCTTCAAATCTTTACTTCTTCAAACATTCTAGCCTCTTCAAGCTTGAAATTTCACAAAATCAACTTCCGTAAATACTATCTTTGTAAACCTTGTTATGAAGAGAGTGGGAGGTAAATGTTAATAGCATTTTTTTATAACTATTTCGTAAGCTTATATTAGCTAACTCAACACTTAAGCCCAGTTTGATAATCCAATCTAGGTACAACTCTTACTAATTAACTATAAATACCACACAAGACTCCTAAGTAATGTGATCCTCTACTATTCTTTCTATTGTGCTATAAGTTTACTCTCATCATAAGAAGGCTAACTTAAGTATTAAAGTGGCCATATCATAATACTATTCAACGTCCTCTGTATCCATTTTCTCGTATTATAGATATTTGTGCACTAGAACAAAAATCACCAATCAATATCTGACATTATGTGTTATGTTATGAAAATATACTTGTTACATTGTACGATAATTTTTGGAATGAAATACAAGAATAGGAGAAGACTGATAATTATTTCAAAGAACATTAATTCAAAAATGAATAAAAAAAATTAGAAACTATTAATTTAATTGGTAAAAAAACGAAAGAGTTGATTCAAGGGCCTATTCCATCAAGCCGGCTAAATTAGCCCAAGACCATGACTAGCTACATTAGTCTCGGTTCAACCTTAATCTGGCCTAAACAAGCTAATTCATCCTAATGAGAAGGTTTAACCGAATTCGGATACTAACATCTCCTTTAATAGTACTTATATGTCTTGAATTCAAATAAGACTTTACATTTAGAGTATAGATAGATTATGAAATATAAAAAGAGCAAATAATATTAAAAGGTGCATAGGATTTTTTAATTATTTTATATTTTATTATTTTGTAAATTACTTTATAGGGTTTTAGCTTCTATAAGTGTAGGTCACCAAAAAGAGCATAGGATCCTCTCGGCATTTTCTTCAATTTTCATTTTTTAAAACACTCAAATAGTAGTAATATGATGAGGTACATAAAAAAAATTGCATTTTAAAGATTTAGGGATTTATTTTTTAAAAAAAAAGAAGAAGAAAGATTTAAGGATTGAAAACTTAAACAAAATTTATAACCAATGTAATAGAGAGAATACAAATTGTCTAATTATTGACTTAGAAAGATTAAGACTACATAATTTATAATATGAAGAACAAGTTGGGCTAAATTACAAAAACAATTTAAAAATAAGAAATTTTTAAGAACAATAATCACATAGTTAGAGCTAAAGCCTACAAGAATTTGGAAGATCTATCTCGTGTCTAGTATTGCATGGTTCTACTCTGCAAGAACTCCGAAATAAGAACTTTTAAAGATTTCTATTAGTAAAAGTGAACAAACTAGATTGTAGTTCAATAAATGAATCAATGAATAGCTATAATAAATGAAGGGCAAAATCCAATCAATCCTTATTTTCATAAACCCACGCCTCCTCCTTTAAGGAAAATTCTATAAATGGATTGTACATGGATGGTAGTTGAAGCCCGCGACTCTCCTAAGGCTTCCTTACAGAGGATTTGCATTAGCTGCATATATCTCCATCCTTATAAATACATTATATAGTGCCATGCTCTAATAAGTTTCATATAGCCAAGGCCATAGAAGAAAAATTCTTTTTTTCTAAAACTCTAGGTCTTTTTGTAAAAGCAAAATGTGAAAGAAAACCATAACCTTCTTTTTCTATTTGTAAACTTGAGGATTCGATTGTAGTGGTTATATACGCGCAATATGAATATTGCACTATGCATGACTTTAGATAAGTAATGTAGAATAACACAAAAGGGATGACTTCGAAATAAATAAGTGGGGAAAAAGAGTAAGCAGTCTCGAGAAGTTTCGAATACACATATGATAGGTTAGACTATTCTAGATAAAAGGTGGTGTGTTCTTTATTTAGACAATTTGATCTCTTGTGATAGCAATCTGACAATACATTAGTGTTTCTTACAATTTCTAAATTGTCTGAAATGAGGAAGAGCTCTTGAGTACTTTTAGAGTTAGGCTATCAACCCATCCGTCGAATCGTATTAATAATCAATTGCTAAGATGAGTCCTCCTATTGATATATTCTTCCATGAGCACCTATTGGGTCTAAGCCCATATATAGCCTCTTTAGGTGTGTGAGTTTTCTTAAGAAATGTTATGAGCGAATATATCACTTTAATTATTTCAACTCCAAACCCATGATATCAAATTTCTCTAAGTCATCTCAAGCTCTGGGTTTGACTCTTAGGATTCTATCACTTAACCCAAGAGGTTAGCCCAAGTCATTAGTGGACTAAAGGCCTAGTAAACCTTCTTAGCCCTCTACACTCTTTTCTTTTGGAAGTGTGATCTAATCCTTGTTTACTTTCTTATGCAAACCAAAGCATATGTCTCCCAGATTCTTCTTCACTAATAACTCTTATTCTCTTTTTACATATTTCCAATAACATCCATCGACTTGGACTTAACCTTAGCACCCGAGTATCACTTGGGCAAATACAATTGGCTCACTCATTGTACAAACCCATAATAGAAGACTATTAATGAATAAATAAACTACAAAGCCCAAAAAATATAAAAAGCCCATTCTAATTTTGTTTTCTAATTAGGCCTACTCGTTTCTTCCCTCATTTCCTCTTTCCCCTTTCCCTTTTTTTTTCCTCCTCCCCCATTCTCTCCCACAATGCCGGACCCACACCCATTCACATTTCAAACACAGTAGTACATGCCTCGCCCAATCTTTGTATTTCCCCTATGCTTTATAACAAGTGCCAATATATCTATTTGAGCATATCTAATGTCAAGTTCTTGTTTTGATTATTATATCTAAAGTTTGGAGTCACTAAAATATTTAATCAAACTTTACTTATTAAACTTTATATATTAAGTTTGGAATTGCTAAATGTTATATTCAATTAAAATTTTATTTATCAAGCTTATTACCTGTTATTAGATATCACATGAAACACTTGTTGATTGAATTATACAAGTTTAAACAATGACAAATAATATAGTAAAATTGACAATAGAAGTTTCAATTGAGTATGGCCTTTTGCAGTTTCAAACTCTAAATATACATTTAAGAAACACTTGGAGTTGAAATGATGAACAAGAAATGCCAGAAACACAAATAGCATGCCACCTTCAAAAGAAAGAAAAATAAAATTTAGACGTGTATTCAAAGCCATATAGATGCATTATTCTAAAGTGTTAGACAATTTGATGGCATAATAATTATACTTTTCTAAAATGGGAAGAGCACTGGAGAAGTCTTTGGGATTTTATTAATGTAGTTCTGCAACTTTCTATCAATGTGTTTAAGTCTTAACATTTTAAAAAACTCCAAAGTTTTTCCTTCCAAAGAAATGATGTGGTAAAATTTTTTTATTGATTTTATGCTACGTTAACAGAAAAGCTCGTTACAATTCTAAATTCCATCTCTAATATGTATCATCTGTTATGACTCAAAATTAGATTATAAAAATAATAGTTTAGTTTTCTTTTAATATTTATAGTTAGATATTAGTTTATAGTAGTTTTAATATTAGTAACAACTAGTTAGTCGGTTAGATGTTAGTTTTATAT
This sequence comes from Lumnitzera littorea, assembly GCA_024138015.1. Classification (NCBI taxonomy): domain Eukaryota; kingdom Viridiplantae; phylum Streptophyta; class Magnoliopsida; order Myrtales; family Combretaceae; genus Lumnitzera; species Lumnitzera littorea. Next base: position 13,157,277 of record JAMXBB010000004.1, read on the forward strand.
TAAGTATTAATTGAGAGTATAAATAGTTTATATAAGATTATAATAAAATCATTCATTTATTTTCAACAAAACTCAAGAGTTTTTTTTTTAATTATTTTATCAAGATAATCCTTTTATCGAAAAGAGAAAATTAGGAGACTATTTTGTATCGAATAGAGTAAATTTCATATTTTTATCAAAAAGAAGAAGGTAGGTTGAGCTTTTTATGTAAATAGACTTAACAATAGTGCTTTCATTGAGACAATAAGTGGAAATAGAAAAATTGCTCATGCTAATGTTAGAATGTATGGAGAAAATGCAAGAATATATGGAGATAATGCAAAAGGAAATCAAGGAATTACGAAAGGATATAAAGGAAATAAAAGAAGACACACAATTGTTGAAAGAAAATTATAAACATTTATAAGAATTAACACATGGAAGAAAAGCAAATAATAGACCAAAAACAAGAAGACGCAATGGCTACTATAGAAGATATGGATGAAGAAAATTTTTAAGAAACAAAACAACTTATTATAAAGAATAATACTAAAGAAGTAGAGAATATGGTGCAAAAATCTAATGTGGATAATGATCAACATAATATGGACAAGCACATTCCTAATCTCAAGATACTAAAAGAAATGCATTTTTTCGTAATTGGCTTTGTGCAAACAATGATATCAAAGATAGAAAATTGGTATGAAATATCTAATTGGAGAACAAAAAGTTACGAGGATCATGATGCTCGTAACTCCAATTATAAACGAAAAATTCATACACATAAAAATTTTATAAATCAAGTTTTAGACTTTACGCTTTATGAAAATCTCAAGTTAGAAAAACTAGAAAATGCTCTAGCGATTTTTCATGGGAATGTCTAAAGCAACATTATTCTTATTATCTTGAAGAATGAAACATATATTGAAAATCTTGTTAATGATTTTTTGTTATTATTAAATCATATTACTTAGTAATTCTTAGGTTGAATTGTTTTTTCCCTTAAACCTTGAGGATGAGGTTAGGTAAATTATTATGATCCAAAATTAGATTAAAAAAATAATAGTTTAATAATTTAGTTTTTATTTTAATATGTGTAGTTATATATTAGTTAATAATAGTTTTGATATTAGTAACAATTAGTTAGTTAATTAGATATTAATTTTATATTAAGTATTAATTGAGAGTATAAATAGCTTGTATAAGATTATAACAAGATCATTCAATTATCTTCAATAAAATTCAAGAGTTTCTTTTAAATTCTTTTGTAGAGATTATCTTAATTTTAAAAAAAGGAAATTAAGATACTATCTCATCTTAAATAAAGGGAATCTCGTATTTTTACCAAAAAGAAAAAGATGAGTCGAGCCTTCTACATAAGTAAGCTTAACATTATCAACCTTTTTTTTTTTACCTCCTTCAACTATATTACAATCAAAGAGGAAATATTCAAACCCAGTCTATCTCATATGGAAATTAATATTCATGCTATTTAACTATAACGGTCTTAACCATTTAATATAACAAGACCCATAACCATTAGTAGTAGTGTAAATAAACCAAACCAGTATGCAAATAACTCAAGCTTGACTTGAGTTTTATTCAAATTTGATTTAGTGATAATCAAATTAAGAGTAATAAATTGTGTTGGAGATACTTAAGTAGTGAATCGAGCCAATCTCAAGTTTTTAAATACTAAGCTCATCAGCCTGGTGAGCCTATACAACCTTAGTATAATTTTTATTATATTTTTAATTTATTTAAATATAAGTGAAATTGATATTGATTAAGAAAAATTTATAAAAGTTTGAATTTAATCGAATTAATTGAGTAAAGCTCGAACTCGTAGTATATATATTTTCAAATTAAGTTCAAGTTTAAAATTTAAAATTTAATCAAACTTGAGACAAGATCAAGTTTTAAGTTTTCAAGTCGAGCTCGAACTCAACTCAAAATTCAAACCCGAGCTCAATATTGTATTAACTAGAATCGATTCGATTACCCTCATCCATTAGACCACCAACAATATAAAACCTGAACTAATTAAAATTAAGTCATGAGAAACTTAAATTCACATGACGATTCGAAGAAATCTAAAATAAAACTTTCTAACTCCACCATTGCAAAGGCTCTCTATTTGAAATGCTTCTTTATAAATTATCTCGAAGTACTTGAAGGTTTTTGCTATAGGGAGGGGAAGGGTTTGCTGTCACATGCAATGAGTAGGGCAGCCACCACGTCTAGATTTGTAGTGGTCTAAAAACTTAAAAAAGAAAAAAAAAAAAAGTTTTGTCAGACATGCCATATTGTTTGATTATTGTAATTTTATAATGTTATATTGGACAAAAATTTTATGAGTTATTTGGTTTGTATAATTGTTATGTAACTAGATAAAAGAAGTTTTAGATAAAAATTCAAAAATTTATAAAAAAAAAATTTAAAAATAACTCCACATTAAATTCCTAAATTACAATATTGAATCTTATTGTGATCTATAGTATGAATAATTGAACTTTTTTAATTTTTTTCAATTTTAACATAAAAGTCTACATTTAATATTATACATATTAGATGTAACACGGTAAAATTGTACTATCTTGTATTCTTATATTATACTATCTTTTTTAATTTTACCATCCAAATATTATGTGATACAAGATGCTAGGAAGAAGAGGGTGAAAAGAGTCGCGTAACTTTTTTCATTTATTGTAATTTAGGATAAGATATGTGGATTGTATCAATTTTTATAGATAGAACTCTATCATGTGTTAAGTGTCGGTGTGTACAAATTCTTTTATCATGACCTTCCATCCTCAGATTTCATCCAATTCCTCCTATTTCTTTTCTTTTTCATTTTTCCTAAGAAAAATTACAAGTCACATGGCTGACGTTCTTGATTTCCTTGTCAGCTAGAGGCCACTGGAATTACGGGAGTCTCCGGACCTTCCCTCTTCTAGCCATTTTTAGTCATTGGATAAGTTAAAATCAGCGTTGTGGGGTTGGGAGAAGCAAACGGATCTAACCAGGATCAAGTCGGTATTCAAAAAAAATATTAAAAAGTATAATTTATATTTATTTGTGAGTAGTGAATTGCTTATATCCTTAAGGTTTAAAAGTTAAGAGTTTTTATAATTTACTTTTTATTTTTCTCTAATCTACATATTTATTTTATTAGTAAATTGGTATCTTTTCTTAAAAAATATAATAAAAAATAATATATTATAACCTAAGAAACCTAGTTAAAATAAATATGTAGATTAAAGAAGCAATTAGACTGATTTTATGAAAATGTCTCAGTGAAATCAAGTTAAATCAAATGAAATAGCACTAGTCTAACAACACTAGTTAAAATACCAAGCCATCTTTGTCTCTCTCTCTCTTTTTGTAATTCTTAGCCTGCAAAAAGATTTTTAAAAAATAGAATGAAACATTTGGGATTTTCTCCGATTCTATCTCTTATTTTGATAAATATTACTATATCTCCATATTTTATCTTTAATTTATATCTATTAGATTAGAACCATTGAAAAATAGTTATAAAATCAAATATAAAATGAAAGACTAGATTGGCTCTATAAGAAAATGGATGGAACCGAATGAAAATTCGATTCATTTAGGCTAAAATTACCTTAATTAGATCAGAAAGGAAAATGGTTCTGGAATCGAAGAACTCACCGAAAAACATGCACAAATGATTGAAAACTATGACGTCCTTTGATTTGCCCTTGACCTTTGCGCACGTCCACATAGAGCTTGGGAGTATCCCTAAACCCACGATTGAATATAGTGCAAAGCCCAAAAAGTAAAAGAGCCCCTACTAATTTCATTTTCCATTTAGGCCCACTTGTTGCTTCCGTTATTTCCTTTTCCTTTTCCCCTTCTCTTTCACATGCCAGACCTCTATCCTTTTATACTTCAAACCCAACAATACATGCATCGGCCCATTCTTTATATTTCTCCTATGTTTTATAACAAGCACGAACATGGGCATATATATTTATGATAAAAAGGGGAAAAAAAAAGTTTGACCGAAAAAAATGATATATTAAATTAGAAATTCCTAAATATTGCGTTTTATTAAAAGTTTATTTTCTATGTTTACTCTCCATTATCAGATGTCGTGTCGAAACTCATCAATCAAATTATACAATTGTAAACAATAAGAAATAAGAAAATTAATTTGATGGTCAAAAGATGAATTGAATATGGCATTTTGTAATTTTGAACTTCAAATATAAGATTCAAAAAATACTCCAAGTTTAAAAAATGGCTTTGACATTATCCCGCGTGAGGCTACATCAAGTCCTTAACACTCCATGCAGGCATGAAACGCTACCGAGATATGACGGAAACACAAAAAAAGAGTGTGTCATCTTAAAAAGAAAAGAAAACATGACAAGCCTATTAAAGGCTGTGTAGGTGTATCATAAGTGTTAGGCACTTTGATATCATAAATTTTCTTTTTTTTTTTAAATAAGGAAAAACAAGCAATAAGTCTCAAGTCTTTTGGATTTTATCGATTATTGGATTTTTGAACGTTTTAAAAGTTTCAAAACTTTTTTCTTTCAAAATCTAAGTAACTTAGTCTTGATAGTAAATGTTACCACACTTATATTTTAGTAAACAAATTAGTTCCAACAGATAACAGGGAAGATGTTTATAAAGAGATTTTTAAAAAGGGGTGCTTAAGATGCTATGTCTGTATTTTAAATATATCTTTTATCACTTTTTTACATTATAAAAAGGTGTTTTAAGAAATTTTTTTATCTTTATTTAATTATTTTAGGGGTTTACAAAAAAAAAACAACAAAAAACTAATTAAAAAACTATTTAATAAACTTTTTTTTTCATAAGTTACAATTTAATATACTAATAAATAAAACAAGCCAATTAAAAATAACCAATTAAAGTTTTTTATTTTTTTAAATTATAAATTAATGGTTATTATTATCTAAATATTTTTAAAAATAATATTTATTAGATTGTTATTTAAAATTTAAATAATAAGAACTATTAATTTATAACTTTTAAATTTTAGAAAAAATTAACTCGTCAATTGAAACGAGGGGTGAGTTGGCGTGTCTGATAAAGTTGTCAACTCTTAGTCATATTCGATATTTCTTGTTGCAGTTTCCAGTGACCCTTCCACGTTGCGATCATCATCGATGCTTGTTGAACACTGACTGGTTAAGGTTATGCCCGTACTCAAGAAAACTAAAACCGTTGATTTTGACTTAGTCAAATTGTAGATTCTGTGGAAGTATACTGTTTTCTCTCTTTTTAATTGCCAAACTAAAATCTCTTTAATTTTGATGTTTTTAAATTTATTACTCTATGTACCTTAATATTCGTTTTAATTCTTATATTATCAGTTAGTTTTATCACAACTTAAAAAGGGCATGAATTACAAAAATATTATATTTAGTTGAATTGGCATAATAAATTAGAAATTGCTAAATGCTGTAATGAATTACAATATTATTTGCTAAATTTACTATCCATTAGCAATATGGTATCAAAACTCATTGTTTGAATTTTACGAGTGTAACCAATGAGAAATAAGATAGTAATTTTAATAGTCAAAAGAGTATTGAGCATAACATTTTGAATTAGTTTTAAAAATCACCTGAAATTCATAAAACAGTTTCAACATTGTCCCACTTGAGATCATGTCTAGATCTATACAAAGACCGATTCTAAATTGTGAATCAACTCTACAGACCTTCGAACTGGCCTATCTTTAGAATTGGTTGAGGAATCGCTGGATCCTAAAGGCCTAGGCGATCCAACTTTGGAGAATCGTCAAACTAACAGGCTAACAATCTAACTTGACTTTGTTTGAATTTCAATTTTTTTAATTAAAAAAATAAAATAAACACCATTATGCTCTTATGGTTCAAATCAATTATTTCAGAACAGAAAAAATTTCAACCAAAAATAAAACTAAACCATTCATTTGTTACCATATGTACACGTAAAATATTAGAATTATTTGGGAAAAAAATTAGAAATACGCGAAATGGTAACAAATTATTAATAATATTTAAGGGAAACGCCAAAAAATTAAATTTGAAAAATAGAACTAAAAAAAAAAAAGTGACATGGTTAATGAGCCTTCATGCAGGCTCTTGAACCATCCACTCATGGAAATTGACCTAAGCTTATAGCCTTAGGGGCCAAACAGGCTAAGTTGAACTAATTGTTGACTCATGAATTGATGATTTAAGGTCACTTTCAGACTGGTTAGACCTGATGCACACCTCTAATTATGTCAAATCCTTAACACTCCGGGCAAGTATTGCATTATTAAGAAATGGTGAAAACACAAAAAAAAAAAATAAAAGTCTTCCATAGGAAAAAAAGAATAATAAAAATGAAAATTGTATTGAATGCCATAACAAATGAATTTTTTTAAAATAAAGAAATCGCACAAAAATCGCCGAAGTCTTTTGGATTCTATCGATTCTATTTTGAATGCACTAAAATTCTAAACGTTTTAGAAGTTTTCAAAAAAATTTTCCATCCAAATAAGTGATGTCGCAATTTTTCTTATTGATTTTTATCCCATGTCAATATGTTATATCAACCAATGGATCCTATACCGGAAAAAATATTAAATAAGTAGTAAATACGGTATATTTTTGGATAACTACCCACTTAGTACATTGTATCTCTTACACTTCTACGTCATTTTGCCTTATTTTAGCAAGATTTTTCTTTCGGCACATCACATGCTAAGCAATTCGATAAACAAGACCTACGAGTCACCCCTCACCGCTATTTGACAATCCATATAACATATTTAAAATATAAAAAAATTCTAAATGTTTATCTATATATATAAATTAATTTTTAACTTTTCATTTAATTCATTTCAATGTTCAAAGTTTTCATAAATTTACAGAAAAATCTTTCCATTAATTTTTCTGTTATGTATGAATACGTTGAGTACTAAAATTGACTAAATGAAAAGTTAAGGATTTATTTATATATACAAAGAGATTTTTTTATACTTAGGTAGATCAATTATATACTGACATGTGTATATAGTAACGGAAAATTTAATAAAACTTAATAGAAAAACTTATTTGATACAACTTAAAAATGTTGATTATTAAAATAGACTAAGTAAAATGTTAACGATTGATTCTTAAAACGTGACACATTAAAGACTTTTTTATTTTTTTTCCAAAAATTTAAAATTGAGATGCAAGGTAAAGCTTTTATCTCTGGAAATTCTACGAGCTAAATATACGGCATAATCCATAGAATTTTTTTAGAATAAAAATAAAATTCTAAATAATCTTATTACACATAATTAAACATACAAATAAGAAATAAAGAAACGAAAATTAGTCTTTTATCATAAACCATCCTTATCTTTTATTATTAGCCACCCATCCCATCGTTATTGGTTTCTACGTTTTGACAAAGCATGCTGATTAAAACTAAAGAACCCCTTAAAATAAGAGACGTGAGTATAGTAAAGAAAAAGTTGTCAAACTCTTAGTCATGGCACCTCTCTCCTCGAAGTTTCCACTGACCCCCTCCTCCACGTTGCCATCATTATCCACGGCAATGCGATCATTGGCACTTATCAAACAAGTGATTGGCTAGTGTCGTACACTGATACTGATGTCCATGACCAAATCATCTTGTTATACATACTTAAGCATGTAAATAAGAAATAAAGAAATGAAAATTGATCTCTTTTGTCATAAACTATCCTTTTCTTTTGCTATAACTGTCACACCCCGAACTAGAAGAGTCATAACAGTTCCACCATGTAAACTAATCTAAGATAAAACCTGACCTCACAGCTGCTATCGTAGATGCAGTTCACACAAGGCGCACAACTCAACCAGCTTGAAATGTCTGTTCTGACACCTGTTAATAACCAAACATGTGGTAAAGCTTTTACAGGTTACTTATTCTACATAACCTACTGTTTAGTATCACAACAGTATTTAAACAAACGTTTCACATTCAAAGGTAAAGTTTACAATCAAAGTTTATTAAAAATGACGGGTTTTGCTCAATTTTGTGTAATTTTATAAGAATATTATAAAAATAGTAAATATTCTTATAAAATTATAAATTTTTTTATTCTGAAGTATTTTTGTATGTAGTTTTAGGAAAAATATTATTTTGATAAAAATATGTCCCGTGATATATGGTCCTTAAGAAATCATGCAAAATCGAACATGTTTCGATTTAGAAATAAATAACCTTAAGAGTGTAATTTTGAGCCCAAAATTTTTGTGTTGACTACTTAGATGATATAGAATAGGGCTACGTAGCCCGTTCTCAAAAATTAATTTTCGAAATTTTTAGATAATTTTTTGGCTTTAAAATGAGGCATAAAATGGGTAATTAAATGGTTAATTACTGATTTAGTGAATAATTATATGTTTTAGGATGTTGAAATCTGATGAAGTATGATACTTGTAGCATTTAAGGTGTTAGATATAATTATTAGGCTAATTATATAATAAATAAGTAATAGGGAAGAATAGTAAATTTTAAGTTAAATTTTGTAAATTAGGGTAATTGGGTGTAAAATCTGATTCAGGATGAATTTAGACATTTTGAAATGATAATTGATGTTGAGAGATTGTAATTAGAGCGATAAAAATATTAGATGTGTATTATGTACATGATAAGTGATAGTACATAATATGCAATTATTAGAAATATAATAAATAGAAAATATTAGGATAAAAATTGATATTATATAAATAATAAGGATATATAATAAATTTGATAGAAAACTTAAATTTATGTAATTATATGAAAAATATAAAAATTTCTCACATTAGGAGTAATTTCGATACACTAATAAGGATTTAAGTATACCGGGTGGAATAAAATACTGACTAAGGGTGATGATGATATTTAGGATATCTGGAAATAATGTGATTAATTTCACATTATGAGTTGAAATGAATTTCTAGAGTTCGGGTATAAAATAGTACTTAGAAATCGAACTAGAACCTAATTTAGAAATCGATACGGAAACTAAACCCGAACCTAATCCCAAACCTAGAATAATTGTAAAAGATTTGAGAACCTAGACAACTGGAGATATTAAACGCTAAACAAAACATAACAATAAGCGTTATAGGATAAAACTAACTTATAATAGTTATATGAAAAACTAAAACCACGTTTATGTTATAGGGATGATTGGTAATGGCTTGAGCGAGTTGGACCTTGAATGAGCGAGTGAGGAGTCCAAGTAAGTTGGGATTAATACGTTGTTATATTTTGAAGGCTTGAGATTATGCTTGATTATGCTTGTTAGATAGTTAGTTGTGTGCATGTGCTTGATTATGAGTGATGCTATGATTCTGTTTGTTGTTCTGACTTATATTGTATGATTTGTATGAAATAATTGATCACCCTAAACTGGACCTAATTAAATATACGACCTGTAATCATAATTGGACCTACATGGCAACCCATTAGGGCAAACCTAGGATTTTCCGGCCAAATACCGACCCTTTCGAAAGGGATAGCGCGAGATTGCATAATGGTCCCTTCTTCATCCTTAGTTGAACTAAATGACAAGAGAGAAGGTCGCGGCGAGGGTGAAGTCAATGGTTCAAAGGTAGTTGCGGGAGAAGCGATATCTTCATTGCACAAGCCTGAGTTTGGTCGTGAGCTATTTATCGAGCCTAGTTTTTCACCCTTCCGATTCTTTTTATAAAATTAGGTCTTCTCTGAACCGATTAATACTAAACCCTACCTGTTTAATATTGACCATTGACTAGGGTTTAAAGAAGATAATTTTTTTCCAATTTAAAAAGATTTGGAGTCGCCACCCAACTGAAGTCAGGAAAAGGGTTTAAGTTATAACTAATTGGGTGGATTGGTTATAATTTAACTACCGGTCTATCGATTAAAAAACCAAGTTATAAATACGGTTTTTTAAAAACTAGATATCTGGATCCGGGGGCTAATTTATTAAACCTTAAATAGGTACCACTTTTAACTTTCTGAATTTAACTTCGCTTTTCAAATATACCCTTTTTAATTTCTAAAAACATCTAATTATGATACATGCGATTAAATTGATTAATTTACATAAATATCTAAAAATGGAATAAATAAAATTTTCCATATTTTAAGTCGCCCCATACTTGAGTACAGATGCTTATGTACTCGCTATTCGAAATCAGACGCATGTAGTTCTTTTATAAAAAACTTTAATGGGTGGTTTGATTTTAATTTTGGAAAAATTGTCGAGTTTACGTTTTTACCCATTTTGAGTTAATTTGAGAAAAGATTGTAAAGGGTTCTAAGGTGGATTTTATTTTTGGAAATTCTAAATAATTCTAATTTGAAAATTTATTTATTTATTTTCATTTATTTTTAGAAAACTCAATTTTTCTAAGTGTGAAAACAATTTTTATTTACTAACTTATTTATTTATTTTTATTTTTATTATATTATCTTATTTATTTTATACTTATTCTATATATTTCTATTAAAATAAATAAATAGACTACTTTCTTTCTTCTTCTTCTTCTTCTTCTTTTTTTTTTTGTTGTTTCTTCTCTTTCTTTTCTTCCATTTTTTTTTTCCTCATTTATAACATTTACAAATAAACAAATGAAGAAAAAAAAGAAGAAGAAGGTCGGCTTGGAGTCGACTCACTTTGGCTTGGATCAGCTTGGTCTGCTCACTCCGGCTTGGATCGGCTCACTTCGGACTTGGTTGGCTCATTTTGGCTTGGATCGGCTCACTTCGATGATAGTTGTTTTTGTCAACAAACACCGTAGAGAATGTTATTCTAGAGAGAGAAGAACCGTGCTAAAGAGAGAAAACTTCGATTTTTGATTTTCTAAAGTATTTTGAAGTTTTTGTTGTGTTTTGAAAATGAAAAATAGACCCTTATTTATAGGTGTTACGATCGAGTTAAAGATGGAAAAAATTAAATGCAATATAATTTTCTTCCATTTTTGGATTGAACGAACCTGGACAGTGTGGTGCCAAATACATAGCTGCGCGTATATGAATGTGCCGGAGTGTGTCTACCACTTGACAAATGACATAGCGACGACATGGCCTATGATGTGGTGATGACATGACGATAAAGTAAGAAAAGAAAAGAAAAGATACATTTTGCACCTTTCATCTAGTTGAGCTATTGGTTTTTCCTTATTCATATATGTAATTAATTGTATATATGGACCAAGTTAGCCTGAGCTAGATTTAAATCTAAGCATAGACTCAATAGCCTTTTATTCAAACCTATTTAAATTAAAATTATATTCTCTTTAAACAACCTAAAAATTTATTATTTTTTAAATTCCCTATTTTATTTTATGACTTTTCAAATTTCTTATTTTTTTTTGTATTTTTTTTTTCTAAATTTCTTATTTTTTGTGTTTTTTTCTATTTTCCTATTTTTTTTATATTTTTCTAAAATTCCTATTTTTTTCTAACTTTCATCATTTTTTTGGGCTTTATTTAATTTTCTATTTTTTTGAACTTTTTCTAATTTAAAACCCTATAACCTAATTTAAAAAATAAAAGAGAGAGCAAAAATTAGGTGTCTACACCGTTGCATTAACGACAACTCCTTAACCCGGATTAAAACGGGCGTAATTTCTCTAATCTCACGATGGGCCGGATAACATCGTGCGATGGTATTTGCTTAAATATGCATTGCACCTAATAAGTTGGTTGATAACCTTGTTGTGTTTATGGTATAGTTTTAAGTCCTCTATCCTAACTTATTGAACTATGGTTTCTCACATTCCTATAGATGTCGTGCAGGTATTGGCTAAGAAGTAACTTACAACTATTCTGAAACTAGCAATTGCTGGATCTTGGAAAGTAAGGAAAAACATTTGAAAAACAAACATATATTTTTAAGGTCTAAGCTTTTATTTTAGAATTTTTCATTTCTGAATAATGTAATAACTATGAAATATATTACGGTGAAATATTGTAAACGTTAATTGTAATAACCGAATTTTAGTGTATATATATATTTTCTTACTTTCTTAAGTAAATGATTTATTTAAATTACAAACTGTTTACTTCAAAGCAGGTTAGTCATGGATGCCTTGTGTAGATCAGGTTTAGGATAGCGATTATAAGGCCTAACTTCTATCTTAGAATGGTTTACACGGCGGGGTTGTTATAACTCTGCCGCTTAGGAGTGTGACAAAATCCTTAACACTTCAGGCAAGTATTACATTACTAAGAAACGACGAAAATGTGAAAAAAAAAATCTTCTAAAGGAAAAAAAGAATAATAAAAATGACAATTGTATTGAATGCCATAACAAATAAATTTTCTTAAAATAAATAAATTGCACAAAAATCGCCAAATTCTTTTAGATTCTATCGATTCAGTTTTGAATGCACTAAAATCTTAGACATTTTAGAAGTTTTCTAATTTTTTTTCCATCCAAATAAGTGATGTCACAATTTTTATTATTGATTTTTATCCTATGTCAATAAGTCATATAAGCAAATGGATCCTACACCAGAAAAAAATATTAAATAAGTAGTAAATACAATATATTTTTGGATAACTGCCCACTTAGTGCATTATATTTCTTACACTTCTTCCTCATTTTATCTTATTTTAGCAAGATTTTTCTTTCGATACATCATATGCTAAGCTATTTGATAAACAAGAACTACGAGTCACCACTCACCTCTACTAGACAACCCATATTACATACTTAAAACAAAGAAAAAATATAAAAAAATTCTTAATGTTTACTTGTATATATAAATCAATTTTTAACTTTTTATTTAGTTCATTTTAGTGTTCAAAGTTTTAATAAATTTACAAAAAAGTTTCTCTATTAGTTTTTTTGTTATGTATGAATACGTTGAAGACTAAAATTGCTGAAATCAAAGGTTAAAAACTAATCTATATATACAGATAAAGGTTAGAAATTTAACCGAGTTTAATGGAATGACTTATTATATTTAGGTGGACCAATTATATGCTGACATATATTTACAGTAATGAAAAATTTAACTGAGTTTAATGGAATGACTTATTTGATACGACTTAAGAAAATTGATTAAATAAAAAGGTCAATTATTAATTTGTAAAAACATAAAACGTTAAAAACTTTTTATTTTTTCTCCATAAAAAATTAAAATTGAGATGCAAGCTAGAGTTTTTTATCTCTGGAAATTCTACGAACCAAATATACTGCATAATCCATAGAATTTTTTGAGAATAGAAATAAAAATTCTAAATAATCTTATTACACATAATTAAACATATAAATAAGAAATAAAGAAACAAAAATTAGTCTTTTATCATAAACCATCCTTATCTTTTATTATTAGCCACCCATCCCATCATTACTCGTTTCTACATTTTGATGAAGCGTCGCTAATTAAAACTAGAGAACCCCTTAAAACAAGATACGCAAGTCTAATAAAGAAAAAGTTGTCAAACTCTCAGTCATGCCACCTCTTTGCTCAGAGTTTCCACCAACCCTCCTCCTCTGCATTGCCATCATTATGCACAACAATATGGTCAACGACACTTATCGATCAAGTGATTGGTTAGTGTCATATATTGATACTGATGTCGATGACCAAATTGTCAATTTTGACTTAGTAGAACTATGCATTTCGTGAAGTGCATTCTTTTTTTTTTTTCCCCTCTTTTTAATTGCTAAACTAAAATCTCTTTATTATAATCCTTATATATTTCTAGTTAGTCTTAGCATGATGTAAAATAATCTTTTTCTTTTTATTCTTTTTCAGTTAATTAGGGTTAAACATGTAAATAGGATCTTCTTTTTATATATAACTAGCCAACAATACACCTATGTTGTTTATGTAAAAAATAAATAAAATTATACTATACAATCAAATATATTATAATATTAATATATAGGATAGTGAGAATATTAGTGGAAAGAGAGAGAGAGAGAGGGAGAGAGATGTAAAGTGCAATTAATAACAAAAAGTGGAAAAATATACAAAATGTCCTTAAATCTTTTGGATTATATCAATCTAGTTTTAAGTTTTTCTATTGGTGCACTTAAATCATAAACATTTTAAAAGCTTCCAAAATTTTTCCTTCATTATTTATAGGTTTTTGCTATGAGGTATGTTTTTCTTTTTCCTAAAAATCCCAAATGTCGACAGATGAAGGGAAGGAAAGGGTTTATTGTCATGTTAGACTCATAGTACAAGACGCAAGGAAAAAATCCAAATTAGTTAAATTTGGGAAAAGGCATCCGCATGACTTTCTTCCTTTCAAAATTCAAGTATCTTATTTTTGGTAAAGTTAAATGTTATGACTATTATATTTTTAGTAAACAAATTAGTTATGATTGGTAATTAAGTTGTTAAAATTATAAATTGATGATTATTATTATTTTATTTTATTTTAAAACAATAATATCATATGATATTTTAGAAATATAAATAATAAGAGCCGCTTATTTGTAACGTTAGGAAATTTTAGAAAAAAAGTAGTTTAAAAAAATCCATTTTGGATAATTAAAGTTAAAAATTAGTTAACAATATTGGTTAAGGAATCAAAGATAAAACTTGGTTTTCTATCATAAACTCCTGTTTGCTTTCACCATAACCAATCATTAGAGCTGGACAAAAAAATTATGAATCATAGATTGAATCATGAATCGAACTGAATCAAACCAAATGAAAAAATCAATTTATTTTAGAAATGATTTAGTTCAACTATTCAGTTAAAGAAAGCAGACAAATCAAATCGATTAGTTAAACAAAAAAAAGTTATACAATTGTTTTGTGCTTTTTTACCTTTTTCCTTCAATATTAATAAATTTCATCAAATTTTTCATATCTTATACTTCTTTATTTTATTTTTAGGTCAATTATTATAATTAAGTTAAGTGGATTTTATCTAAAATTTCACACCAATAAGTTTTTTTTTATATAAATTGTCATTTTCGTATAAGTTTTCAAATTGAAGGTCTAACTTTAGTTCTCTTCATGCGTTTTTTATCTCTTTTTTAATTTTTAGTATGTTTCTTTTGCTTTCTTCATATTGTTTTTGGATGGTAGCTTTACTTCTAGTTCACACTTCCTATTGTTGTTCGTCAAAGCAAAGTCTTTTATCCTTATTCAATTGAGTTTAGTTTGTTAAGATCTTATACAACATTTTGCTAAATATTATTATACATGATAAATATATGAGAAATTAACTGAAAACATATAAAAGTTTAATAAATATATTATTAGAGATAAAAAATTTTAGCAAAAATTTGATTTAAGCTGTTGGAACCAGATCAAATTATTTCTAATTGAGTTTGAAAAATTTATAAATCTACCCTTTTGTTATATTTAATTTAAAAAGAAATGTTAAACTATTATATTAGATTCATTTTGGTAAAAAAAAAATGAATTATACTGAATTAAACCGCATCAACCTATCTAAATCACCATTATCTATCTCTAGAATTGGTCGAACCTAGGCTACCTTAGGAACTTAGGAGGGGCCGCTATTATGTAACCCTTAGGTTATTGGGGTATTTACCCTTGCTTGGCAGTGATAGACGAGCACATTCAAGCTTCGATGTAGCCTATTGGGTTTCTCTTCGAAAAGCCTTAAAGCTATAGAGCTCAAGATCTGTAGACCCCACCCTCTTGCATCATCCTTTTCGAAAAAAGGGTAGTTATTCTTAAATTATAAGAAAAGCTCGATCAATCTGTGATTGGACAGATCTTATTCTTAAAAAAAAAAAAAAAAAAACTAGTAACCATTACATATGAGTATTTGCAAACTTTATTTCTTAGACCTACTTATATATAAGGGTATTTCCCTTATTGTAGATTCTTTGTACTCCTTATAATTTATTAATCACCTACCCCTACTGCATTACATCTGTGTGTAACATATTGCATTTTTATATGTTAGATTACGTTCGTTTCTCTATAAATATTTTATTTCCTTATGTTATATGTGTTTTATTTTTTATCACTCCTTAGTCAGTGAAAGGCTATGCAATTTCTAAGAAAATCTTTGAAAAAACTGCAAAATTATTAACATTATATCCAACTTTATTTTAAATTTAGTGGCCTTGTTGCAAATAATTGTTGCATTTTATTTCGTTTATATCTTTTTGTAATATAGATATAGAGAGTTAGGGTAGTATTAATCTAGAGCCTATCCATGAAGTTCAGTTGGATAAATACTCCTTCCCCGAGGCCATCCTGAGAGATTGGTTGAACCAGCTTCCGCCTGCCAAGTAAGACCACATTTGCAAGAAGATCGAGCCAATCATATCCCTTATGCAGGTCCAGCTTTACTGGCCTCTAATTCAAGGCTTTATCCATTACTAAGATCCTGAATCTATAGCTTTCAATTTTAGGCCACATGACTTGACACCCCTTGAAGTAGGCATAACTATCCTTGATCTTAGAGTCCAGCTCGATAAAGCTTTCATGATGTTCTTAGGAGTCAAGAAGTCAGCATTGGCCCCATTCTTATCTTCAGAGGGTAAGAAATGTCTCAGTATCTTAAGATTAGCAAAGTGGTTTTCAAGCCCAAATGCCTATCATAGAAACCATTAGATCTTCTGTGGAGGATACTAATCGTGGGCTGAGAAGAGGGTCAATGCATTTATTGTAGTGGTGTTTGGGATAGTATTGTTTCCCTTCAGATATAGTCAAGTCCATTATAGGGTTGCTAAGCTAGTGGCTCTATTCCTAGCCGATAAATCCTATATACCAATGTTATTGGAAAAATAATTCAAGACACTCACCTACCTAAAGAAGTAAGGGCATGGTTATTTCACGGTTAACTTTACAATCCTTACCTTGTGGTTTCTTAATCACACATAGGGGTATAGAGGGAACCTTCTCAGAGAGTCCCTAATTGAAAATATGAATCTAATTGATGACTTTGCTCGCTACCTTAAGGTACCAGATGAAGTTCAGTTTAATGGATGGGTATTAGTTATCAGCAAAATACAACCAGTAGACTTTATATGGATAGCTAGATGGAACCATTGCACTCAAGCCGTCTTGGGGCGCATCGATTATGTAAGAGTCCCCCTTATCGGTATTACGAGTTATACGAGATATTTTCCAGCTTGTGTCACCAAACAGATGGGTCTACTTCAAGAGATAGCCTATAGAGACTCCTTGGATGTCATTACAATGAATTATCAAGATCCTTGTCTACCAACTACTACTTTGATTCAACAACTAGTAGAACTTGTAAAGCTGTGGGAATGGAGAGAAGTCAAGAAGATAGTCAATGTGAGAACTTTGAGGGGTAAAGTCAGAGATTATCGAGCCACCAAGCAGTTTACCTATGATCAGTTAGAGAAAACAGGAAAGACACTGTATGAAGCCCCAGCATATTCAAACACAAACCAAAACCAGCAAGTCTTTCACCCACTAAGCAGGCTTACCGAGACACCATATAGGCCAAAGTTGAAGCCCAGTTCTAAGAAAGTAAGAGAATCATTGAAGAATTAAAGTTGGAAAATGACAAACTATTGGAGGAAAATCAATTCTTAAGAAGTAAGATCCGAGAAAGGTATGTTACGGTACAAAGACTTATGAGGGAAGTTGATGAAGCTCGTCTCAGTTAGATCCGTCGGTTCTTGTAGATATAGGATTTAAGTTTTTTAAGAAGATTAGTTAGGAGTTTTTCTTCTCTTTTCTTTTAGTCCGTTGCATAAGTTGGATCTCATGATTAATAAATTTATAGCTTTAGTAAATAAATTTTTCATTAATTGCGCAATCTATTACTCATTATTATTATTATTATTATTCATTTATTTGTTTAGTTGACTTTTTAAAGGAAAAAGAAGAGAAAATTCGAAAAAAAAAACACATAGAAAGGCAAAACAACAAAAAAAAAAGAAAAAAAATTCAAAAAAAAAAGAGAAAGAAAAACAAAGACAAAAAAATCTTTAATTCACAAAAAAAAAAATGTAAAACTTAGATTTTTGTGTAAGATTTAGAAGATAGTGTCCAAGCAAGCAGACTCAACTAGAAGTATGATATTCATTCGTTCTAAGGCCAGAATGTCAACTTAGGGTATTGGAAATGTCAGTCAATTGAGCGCAACCTAAGAGTAGCAACCCTAGAAGAAAATATGAACAAGATGGCTGAACAGATTCAAGCTCTCACTTAAGCTATTGAGATTTTTAATGACATACAAGGATCTCAAGTCAACCCAAATCGGAATGTAGAAACAACTCCTCCCCCTGAACTGGAAGATGAGGAATTAGCCCTTAATGCTAAAGTATAGAGGAAGGAGATCAAAGAGAAACACCGAGAGATGGAAAGAAAGTTTATGCAGAAGTTGACCGAGAAGATGAAAACCTTAGAAATGGTCAACGAGCTTAAACAAATGGGAATGATTAATTTGCCAACATATGAAGACGATGATTTCCCGGAAAGATTTAAAGTGCCGAAATTTGAGAAATACGACGACATTGGCTACCCAAAACTCCACACTCGGTTATATATCAAGAAAATGGGAAAATACACGAAGTATGACAAAGTGATTGTTCAGACTTTTCAAGACAACTTGATTGGGCCTGCCTTAACTTAGTACGCCCAATTAGATCTGAATGCAATTTATACTTGGGATAAGTTAACATGGGCTTTCTACAACCAGTATAAATTCAATATCGAAGTGACCCTGTACATGTGGGATTTGAATAATCTACGAAATAAGGCCAACAAAAACTTTAAAGAATATGCTCAGAGATGGAAGGGCATGGCGGGTAGGGTAACTCCACCCTTAATCGAAAAAGATTTGACCTTCGCTTTTATTAATGCTCTTGGAAGCCCCTATTACCAACATCTTATCAAGCACCTTACCTCCAACTTTGCAGAAATTGTAGCCTCAGGCTGTCGAATTGAGGAAGCTATTATTACTGGAAGGCTTTCTAATCTTGAATCAGTTGAGAAGAAGATACCTCTACGAAGATTTGCCAATAAAACCAAAGAAACCACTGTAAACGTTGTCAATACTGCCAACCTTGTTATACCCGCAGCTCTAGTAGCCATGACTGGAGGGTATAATCCCTTGTCGAGTCCAAATCAGAACAACTGCCTATAGAGAAGACAATTCACACATATCCCTATTCCCCTAAGCCAAGTTCTCGCACAACTAAGGAAGGAAAATCTCTTAACATTTGAAATACCAAGGAAAGGACAAAGATCGAGGGATTATAACCCAGAGCTTCGTTGTGATTATCATCTAAGGCAAGTGAGGCACTATACAGATCAGTGTTGGAGACTTAAACATAAGATCTAGATCTTATTGATGCCAAATTGGTTTAATTGGATTTCATTTAAACTCCCACTCCTAATATAGGTAACAACCCTCTGCTAAATCATGAAAATTCGATCAATATGATCATTATTGAAATTTTTGAACCAAAGATTGATCTAGACAGTCCCCCCATCACTATTAAGGAGATAGCTTAGAATCTAAGGCAAGCCGAGTATTTGCAAAATATGAATCTCAGAGATAGGACTCGGACTAGACCGGCAATATATCAACTGATGAAGGATGGAAAGGTAAAGAAAGCTGATATCATGGCTATGACGATCCTAAAACCACGAAAGAGAAGTACTCAAAAGGAGCTTAGGAAAAAATATGAAGCTGGAGATCTAACAGTTGACACCCTAGGAGAACCTTCAGGGAAGTTTGAGTATTTGGTGGATTACATCGATTTACTTGTTGTATATGCTGACACCTTACCCACTAGATGGAGTCCAGAATTTAAGGAAGAAGACAACTTTATTGCAGAAGCTAAGAAAATGGCTGAGATGGTTAAAATGATTGGAGACGGGCCCAAGTTGTTAGTTTTTGAATATGATGGGAAGACTAAGAAGGTTAAGGAATTGAGAAAGCCCAAGAAGATTGCTTTCAATGTCCTAATAACCCCAAAGAATTACAAAGCAGCACCTCTGGATTAATAAGCGGTGAATCGGACAACTAGGGCATCATCACCCCTGGTCGGTGGGCTTACATGCTTGAGATGAGTTTATGATCAAAATGAGGAAGCTAAGAGGAAGTCTACTGTGGAAGAGGCTTCTCAAAAGATCTTTAAGGATACAGATGATAAAGATTCGAATGTTTCCAAAAAGATAATGAAGGCTAGTGAATGTAAGATAATGGATCAATTAGCCAAAGTACCAGCCCAAATCTCCTTAATGGGTTTGCTATTATCATTAGAAACTCATCGAGAAGCATTAATAAAAATTCTGAAGGATGTCAAAGTACCTGAAGAGATTTCTACAGAAAAACTAGGGCTGGTGGTAAACTCAATATTTGCAATGAATCGGATTTCATTCTCGCCAGATGAGCTAGGTAAAGAAGAAGACCAGCACACAAAGCCCCTCTTCATAGTGGTTAAGTGTGCAAGGAAAGTGGTTGCTCAAGTTCTAATAGATAATGGGTCATCATTGAACGTATGTCCATTGGTAATACTAAATTTACTTGGAGTGGATGTGACTAAGATAAAGCTCAGCTTGATTTTAGTAAGGGCTTTTGATGGGTCTAAAAGGGAGATAATTGGAGAAATTGGGTTGCAAGTCGAGATTGGCCTACAGATATTCACTATCCCTTTTCAAGTTTTAGAT
Organism: Lumnitzera littorea; assembly: GCA_024138015.1. Lineage (NCBI taxonomy): Eukaryota > Viridiplantae > Streptophyta > Magnoliopsida > Myrtales > Combretaceae > Lumnitzera > Lumnitzera littorea. The sequence goes on from JAMXBB010000004.1 coordinate 13,177,853, forward strand.
ATCCCGTAAACTTTTAATCTTCTGTTAGGGCTACCGTGGATTCATTCAGCAAGGGTAATTTCGTCCAGTTTACATCAGAAAGTGAAATTCATAACCAAGGGTAGTTGGTTACTATTTTTGAGGAGCAGGACTACAAGATTTACAAAGAAACGACTATTCCCTATGTCGGGGATGAAGAATTGGAAGAGTCAGGGTTACAGATTTTCGACGAAGTTAATGTCATCGAAGAAGCAAGACAGAGGGCATAAGGTCGTTTGAAACAGCCTAAGCAGTAAATTGAAATGTTTGGGCTTAGGTATGAGCCCACTGAGGAGGAAATTCAAGAAATAAAGGCTAAAACTAGAAGCAAGAGAGGAGATTGGCTATACCATGCTCACATGAACTTTTCGGAGATCCACCAGACATTCCCAATACCAACTAGTGTTCAAGAACCCGAAGTAGCCAATCTATCGGAGGCTTTGGCTCAACAATGCGGCATCGGTCCAGAAGAGAGGGAAGATGTTGGCATACTAGTTTCCTTATGCAACTGGTTTTCCGTTCTCGTTAATAGGTCTCTTTAGAAACGCAAAATTATATTAATTAAGAACATTCGATTTCGATAATTAGTTCGATTAATTAGACCTTCTCTTTCAAACAATTTAAATTCATTCATTCATTTCTTTCTATCAATTCTTCCTTATGATTTATTCGTTGTCCTTTTTTCTTTTTTTCCTTTATTCTTCATATTTGATAAAAATGATGAACGTAATGGATATCTTGCAAATGTAAACGATAAAAGTACCACTATCACCTTCGGCTCTACTGAGTTAGATGTCGGAGATGATATTGAGACTTCAAATGAAATTTAGGAGAGTTGGCATTGACATGAACATGGTAGAGTGATTATCGACGAATCGATGGATGTGATTAATTTGGGGATAGAAAAAAATCCACAAAACTTGAAAATTGGTGGTAATTTAATGGATAATCAGAAACAGGAGTTGTTATGATTGCTATCAAAATACTTAGACATATTCGCTTAGTCTTATGAAGATATGCTCGGTTTAGATTTATCTATTGTGGTTCACAAATTGCTAACCAGGGAGGAAATAAAATTGAAAAGAAAAAAGCTTAAACGATTTAGGCAGGATATACTCCTCAAAATAAAAGAAGAAGTGAGGAAGTTGCTAGAAGTCGGGTTCATAGAAGTGTTAGATTACGCCAATTAGGTCACCAATATGGTGCTGGTATTAAAGAAAAATGGGAAAGTTAAGGTTTGTGTAGATTTTCGTGATTTAAACCAGGTAACACCAAAATATAACTTTTCTTTGCCACATATTGACGTATTGGTGAATAATACAGTCGGGAACCATCTTTTCTCATTTATAGATAGTTTCTCGGGGTATAATCAAATTAAAATGGCGGAAGAAGATAAAATCAAAAAAACTTTCGTTACCACTTGAGGGACATTTTGTTATTGCGTAATGCCTTTTAGGTTAAAGAACGCTTATCAGCATGCTATGGTTGCTTTATTTCTTGACATGATGCATCAAGAGATCAAAGTTTATGTAGAAAATATAATCGCTAAATCTAAGGAGGATGAAAGTTATGTAAATATTTTGCATAAACTATTTGAGTGATTAAGGAAATTTCAACTGAAGTTAAATCCTGAAAAGTGTACCTTTAGAGTAACTTCGGGCAAATTGTTAGGTTTAGTAGTCAGTAGTAAAGAAATAGAAATAGATCTAGATAAAGTTAAGGCAATCGTAAACATGACTGCGCCAAAAACTGTAAAAGAAGTTCGGGGATTGCTAGGAAGGTTGAATTACATCACTTAGTTTATATCATAACTAACTGATAGATACAAGTCGTTGTTCAAACTCTTGAGAAAGAATACAGCGATAGAATGAGATGAAAAGTATGAGCACGTATTTGCTGAAATCAAAGAGTATCTCATGAATCCATTGGTACTGGCTACTTGTACACTAGGATAGCGATCGATTCTTTACTTAACAATCCTTCCAAAATTGATGGGATGTATGCTAGGGTAAAGAGACGAAACGGGAAGAAAAGAGCATCCTATATACTATTTAAGCAAGAAATTCATGGAAGGCGAACAAAAATACTTAGAAGTGGAAAGAATATGTTGTGCCTTAATGTGGGTGATGCATAAGCTCAGGCAGTATACTCTCTATTATTCAATAGAGTTATTAATGAAGCATGACCGGTTGAAGTATTTAGCAGAAAAACCAGCGTTGATTGGAAAAATATCAAAGTAGCAGATGCTATTCTTTGAGTTTGATATCAGGTACGTAAGTTTGAATTTAATCAAAGGGTAGGCGATGGCTGATTAGTTGGCAAAATACCCGTTAGAAGATAAGGATGATAGTTCAAAAGCACAATTTCCTGATGAAAATGCGATGATGGAAAATGAATTGAGTGGTGAGAAATTGGGATGGAAAATGTATTTTGATGGAGTAGCCAATGTGTTCGGATGTAGGATAGGAGCAGTATTAGTATCACTTGAGGGTAACCATTTCCCTGTAATGGCAAGATTAACATTTCCATATACTAATAACATAGTCGAATATGAAGCCTGCATTTTGGGGCTCAAAATGGTGTTAAATATTTGAATACAAAAGCTTAAAGTATATGGAGATTCTTCTCTTATAATTCTCTAGATCTTAGAATAATATAAGACAAAAGATGAAAAATTGATACCTTATCACAAACATTTAGAAAAGCTAGTTAAAAAATTTCGAAGGATTTCATTCACTTACATTCTAAGGATCTAGAATTAGTTTACTGATGCATTGGCTACATTAACATCGATGGTGAAAGTTACGGATGGGATAGAAATCCAACCTCTGAAGATTGAGGTGGAAGAAAAACTTACTTTTTGCTTAATAGTTGAAGAGAAGGAATCAAAAGAACTTTAGTACCATGATATCAAAAAGTTACTTCAAATGGGGGAATTCCTTAAGGATGTTGATAAAAAAGATAGAAAAACTTTAAGAAGGTTAGCTACTCATGTCCTATTAAGTGGCTCTACGTTATACAAGAGATCATAAGATGCAATACTGCTAAGGTGTGTAGATGAAGAAAAAGCCGAGAAATTAATAAAAGAAGTTCATGAAGAAGTTTGTGGTCCTCACATAAATAGGTATATATTAGCCAGAAAGATCATGAGAATGGGGTGTTTTTGGATGACTATAGAATCAGATTGTATCAGGTACGTAAGGTACTGTCACCTATGCCAGGTATACGTTAACAAAATCAACGCTTCTCAACAATTGCATATGTTATTGGCTCCTTAGCGTTTCTCGATGTGGGAGATTAACATGATCGGTCCAATTTCACCAACAGCTTCAAATGGATACAAATTCATTCTAGTCGCAATTGACTATTTTACTAAGTAAGTGGAAGCAGCGTCATATTCCACGGTGACCAAAAGAGTAGTGGTTAAATTCTTGAAAAGAGATATTATTGCAAGATACGATGCACCCGAGTTTATTATTACAAACAATAGAAAAAATTTGAATAACAAGTTGATGGATGAAGTGTGCCACCAATTCAAAATTAATCATAGAAACTCAACTCCATATCAACCTCAGATGAATGGAGCAATTGAAGCCGCAAATAAGAACATTAAAAGAATCATTGAGAAGATGACGATCGCTTATAAAGACTGGCATGAGATGCTTCCCTTTGCTCTTATGGCCTCCAAAACCTTGGTTAAAACCTCTACTGGTACAACATTGTATTCATTGGTGTACAAAACTAAAGTAGTATTACCGGTGGAAGTACAAATACCTTCATTCCAAGTATTAGTAGAAACTTAGCTTGATGAAGTAAAGTGGGTGAAGAAGCGGATGGAACATTTAAATCTCCTAGATGAGCGAAGACTTGCTGCGATATGTCATGGTCAGTGCTACTAACAGCGGATGATCCGAGCTTTTAACAAGAAAGTACGCCCAATGTATTTCAAAGAAAGAGACTTAGTGTTGAAGAAAGTATTACCAAATGTAAATGACCCTAGGGGCAAGTTTGCTCCGAATGATAAAGGCCCTTATGTGGTAAAAGGGTATTATTAGGAGGTGTATTAGTGTTGACAGAGATGGATGACTCATAATTAAGGGGACCAGTGAATTCAAATGCAATCAAGTTGTATTATCCATGAAAACTGAGTTCAATAAAGATTTCAATTTTTCCTGAATTGTTTATGGTTAATCTTTCATCATTTACAAGTAAAGTTGATATCCATGAATGTTTTCGGATTCGGATGACCATTGACCAACAAACACTTCACCAATAAACCCTTGTATACCATGTTTCTTAGCTTCGTACACTTAAACACCAGACCCTTACCAATGAATCTGAATTACTAGAAAAGAAAATAATTGGGTGTTCTTAATAATTTAATCTTGTTTCTTTTGAAAAGTGAATTACCATTCAGAAGTCATGAGAATGGAAATTGAAATTTGGTATTGACTAAAGCAAATTCAAGGCATGAGCATGGTCCAATTACAAGACTCAAAAGTTTGGAAGGTTTTATTGAAAGAGAAAAAGAAATAAAGAAGAGAAAAAGAAAAAAAAAATAAAAAAGCAAAAGAGAGAAAAGAAAGAAGAAGTAAGCATCGTCCCTTGGTGAAATTTTGCTGGTTAAATAAGTAAATGTCGGGAATCGATGTAAGAATGCCAATTAGTTACTATCCAAGAAATTCTTTAGTCCTAGAAAAAATAATCTTAAAAGTCTTTGGAAAGAGATATTTAGAAGAATTGAGCTAGTTTTTGAAACCAATCCCGAAGAGATCTATCCTTTTCGGATCAACTAAAACAAATCTCAAAGAGATATATCCTCTTCGGATTAACCAAATCAAATCTCAAAGAGATCTATCTCTTTGGATTAACCAAAATTGAATCTCAAAGAGATTTATCCTTTTCGGATTAATCAAATCGAATCTCGAAGAGATCTATTCTCTTCAAATTAACCAAATCAAATCTCCAAGAGATCTATTCTCTTTGGATTAACCAAATCGAATCTCGAAGAAATCTATCATCTTCGGATTAATCAAATTAAATCTCAAAGAGATCTATTCTCTTTGGATTAACCAAAATTGAATTTCAAAGAGATCTATTCTCTTTAGGTAAACCAAAATCAATCTTGAAGACATCTATCTTATTCAGATTAAAAAAGAGAAATCTCAAAGAGATCTATCATCTTTAGATTATCTAAACCAAAACTAGTTTTTTGAAATCTTGAAAAGATCTATCCTCTTCGGATCATAAATCAAGACAAATCTTGAAAAGATCTATCATCTTTAGATTACAAGGCAAGAAAAATTTTAAAGAAATCTATCCTTTTCAAGTCACAAGTCAAAATGAATCTTGAAGAGATTTGTCCTCTTCGAATCATAAGTTAAAATAAATCTTGAAGAGATCTATCCTCTTCGGATTATAAGTCAAAACAAATCTTGAAAAGATCTATCCTATTTAGATTATTTAAAGTTAGGTTTGGCAAAAATGAGTATCTCTTTTGTCTCTGTAGTGAAGTTCTCATCAAACTTCACTACAAAGAGAGATAGCTGTAACACCTCATTTTTGCCAATTTTTTATTTTTTTTGTTAATTGAGTCAGGTTAATAAATAAAAATAAAAATAGAAAAATAAAATTAAGAGAAAAAATGAAAAATGAAAAAATAAAAAAGAAAATCAAGTCAAGTTCGAGTTGTGTTAAGTTGAATTGAGTTGAATTGTTGGATTAGGTGACGATATAGGCCAGACTAATATAGAATAAAAATTCATCTAATTTAGGGGCTTAAATCAAGATTTATTAAATTATCAGGCTATATTTAAGTGGATCAGATCGAGCTTAGAAAGAAAAAGCCCAAAATAAATTAGGGTTTCCAGAAGCTATAGTAAATCTTTGATGGAATCATAATCGTATCTTCGATACGAAAGATTCAATTGTAAGTTTATAAGTAGTACATCGATGAGGGATTCAAAGGACAATTTTTTTTTTTTCTAATCACACTCCTTCACAAACACCACCTAAACCGCCATGCGCCACTATTGCAAGCCACTACACAACCACCGTACACCACTACAAAAACCATTGTGCACCACCTTACAACCACCGCATAAGCCACCACACAACTATTGCGCACCATCACACAACCACCGTAGCATTGCTGCCCATGTCGCCCAACCACCGCCTAAGCTCTTGCCCATTGTAGCCAGCTATCGCTGCTTACGCTCAAGCCCATCGCTTGCTCACCTACGCCCTTGCCCATAATGCCCGCGCCCTTGTCTTCGTCGCCCGTGCTACCACCGTTCACACTAAACCCGCCGCTCGTAGTTGCCCATAGTTTCGCCCATGCATGCCCATACTCGCCCACTACAAAGACTGTACACGCCTAGTAATGCTCGCGTTGCCTAGTCTCTTGCTTAGTATCGCCCAAAGCCCTCACCATGTTGCCTAATGTACGCCTAGATCCTCGCCTGTCACCTAGTGATCGCCCACACCCTCGTCCGCTAGCCTACTCGTCTACACCTTCGCCTGCTTACCTAGTCCATCGCTCGCACTGGTCCATGTTCGCGCAGATCCTCACCTATGCTCGCCTGCATCACCTACTCTACCACCCAATGCTTACCCGTGCTCATCCAACACTGACGCAATCTAACATTAGGTAAAATTTATTTATTTATTTATTTCATTAATTTTTATTAATTTACTTTATTAGTTATGTTTTTTTATTAACTATTTTTGTGTTTAAGTGCAAATTATTTATTATTTATTTTTATTGCAATTTTTTTAGTCATTCCAATAAAATTTAGTCAAATTAGGTTTTTTTTAAAAAATAAATCATTTTTTAAAATAAAATATATTTTAACACAGTGTTTTTTTTAAAAAAAAAATCTAAATTGAGTTTTTTTTTTTTTAAAAAAAAAAATTAGTTAGTTAAGGTTTTCTAAATTAGGGAAAATTAGATTTCTTAGGTCTTTTTTCTTAAAATAATAAATTGATAAGAAAAACGTAAACTTAGCTCGGTTTTCGAGATAAAAATAATCCATCCATTAAAAAATTTTATTGAAAAAAAACAATGGTTAGTTTGATTCTGACTAACAAGTACGTAGGTATCTTTAAGGTAACTGTCTAAAAATAATAAAAAAAATTTTCCCTTTTTCTTAAAAAATTCATAATAAAAAATCATTTTTAGTTACATTTTATGAATTCAAGTGTATTTTTAATATTTTTAGAAAAATTACAAAAATAAAACCCACCAATTTTTTCTTTAATTTTCACATGGTAACTTAGTTTTAATAGGTTAGCCCTTGAACGTTTTTCTAGTTCAATTTTCTAAAAATCAATCTTTTTAGAATATCTGTAAACTAGTAGTCAAATTATGGTTTTCCCACTCGAAAACCCTAATTTTATTTTCTTACCAATTGAACTGGTTAGCGACTCCATTTTTTTTTAAAAAAAATTCTTTTCCTTAGTTTAATGTCGAGTAATTTATATTAAGCGGGCTGTGTTTAATATAAGTTAAACTAAGAAAACCGAAATAGAGCTTGACATTAAGTATTTCATTTGTTTAGAGTTGGCTTGTTCTTTTACTAATCTTGTGTTCTTACAAAGGAAAATTGCTTTAGAACTTCTTCCAACTGCTGGTTTTTTTAGGTGCTCACCCATCTTGTACACCCATTGTTCTTCATTACAAGTTGTCTAAGGATGATTCTATTGATCTTGTTAATCCTACTCGTTATAAGCAACTAGTTAGGAAACTTCTTTATCTTTCTATCACATATTCGAACATTGCTTATTCAGTTCATGTGTTAAGTCAATTCATGCAAGCTCTACAGTAGTCTCATCAATTGGCACTACAAAGGGTCTTACACTATATTAAGTTGCATCCAAGATGGGGTATTTTTTTTTCCAGCCCAATCTGATTTGGCATTGCATGCATATAGTGATAATGATTGGGGTAGTTGTGTTGATACTCTACGGTCCACATCTAGGTTTTGTATTTTTCTTGGTGAGTTATTGATTAGTCTAAGAAGCAGTCTATGGTCATCTCTGCTAAATCTGAATTCCATGCTCTTACTGCTGTTACTTGTGAGCTTATGTGGTTATTAGCATTGCTAAAAGAGTTTCATGTAGATTCAATTCTTCCTGTTCATTTGTTTTCTAACAACTAATCTACTTTACATCTTACTCGTAATCCAATCTTCCGCAAGTGCACAAAGCACTTTGAAATGGATTTTCATTTTATACTTGACAAGGTTAATGATGGTACTATCTTGCTTATGTATGCTCTTAGTAAGCAATAGCTTGCTGATCTTTTTAATAAAGGATTGTGCTCAGCTCAGTTTCCTTTCCTTCTAGGTAAGATGGGAGTAATTAATATTTACTCTCTGTCTTGAGGGGGAATCATAAAACATGTTGTACTTGCTGTACATAGTAGATTAGTATAGTCTTGTGCATAGTAGATTAATGCTCTGTTTTAGTATTGTTCTTACTATAGTCTTAAGTATAGTAGAATAGTTCTTTCGTATAGTGTACAGCATGTAGTATATATATGTGTCATTCCTGTACAGATAATTCAATTCAGTTTTCAACTAGAATTAATAAATTGATAACTATATCATGTTCATCTTCTTCCAAAGCTACTTCATAGTACCCTAATCTGACTTCTTCTTCTATAAGCGTCTCGATTTTGGTTTGCATCAATTGTCAATCTCCACTTTTATCAGATATCTCAATTCTATACACACAAACAATAGCTTTTTGAACTAAAGGCATGAAATAACCATTTAGTGGCAATTCTTATTTCTCATTTCAATATGAAATGACTGTACCTTGCACATGACACGTAAAGTAATCATTGATTAGGAATTCTTCCTCTACAATTTACGACCTAGCTTATTCTTCAGTGACATCAAAATCCAATGTAGATTATGGATGGACTAGGTTAGAGGCCAATGCCGTAGGGTTCAATTGCATTCACGTCGACATAGACAACTTAACCTTATTATTCATTGATTACAATGATAAAAATCAATACTATACATTTAGAAACTGGATTCAGGTGCATTTAACAATTTACTATTGTAAAATCCGAATTAATCCCTATGGTTGATCCAATTCAACTTGATTTGATTATAAAACTGGTTTGGTCCAACCTTAGTTCTATCTTAGTTAAACTGTATTTGGATTTCTACCTCTTTAACCTTTAATATTTCGATATGTTCGGATCAATCAACCAAGTCAGGTCTAACAACATTATTTTTTATATTACGTTTGTTGTAATGTATATATTTTTTTAGGTTAATAACATGGATTAATGTGATATTTTTAGATCAATGAGATACCAAGTCATTTTCATGTTTTAATATAACATTGGCAAATAATGCAAGTGCAACACTTCAGCCTTGAAAATAATTGATAAAAAAGGTGCAAGAAGATAATTAAAACTGACTTAGGAGAGAATGGAAGAGTTGGAATAGGGATAGGTAAGATTTTTTCTATTATTTATAATGTTATTTAAAATAGTATTTGGATAATGGCATTTTCTTGTAAAATAAAAGGTTAGAAGAAATAAAAGCATTCAAGACACCAGAGTGGAACTTTTTGCTCTAACATTTTATGTATGTATATATATGTATATGATATATTTTCATTTAAAAACTTAGTGATGCCGGATCTCTCGTGCAGTCGAATGACAAGTAGCTGGTGTGGTTGGAAGCGTATCAAGGTATATCATATGCTCCATATTGTACATATATATCCAAAATTTGATGTTTGTTTCAACGTGAATTCTAATTGCATAATTGTTTTATGTATACAGATGGCTAAAAATTTGAAGGTTTTAAATTTAACCGGATGTTAAAGATTAGTTAGAACTCCCGACTTCTCTTATCATCCAAAACTAGAGCGATTAATTCTTGCAAATTGTACGAAACTGGTTGTAATTGATGAGTGACTAGAGCACTTGGTCATCATAGACTTGGGTATTTGTAAACGACTACGCAAGCTGCCGGAAGAGCTTAAATGTATAGAATCCTTATAGGAACTCTATCTTGATTGGACCGCCATTGTAGAAATTCCTAATTGACCACCTATGAAGAGGCTAAGGGTTCTTAGTTGCTGTGGTTGCTCGTATTTGAAGAAGGTTAATTCACGGGATCTTATAGCTAATCTCACAAGGGTTTCATTTTCAAGGACAAACATTACTGCACTCCCTGACTCATTCGGAAATCTGGTGAACCTTTGAGAGTTGGACTTATCAGACTGTAAAGGTTTAAAAACACTTCCAGGATCAATTGGAGATTTAGTATCCCTGATAGAACTAAATTTTTTATTCTCTGGAACCATTGAGCTTCCCGATACAAAGCTACCTCAATCTTTAATTTCAGTATATGTGAAGTGCCAAGGAACGTGAATTCCCGATCTTTCAAACCTAATCAATTTGAAGATTTTGCACTTAGAAAATCATAAGGTGGAGACTGTCCATTTGCAGAATATGATCCTGCCCCATGGTGGATTGGAAGGTTAACTAATCTGGTGGAATTGATATTAGGCCTTAGACGCATTGTTAGCTTGCCTGCTGATGTGGAACCACTATGCCAGCTCACGAGAATAATCCTTATTAATTGTAACCAATTGCAAAGCATCCCGAAGCTCCCCAGAAGCTTAAAATTTTTGAGCATTGATGGTTGCAATTCATTGAGGTCGTTAATGGATCTTCCCTCAGGCTTAACAACTTTATACATAGGTTGTTGCAGCCCATTCAGAACGTAATCGGATCTCCCTTCAAGCTTAACACATTTACACCTTTTACATTGCATGCCATTGACGTTATTTGAAATTGGCAGTTGCAAATCATTACAAGAGCTGGAAATATATAAATGTGATCTTTCTAGAATTGATGGCCTTGAAATGTTGGAGAATTTGACAAAACTGATAATATGTAGATGTGTAAACCTTCAAAGGCTACCAGATTTGTCACTACCCACATGGATGCCTGATTGATGCAGTGTATTTAGTTTTACATCCCCTTTGTAGTTATCCATGCTTCCACATTCTTTTTTTTTTTTTTTTTTTAATTCCATTTTCTGCTTTTAATGGCTTGTTCTGCCATAAGGTAATAAGCACTTTAGGTAAAATTCAGTTAGTTTTTCTTTCTTCCTCTCTCTCTCTCTCTCTCTTTTCATTTTTTTTTTTTTTTAATGTTACAATCGTTGATCTTATGTTTAATCTTTCTCCTCTGTATATGTCCTTTTAAGAAGTTTGTGTGCATATTTTTCTTCTTTTGGGTCAACCAAGAACCTGATATCTTTTATTGTCCAAATCCTGTATGGGGCTTTCCTCGAAAGCATTGTGAAATTGGGCTTTATAGGATTCAGTTTATACTGTGCTGTTCACCTTATCGAATTTTATCGATACTGATTTTACTTGTTCCAATAGAACTCCAGCTGCATCCAACCATCTTGGAGAATCGTCTGATCATCATGTGCTGTGGAGTTGAATAAATCTTTTAACAACTCTGTTTTCGAGTTCTAAGTGGACTAAGCCTCATGAGAGTGATCAAAATTTCACTGGTGAAGACAATCATGTAGTTGACTGATGTCCTTGAACAGGATGATCATTTAGGTTAGAATATTTTATTGTTCAAGCAACATGGGAAGTAACCATAGCAATTTCTCCAGGTATTATGGTTTGACCAAAGTTGGAGGTAATTTGCTTTTCGCTTAACCAAATGTTGGATGTAGTAGATGGTATGATCATATAGCCAGCTGATGCAAAACTAATTGAGTAAATTTTTCAGTATTTGGTAGATTCAATATATGGGCAACACTGGATTTCATAATGTTTCTTAACATTTTTCCCTCCCAAAAATACCTTCAATGAAAGAGCAGAAACTTATTCTTCAGCTACACCTACGCCCCAATGTGCTTTTACTAGCAATTTAATGAACCGATTGTATATTTTTCTTTATATTTTAGTTTCTATCAGGACTAATGGATGGATACAATGAGAAAAAATATGTATTTTTGTCGATCAATGATGCATGATTGATATGGCTCCTCTTCAAATGAAGAGCTTAATAAATATATCAAAGAGATATATGGTTGATCCTTACTTTTCCAAAACATGTTTGGTTTCGTTTGACCCAAAAAAGAATTTCGGTTTAGTACCAATAAGGGAGAGTCTACTCATTTCTTCTTTCATGTTGGGTTCTCCATTAAACTGGGAATAGTACAACTGCATCAAAATCATTATAAAGCATCATGTCATATTGCGGTTAGATGAAGAGAAAGTACATGTTTGTACAATGTTATTACATGTCTGCTGTTTGTAACTATAGATTTCAAGGAAGCATTTTCTTGAGAATCTTTCATTGTACTAATGACCCTCTACATACTGAAGGTTTCAATTGAGATCCTAATTTGTTACAGTTCTCTATAAAAATGTAATTAGATAATTGATCACGTGAGTTTCCCTTAATAATTACATCGTTTGCATTCCAGACTAAAAATTTGTTGATGGCAATGCAATATATAAGCATTAGCGTAATAAGACTATGTGCATCAATTGATATCAATAATTAAGAGTATTCCTTTATTAAGATGATCTGTTTCTTCCACTAATACTACTGCAGCAGATGGACAAGCATTAATCAAGAAAACTAGTTAGAAGCTGTTTTAGCACAAAACATGATCCTTTGAGTATCTTCCATATCATCTGGAAACAATATGTATGCCTTCTAAATAAACAATGAAAAACAAGAGAACAAGGAAGATTGCAAGGTATTTCTTTCAAGAAGCTTTATGAAGTCTTATTGGCCATAAAATCTTTCCTAAATTGAAAAATTCTGCTCGCATACAAAATATTCTAAACATACCATTGCAAGTAATATTGACTTCAATTTGGCGGGATCGTATGGTAGGTATCAACTACGTAGAAATATAAGTAAATAAGAGAACTACTTCAATATAAGAGTAATGTGAACGGGATTTAAGCATACACAAAATAGATCACATAGTTGTCTTGTAGTCTTCAGCAGATGATATGAACATTTCATCTCTTTAAATGCAGGAGTGTCGTATCCCAGAAGTCAAAAAGACTCTCCACCTTCAAAGTAGATCCGTTCTTTGCAGCTCATCCATCAAAAACTCAGTTGTGTAGGAGAATTGGAGTATTTAGGAACATTTAATGCTTGTGTTCTGTCACTATTATTGGGCATCTCGGATAGCTACTATTAACTGTATGTTACTAATCAAGTTCTATTATCCTCATCCATCGGCTCGGTTCCTCTTCTGAAGAGTGTAAGCTGTAAATACAGCCATACCCTGGCAAGGCATGAAGAAGTTACATCGACTCTGGATTGAGCTGTTGCTTTCAATTCAGCAATTGTAATTTGAAAGATAATGTTGTCAGCTAAGACAATATCCAGCTGTTGATTTGGAAAATGTTTCGTGTCCATGCTCTGCTCGGTGCTAGTTTCAACAAGGGAACAAATGTATTACGGATATTAAATTTAACAATTAACATTTTTCTTTTGTTTCCGGTAAAATTGTATTAAAAATGGCAACAATTGTTAAATGTGGTTAAAACAAACATATGCTTCCATTGACTACTCTGGTTCAAGTACATTTGAACATAGACAATCGGAGTCAATACAAGCTAAAACAAAATCAAGAATGAGTAGCTGTTGAAGGAAGGATAAGGGCATAGCCACCAATCACTACAGGACACATCCTCCTCCTTGTCATATAAGCCACCCAATCTGCCATTTTGTTTGCTGTCCTCGGAGCAGAAGATATAACGCAACCAGGAAAATTATTAAGTTCCTGTTTGATGTCTAAAATGATGGGCCAACAAGCCCAACCCATCTAATTACCATCCTTGTTTACGGAGCCCAACACATTCATAGTATCTGACCCTATAATCACATTGGACCTCGCTTTTTATTTAACCAGTCGTACCGCGTCCTTTACAGCCAAGCACTCCACCATCACTGCGCTAATTGCTGGATTTATCTTCGATAAGCCTGTGCAAACTTTCCCATTCAAACACCTGGCTACTCCGGCAACAGCTGCTGTTCTGTTCTTCACGTCGAAAGCTCCCTCCACGTAAATTTTGACTATTGAACCAGGCGGTGCTCTCCAGTTGTCAGGTACTACTGCTTTGTCTCGTTCTCGCTCAAATCCTTCTTTTCTCTTTAAATTCAACCATTCCTTCTCCTGTATACGAATCTAACTAACCGCTTTGTTTAGATCTAACCTCGTTTTTACATATATTGTTTTACATCTAGCTTTCCAGGTCTCCCAGAAAACCCTCGCAACTTTTGAAGCAAGCAGCTTTTGTTCTTTAGATCCGCTTTGCGCCTCTGCAAGGAGAGATCTGAACTAAGGGACGGTTCCAGTCAATGTTGACGACTAAGAATTTTCCATGGCCAGCCTTTTGTTTTTTTTTTTTTTAATTTTTGTAAAGTTGCGCCTATTTAACGACTTAACAGACAGCTGTCATCAACGTCATGATCTAGTTAAACAATAAAAATATTAAAATGATGACATTTTCCGAAAATTTCATCAACAGCCATATATGTAACGACTAGAATAGATATGACAGATTAGTTACAGTAGCGTCTCTACCGCATAGATCTGGCTAGTTAGTGATCCACTCTTGCATTTATTGAGCATGAGTTCAAAAGTCTCCACAGGATCTGATGAGGGAGTATCGGTTACTAGGACATCTGGATTGGAGTATGAAGTGTTTTTGAGTTTTAGAGGAATAGATACTCGAGCTAGTTTTACCGATCATCTCTATGTACGACTTACTGATGTGGGAATTAGAGTTTTTAGAGATAATGATGAGCTTAGAAAGGGAGAAAATATTGGATCGAATCTTCTTGAAGGAATAAATCAGTCAAAGATCGCTATACCTATCTTTTCGAGAGGCTATGCAGCAAGTAAATGGTGTCTCAAGGAGTTGGTACAAATTATGGAGTGCAAGAGAACCAATAGATTGAAAGTGATGCCGGTTTTTTATGATGTCACACCTACTGAGGTACGCAACCAAACCGGAGATTATGGAAAAGTTTTTAAGTTACATGAAAAGGATTATGATGAAAATACTATCAAGGACTGGAAAAAGGCCTTAAGAGAAGTGGGAGAGTTAAGCGGTTGGAATGTCCAGAATGGCACTCATCATAGGTATGTTGCTTACTTATCTGTAGATTACCACCTTTTTGCACACAAATATATACATATCTGAAATTACATGTACTACAGTGCACTTTATGTGATATCTAAATTACCCAATTCATATAATATCTATCACCTTATTTTCATTTTCTTTTTATAATTTTATTCCTTTGATTTTGGCAAATCCAGAACAAGTAGTTCTTTTTTATTCTTTCTTTCTTTTTCCCTTTCAACTTATTGGCAGAGCTTGACATGAAATATGAAATCCTACATCAATTACCCAATATATATGTGCTATACATATATATTTAGAGAGAGAGAGTTAAAGTATATCCTTTTACTTAGTACCATAATGTTTTTCTCATGATTTACATATAGAAATATCTTCGTAAAACTGTAAAACGAACCAATTTCTAACACTTACCTCACTTTCCCCTTCCCTTTTCTACTTCAACTTCCTTCCGTTCTACAGATAATGTTTTTATTTTATTTGCCAGAATTAGTTATTTCCATCCTATCGTGTTATTCTCAGTAGCTCTAATATATTTGGCATGAACATTGCCAGAACAGT
Organism: Lumnitzera littorea; assembly: GCA_024138015.1. Classification (NCBI taxonomy): domain Eukaryota; kingdom Viridiplantae; phylum Streptophyta; class Magnoliopsida; order Myrtales; family Combretaceae; genus Lumnitzera; species Lumnitzera littorea. The sequence goes on from JAMXBB010000004.1 coordinate 13,193,612, forward strand.
TCTATTAATGTGTGTATGTATGTATTTATTTATTTATTTACATATATAAACTTATGCATACTGTTTTATTATAGTTTTGCAGTACATAGATAACTCTTATTGGATATATAATTAGATTCATATTTATGTAATAACATAGTTACAATGGTAATAAATTATATTATATAAATATTTTCTATAATGTAAGTTTGAGCTATAATGCTTTGTTATATGTGTAATTTAGTATAATGGTCTCACTATTGAAGCAGGATGTTACTTTTTATTCGCTTTCCTTTTCTTCCAACTAAATTTAGAAATTAACATGATAGTTAAAGTCATTTTAATCTAGTGATGGTATGAAGTTGTACATGAAATGGATCACATTTGAATTTCCCTTCTCCTACATTGTAATATAGTTTAAAAAAAAAAAAAGAAATCAACATGTTAAGGAAAGTTTGGTAATAAATTTTCTTTCTCATTTTGTAAAAACTAATAAATTCGGAAACTAAATTTCACAATTAGTACGTTTTTCCATTAGTTTACACTAACTTTTCGTACAACTTCAACACATTGTTTTACCTATTAAATGTCACATAATGCTTTATTGTATGTTTCTATTGAATTAACATTCAATCATAAGGTGGTTTGGGGTGTGCATGTCAAAATTTTTCTCATATTTACATTACCCAATTCATATGATACCTATCATACTATTTCCTTCTTTTTTATGCCTTCACTGTAATTTCTTTTCCTTGGACATTTCAAAATAAAAAATAAAGGATTTTCTTGATGCATTTTTCCTTTTCAAATTATTGATTGAGTTCCATGACGTGCTATCAATGATCAAATCTCATGTCAATTACCATGAAAGAAAATCTTATGTTCCGTTTACTTGCTATCAATGATCAAATCTCATGTCAATTACCATGAAAGAAAATCTTATGTTCCATTTACTTGCATATATTTTTCAGACAAGAGGGAGAGTTGGTAAAAGAAATGACCAACATAATATTGCATGAGTTAAGGAAAGCTTATTTGGTGGTAACTGATTATTTAGTTGGATTGGATCATCATATTGAAGAAGTTTTGAACACGTTAGCTATTGAAAGTAATGGTGTAAAGATCGTTGGACTTCATGGGATGGGTGGTATAGGAAAAACAACGCTTGCAAAAGTTATTTACAACCATCTATCGTCTCATTTTGAAAGTCATTGCTTTCTTGCTAATATTAGAGAAATTGCTCGATCCAAGGGTATGGAGTTTCTACAAAAGAGGTTGATTTCTAACATTATGAATATGGAGTGGACAAGCATCTCTAATATTGATGAAGGAATTAGAATTATCAAAGAAAGATTTTATAATAAAAAGGTTTTGCTTATTCTGGATGACGTTGATAAAACTTCTCAATTACAAGATCTTATGGGCAAACGTCATTATTTTGGTTCTGGAAGTAGGATTATTATCACCACAAGAAATAAGAGCATTACTAATTGGATTAAAGTTGATCGAGCTTATGAACTTACTGGTTTGGATTCCCACCAAGCTCTTCAACTATTCAGCCAACATGCCTTTCGAAGTGACAAACCTCCAAAGGAATATATAGATCTTTCTTCAAGGATGATAGAGATAGCAGGAGGACTTCCTTTATCCCTTGAGGTTTTTGGCTCTTTGTTATGTGGTAAGGGTAAAAAGGAATGGGTTCCCATATTGAAAAAATTGGAAAAAGTTCCTCATAGAGAAGTTGGTGCTAAGTTGAGGATTAGTTTTGATGCATTAGATGATCAACAAAAGCAAATATTCCTTGATATAGCTTGCTTTTTTATTGGTGAGATAATGAGAATCGCACTCTACTTGTGGGATGAGTTGGAATTTCCAGAAGAAGCAATAGAAGTTCTTCAACAAATGTCCCTAATTAAAATAGAAAAAGACTACTCAATATGGATGCATGACCAGTTGAGAGATCTTGGTAGAGACATCGTTCGACAAGAACATATGGAGCCCAAAAACCGTAGTAGGTTATGGGATGAAGAGGAAGCAAAAAAGCTAAATTTGAGAAAAACGGTAATCTTTTTATTATCCATCGATGTCTGTTTTCTTTTACTTATTACCTTAGCTTAAGTTACGGAAGCATGATTAGTAAGTTTGTTTGCATTCTTTCAACATATTTATACTTGAATCCACAAATCAAGAAGGGGAGAAACAGTTTGAATTTTGTGCTGGAATTTTACTGAAATTTCAGTTTGGTTTAAATCTCTTCAGAATGGGCAAATCATGGAGACACAAGCAAACTGAAAGTTTTTACATCATATTATATTAATTATTAACCAAAAATTATTACAAATACAACCCTCATGTGCACTTAATCCCTATTTTTGAAATTTTGTATTTAAACCGCTACATCATTTTAGAAAGTGCTTTTCGACCATATCCTACTGTATCCTAACGATAAAATATTGAAAATCATAGATTCGAGGGCAGAACTGACATGGAGGGCTATGTTTCCATATGATTACCTTACCAAAATTATATAGATAATTACTTCATGATTTAGTTACAATTAGTACACCACCAAAAATATATAACATGTATACCACACAAATATCATTTGTAAAATATTTATGATATGTATTTATTCTTATATATTTATTCATATAACGTTTTTTAAAAAAAAAAAACTAGAAATATAATATATCACATACGATACTATTACTACTAACTTATATAATTGACATACAACTAAATTTTCATATTAATCAATTTATGTATAAAATACATACTTACGTTCTTTATCGCAACTAATTCATCATAAATATAACTCCTTATAACTTTCCCATTCATATTATATAGAAAATAATTAAAAATAAGAAGAAAATCAAATATTGCAATTCTTGCTTTTGGGACATTTTCCGAAGATAAACTTGTTTACAAATATTAAAATATCATACATGCATAAATAAATCATATTTCATGTAATGTCATATCTCACATTTTAGAGCTATATATCTTATAATATATCCCTTATATTTTTAAAATAACTACATGTTTGTATAATCTCCTTGCCATGCACATAGTTACATCCATAACAATATATAACGTATGTAGTAATTTTCTTAAACCATGTTATTTTCTTCTCTAATTAATTGGTAACTATGAGATAATATTTTTCTTAAAGATCATTCTCTTAGAAACTTAAGTTAACAATTTTTTTTTAAATGTATATACATCTACTTTCACAGGGAAGTGATAATATTCGAGGAATCAACTTTGGGAACATGCAAAGACATCATTACTCAATCTCAAGTGAAGATTTTGAAAGGCTACCAAACCTAAAGATCCTTCATTTTGATGGGAAACATTCTAATTACCAACAGAAGTGGCATGAATGGATTAACCCAAAAAATTTCTTCAAGAAAAGTCCACCTCCTTTCTCAAAGTTGAGATGGCTTTCTTGGCATGGCTTCCCTCATAAATTGAACACGAGCAGATTTTCATTTGAGGACTTAGTGATGCTGGATCTCTCGCATAGTCGAATGACAAGTAGCTGGAGTGGTTGGAGGCATATAAGGGTATGTCAGATTCAGATTCTCTATATTGTATATATAGTCCTTTTAATTATGTTGTTCTAATGTGAATTTTAATTGCATTTTATGTATACAGGTGGCCAAAAATTTGAAGGTTTTAAATTTAACAGCATGTGATAGATTGGTTAGAACTCCTGACTTTTCTTATCATCCATTATTAGAGCGGTTAATTCTTAAAGAGTGTTCGAACCTGGTTGAAATTGATGAGTCTATCAGTATGCTGGAGCACTTGCTCATCATAGACTTGAAACGTTGTGTACGACTACGCAAGCTGCCGAAAGAGCTGAAATGTATGGAATCCTTAGAGGAACTGAATATTGATTGGACCTCCATCGTTGAAATTCCTAATTGGCCACCTATGAAGATGCTGAGGGTTCTTAGTTGTCGTTACTGCCGTTATTTGAACAAGGTCAGTTCATTGGACCTTACAGCTAATCTCACAGAGCTTTCATTTGAAGGAACAAAGATCACTGCACTCCCTGACTCATTCAGAAATTTGAGGAATCTTCGGAAGCTATCCTTAGAAGACTGTAAAGGTTTAGAAACACTTCCAGAATCAATCGGAGATCTCATATTTCTAACGGAATTAAATTTGTCATTCTCTGGAATTATTGAGCTTCCTAATACAACGCTACCCCAATCTTTAGTTTCATTAAAAGTGACGTGCCAAGAGATGCTAATTCCAGATCTTTCAAGCCTGATCAATTTGAAGATTTTGGAATTACGGACGTCATACAATAGAATCTATCCATTGAAAACACACGCTCCTGAACCATGGTGGATTAGGAGGTTAACAAATCTGGAGAACTTGACATTGGGCCTTCCACACATCATTAACTTGCATGCCGGTTTAGGCGCACTATCCCAGCTTACAAAATTAAGGCTTGTTCGTTGTCACCATCTTCAAAGCATCCCGAAGCTACCCCCAGGCTTAAAAGATTTGGCCATTTATGATTGCGAGTCATTGGGGTTGTTATTGGATCTTCCCTCGGCCTTAACATGCTTAATAATCAAACGCTGCAACTCGTTGGGGACAGTACTGAGTCTCCCCTCAAGCTTAACACATTTACATATTATTTGTTGCGAGTCATTGACGCTATTAGAAATTTGCAGTTGCAAATCATTACAAGAGCTGCATATAGAGGAATGTAATCTTCCTGAAATTGATGGACTTGAAATGTTGGAGAATTTAACAAGATTGAGAATATCGTGTTGTGTAAACCTTCAGAGACTACCAGATTTGACGAACTCGAAGATGCTGAAGTGTTTGATTGTAAGCCACTGTCCCAATTTAATTGAGATACCCGGGAGGTTAGAATCTTTGGACAAACTCAATATTATGCATTGCCAGTCTCTGGAGAGAGTTCCAGATATACCCCAGTCCAACGACAAGACTATTGGTCTAGACTTCCATATTCAGAATTGTGAGAAAATAAAGAAGTTGGCTATAGAGACTTGATTCAAGTTCCTTTAGACCCGTCTGGAGGTAAGACGTCACTATCCACTCGAGTTGCATGTTTATGCAGATGTAGAGTAGTCTTTAGTTTTACATCTCCTCTGTAGTTTCATCGCATATAGTCATCTCTGCTTCCATGTCCAGGTTTTTTCTTGCCTTTTTTTTTTTTGTAATTTTATTTTCTTTTTTATTATGCCTGTTTCTTTTCCATAAGTTAATAAGCACTTTGGTTCAAGTTTTCTTTTTCTTTTCCTTTTTTTTTTTAAAAGCTACATTTGTTCATCTTATGTTAAGCTTTCTTCTCCTTTTAAGAAGTGTGTGTGCATATTTTTCTTTTTTAGTTCAATTAAGAGCCCCAAATCTTTTATTATCTAAGTCCAGTGGGGCTTATTTTCTTTTGTGCTATCCATCTTATCAAATTTTATTGATACCAATTTTACTTGGTTCTGATATCATGATAGCTGCACTCCACCATCTTGTGCAAGACAAACTTGTTACATACACATTTGCCGCTTTGGAGAATCGTTTCATCAGCACGTGCCATGGAGTTGGAGAAATCTTTTAACAGCTCTGATTTTGAGTTCTAGGTGGCCTGTGCATCATGAGAGTAAGCAATACTTCAGTGATGAAGATTGTCAGGTGATTCTCTGATGTTTTAGAACTGGATGATCATTTAGGTTAGAATATTTTACTATTCATCAAGCCACACGAGAAGTAATCAAAGCAATTTCTCTACATATTATGGTTAGACTATAGTTGGAGGTATGATTTGCTTTTTGCTCGTAGATTTTAAAGAAATTTATTCTTGAGAATCTTTTATTATGCACCCCGATGAACCTCTACTTAGGGTTTAACTGAAATCCTACTTTGTCCTACACCTCTATATAAACGTAATAAGATAATTTGGTCATGTTGGCATACCTTACTATCAACGGATAGCAATAGTTAAAAGCATGCCCTTATTAGGCTGATCTGTTTCTTCATGCTAATGCTACTACAAGAGATGGACAAGCATTGGCCAAGAGAAGTAGTTGGAGACAGCAAACACGAAAGTATGATCCTCTGAGTATCTTCTGTATCATCTGGAAATTGAATATGTACCTTCTAAATAAATAATGAAAAGCAAGAGAGCAACGTTGATTGCAAGATATTTATTTCGAGAGATGGCGCTTTCATGAAGCTTTGATGTTCTTTATCAAGTCTTATTGTTGATAATTTTTTTTCCAAATGGAAAACTGCTGCGTGCATACAAAATGATTCTAGGCAGTTTTGCAAGTAAACATTATGTTGCTTTTACCAATCTCGGGGGGATTGCTATGATACTTATCAATGGTGTAAGAACCACATTAATATAAAAATAATGTGCAGGGGTGCATAATGATATACAAAATAGATGAGACAGTAGTCTTGTAGTCTTCATGAGATAATTTAAACATTTCATCTCTTTAAATGCAGAAGTACGTAAATGGAAAATCAAGGATGGTTTTGTGATTTCCCAAAATTCAAAATAATCTCCTTTTTCAAAGTAGATCCCTCCCTTGCGTCTCATCAATCGAACGTTCAGTTATGTGGGAAAAATTCAGTGGATAATATAGGAACATTTAATGCTTGAGTTCTGTCACCGTTATTGGACATCATGGGTAGCTGCTACTGCTTGCATATTATCAATCAAGTTTTGGTATCTTCATCCATGGGCTCTATCCTTGTTTAGAAGAATGGAAGCTGTGAATGCTACCATGCCATGGCAAAGCTTGAAGGAGTTGTATCTATATTGGATTGATCCTTTTTTTCGACTCAGCACATGTATTTTGGAAAACAGTGTTGTCATCAACGGAAATATCCAACTATATATTTCAAACGTGTTTTCCTGTCAATCCTCTGCTCTTTGCTACTTTCATCTAGGGAATTATTGACTTCATAGGACTTCATGTTTTTCCCCCACATATGCAGCACTTCCAATTCAAGATTCACCAATTTTCTAAGCATGTATATTCTTTTATTGGTGACTCCAAGAAGCACATTTAGCTGCACAGAATCCGCAACTTTACGAGTTTACGTAATGTTGTTTTGTTTTGAGCTATGGAGAATGGAGATGCCATTATAAGTTGTCGGAAATGAACTGCTTCTTTTTTATGATTTTTAGATTTGACAAAAATATAAGGGGCATAAAGAAATATAATTCAGCTAATTACGTGTGATTTGACGTTGATTTAGTGATGGTAATTAAGAAAAAGTAAGCCAATGCGCATACAATTGCCCCTTGTGCCTATTTCTGCATAGACTCCCTTTAATCCTTATAAACGTAGGATATTTTGTTCCACACATAGAAAATTGAACTGTATGCAGTTCCCTTTCCTTCTATATGTCAAAAAATCTATAAATAATGTTAAATTTGAAATCGCCTGGTTACACTTGGGATAAATAGTCCGGCTAAATAAAACTCTGTCCTGAATGTAGCAAGGAATTATGAGAAGCATAGTATTCTGCATGAATATAAAAGAATCTTTACAAATAAACTCACGAAGTTGGAAAAGCTTTAATTGGAACAAAGGTTGAAAATTTTCTTTAGCAATTAGGCAATATGACTACACCCAACAGCTTAATATAACCCACAAAGCCTAAAACTCGTCATATATATGCATATAGAATTTTTTTTAACAATATAAATTGGAGGGACGATTGTTAAGGCAAAGTGGATGGGTGAGGAGTAAGGATTTAGTGTGAATGGATATTAGTAATGCCTGAAATATCATTACCAAAGAATCCGAGACATTGTTAGAGGAAAAGATGCTAGACTTCTCAAAATTAATTTTCTGTTATGAAGCTTGGCAAAAGCTATCGAGGCACTGAAGCACAAAATTCAACCGATCCATGGAATCTTCCAGAAAAAGCGTCATATCATCAGCAAAGAAAAGATAAGATATATTTAAGCGCCTCCTCTCGAAATTCGATAGGCTTCCAGATACCCCTATCAACAGCATTAAAGATAATATGAGAAGGGCGTTCGATATAGAGCACAAATAAATATGGGGGAATGGGTTCTTCCTGTCTTATTCCTCTGGAGGGATTGAAAGGTTCGAGAGGAGCATCATTCCAAAACACGGACATCGATGTTGTAGACATAAAATTTATAATGTTTCCAACCTAGCATTGGTCAAAACTAATATCCATGATGGTGTCCTTCAAAATGTTCTAAGAAATCCTGCCATAGACATTTTCAAGATCGATTTTCGGTGCCATAAAACCTGGACCTGTTTTCTTAGTGTGCATCCAATAAACAACATCCGGAAAAATAACAACGTCAGAAATTTGTCTCCCAGCTTTCAAATTCTGATCTAACTGAATCAAACCTCTATTGCTAGTCTCTAATCTTTTTTGAACATTCTCTGTTTACATTTGAAAATATTACCAAACGTATTGGAGTTCAAAACTTTAAAATACCTGTGATATCTTTAGTATTGTCCATAAAGCTCTAATTTTGACCCCAATTATTTCGGATGACATCAATGAAACTAGAATGAAACTAGCAAGAATGAACCACGCCATCTCAAACCAAAAAGACCTAGGATGAGAAGATTGAGCTTGTTGGAGCGAAAGCAAAAGGGGACAGCGATCCGAATTGTGGTGAGGAAGACAGACAACTGAAACACCAGGAAAGAGATTTCTCCAGGCTGAGTTGCAAAGAACTCTAACCAAACGAGCGCTTTTCCTTGGTGCTTTCTAAAGAACCTCGAGACCAAGTGAAGCAAGAACCCAAGATCCAAGAGAACTTCATAAAAAATCCATTTATTGAAGAGACTGCTCCTTCTACTAGAGAAACTAGCGATGTTATCGACTTCTTCCATAGAACAAACTAAGTTAAAATCACCCGCTAGCACCTAAGTTTGCTGAATATGCAAATTATCATGCGTCGGTTCCTACCACAAATTCCTTGATAGGGCTTCATCATGGCTAGCATAAACCACTACAAAGGACTAATTTATACCATTGTTAGAGATAACAGAAACTAAGATAAATTGGAGATGAGTAACGGATACTTGAATATTAATATCATGATCCCAAAATAGCGAAATGCCGCCGCTGAATCTAAGAGCTTCAACTCTTAGCCAATTATCAAACCCAATCTTGTTGGAAATTCTGTCTACATCGGTTCCACTGCATTTGGTTTCAAGCAAACCCAAAATCTTTGGTCTATGCATAGAGATTAAGAATTTGAGGGCTCCATGGAAGTCTAGTGACACAACTCCCTGACAATTCCAAATAAAGCAATTCATAAGTAAAAATATATAAAAGAGAAATTTAAAACAAGCCATCATGAGACAATCCGTAAAAGCAAAACAAAGAACACTTGAGCAAAAACGAAAAGACACATCTAATTGATGTGATCATGCTCAGGCAAATAGCCCTCTTCATCAAACTGATAATATTGATCAAGCTCATGGGTCCGAACCATCTGATCATCTTCTTCTCCTTCACTAGTTCGTTTGATTAATACATTCCTTCATTCCCATCAGCCGGTTCTGGACGACCTCTATCTATAGGTAATAAAGAAGAAGATGGCTACGGTCCTGTTTATGTTTTTAATAGGATCGGTTCCACCTATTATTTAACCATTAATTTACTACCAATTTAATCTAAATTATTAAAAATATAATCAGCTATTAAGATTTAATAAATATAAAATCAACTATTAGATCAATAATGGTACCAATCCTGTAAAAATAAAAAATAGAAGCATAATTTTAAGCCATGTGGACTGGATTAGCGTTTGCAACTATTTTCTTAGGATGTTCATATCTACACTTGCCTATAACCACCGTATGTTCCACGCTAGTTGCTGCCTCTAAAGGTTCTTTCCCTTTGTCTTTCAAAGTTTAAAGTTGGGCTTCGAGCTTCAGTTTGGTTCTTATTAGGAACACTTTGCTTTAACAGTAGCCAAGCAAGATTGCTCTGGACCTAAAAATTAGGCCGTTTGACTTTGTTATTGCGATTTTAAGCTTGTATGGCTTGGGCCTAATGTAAGAAAAAAGCCTATTGTCCTCCTTTAGCCATTGGTCCCATCTTCGTATATAGAAAGTGCTGCATATTTTAAGTTGCTAAAGTGATGGACATCTCTATGCATGGTGTTGACAGGGTACTTTAGACAGAAACCTCTTAAGCCTTACCAAATCCGCCAATCCTTATCTCTATAGGCTTTGGCTGATAGGCCTCAAGCCTTATCCTTAGTGGCTCGGGCTCATGAAGGACTCTTAATAGCCATAAATTGTAAGATAATGATAAATCGATCACGTCTTAAATATCAAGAACATGTTAGCCACAATAGCCCCACTCTCTCACACTTGTAGGAGAGAGTCAACTGATCTCCAACGATTGGCTCTACTTACTATAAATACTGGACTACTATCTAACGGTAAAGCTCTCTAAAAATTCTACATCTTAAGCCTGCATTTCAATACTCTATTTCACTAAAAGCTTATTACTGACTTAAGCATCAGAATGGTCACGCTAGACAATCCCCTCGCGTTCCTTCACTGTGAACTGTTTTGCAAGCCTTATACTTGCAAACCTCAATTGATTACCAACAAGAACTAAGGTACAACATTTAGCGCCGTCTGTGGGAAACCAATTCCTATACTTGAAATCTTAAACATACCAAACACAAATCATGTTCAGTTTTTTTTTTTTTTTCTCACCATATCTCAACGCGACGAGCAAGCAAATCAATAGTTGGTGAACCACCAACTTTAAGGTAGCCACCAACTTAGAGGCAACCAGCCCCTCCTGAGAGTTATGCTGGAAAAGCTGTCACGCCCCGAACAAGAAGAGTCATAACAATCCCGCCATGTAAACTAATCTAAGATAGAAGCTGACCTCACAGCTGCTATCGTAGACGCAGTTTACACAAGGCACACAACTCAACCAGCTTGAAACGTTTGTTCTAATATCTGTTAATATCCAAACCTGTGGTAGAGCTTTTACAAAATATTTGTTCTATACAATTTGTTGTTTAGTACTACAACAGTAATTATACAAACATTTCACGTCCAAGGGTAAAGATTACAATCAGAGTTTACTAAAAACCACAGGTTATACGATTTATATACAATAAGTTAGAAAACTAGTAGGCTCCCAAGGAATTCCCATTTAGTTTTCTTCAAAACTTAAAGACAAAACAAAAGCTCAGATTCAGTTAAATTCCTCAATCCTCACTTCCCCACACAGCAACACACTAACCTGAGAACGGTGGTACCTGAACATCTTTGCCTTTACTCAGCACCTGCAAAAGAGTCTGTAGGGGTGTAAGCACAACTAGCTCAGTAAGTGGGGCGGAGTCAGAAAAGTACTATACAATCACAAATAAGGTTAATAATTATGATGAAATGCAATGCATTCACTCAAATGAAAACATCGCACAGTGTTAACCGGTCCACTGTGAGGTTAGAGAAATTTTATCCGCTCCAACCCGGATTGAGGAGTTTCATCGCGACTCAAGTTAGACCAAACCCGGGCTTGTGTAATGGAGAACACCCCCCTCCCAAGACCGCCTTCGAACTACGGCCCCCAACCTTGCCGTGACCTCCTCGCCTATCACTTAGTTCGACTAAGGATGGGGAAATGACCATTTCAGCTATCCTCATCGAAGGAAGTCGGTGTTTGGCTTAACACTCTTAATCGTTTCCCCTAACGGGTGATTATGCATGACCAATTACACTTTAGTCGAATAATCATTAGTGATAATCAGGGTTGACCAATAAGTTCACACAATACAAAATCCATGTAAATATGCAGAACAGCACACCAAGGAGTTGAACTCCTGTCACAACAGAGTATCATTCACACACATAGCATGCGCATAATCATCTAACTACAAACACAACCAGAAGTACTCTTGGGTCTCCAGATACTTTTAATTAGTACCCAAACAACGGCAAAGCTACCATCCCAACTTACTTGTTTAGATGTTCGCTATTTCTGACTTGAATTGTCAGCCGTCTTTGGAAGGTCCTAATTACACAAAAGGTCCAAATTTAGTTTTCGTAATAATTACGAAAACATTAGAGTTTGATCTAAAATGGTTATATATATTGTTTCCATAATATGCAGTCATGTTATTACTATATATCGAATTAAATTATTAATTATTGACATTGTACATCATATATACTATTACGTATTATATATCGTTTTGATCGTATCGAAACGTACTTTTTATTTATTAATTCACATTTTGATTCCGGTAAAGTTACCGAAATGTGTATATTCTTGAATATGTTATAGATATAAGCTAAATGGCTTAAGGTTATCCAATTTCAACAAAACTAGTGTCATTGAGTTCGTATAGACTTAACGACACATCTTATGAGTCCTGTTCCTAGAGATAGATTTTAACGGGTAATTTGGATTTTTAATACAATTATACATAATTATATAAAAACGATAGTATTATGCGAAATTTACAATTTTAAATTATATTTTATCCAATTTGTCCTTATATTGTAATAATATAAGTATTATTCAATTTTAATACACCTAAAGTACATCCCGATCAGAAAATATTAATAATTATAATAAAAATCTCTATTTAACCCAATTCGATCAGCAATCCTATATATAGGTTTTATTTAACTATTTAACTCATTTTAGTCTATTAATATTATAAATACACCCCGACTTGTAATTTAAGTTATTTTACTTAATAAATTCGTAATAAATAGTTCGGATTACCCAATAATTCCCCGAAAATTTCTATGGAATTCTAAAAATATAGGGAATTCAATTATCACTTGGTTTCAAGTTTTCAACCTATTGCCTATATTTTCGTATTGACGATTTTACCCCTAAACTTGATAAATTAACCAATTATAATTCTTTTAGCATCCAATTAATTTCAATCTGACTCAATACCATTATTATTTATTATAGATCAGTACATGTCCATTTCATCAATTAATTTTATAATTTCCTATTAAATTCATAATTTCAGCTTATTTTCGAACCAATTTCAGGCCTAAAAATTCAATAAATATTAAAATTATTCAAATAAAAATTTGGGCTACGTAGCAATTACCCATATATCATACACATCCTACACAAAAATTTTCAGCTAGAAACAACATCATATAGTACATTTATTTCGCTAATTTATATTCGGATGAATTACAGATTTCTTAATAAAGTATATTAAATATTACGAATTTTTCAAAAATAAAAATATCACATGAAAGCATGTCTAAAATAACCTAAGTGTAATTTTTTTCATAATTTTCCGGGCGAATTTACTATTTTTTAGAAATTATTGAAAAACAGGACAGAAATTTGACCTTGGTGTTCTTGGGTGCTCCGGTGGCCGGTGGCGGCTGGGCCGTGTGGGGTTGGTTGGGTTTCACAGCAAATCTACTCTAGGTTAGGATTCCACACTTTCACTAATTTTTCTATTTTTTTCTAAATTTGTTTTTTTTTTTCCACGATTTTTTTCTAATTTTTCTTTCTGATTTTCTCTGATTTCAAATTGCTAAAACTATCATATCTGATGATCTTGGCTTTTTATAGTGCCTCAAAGTCGGTTTAAGGATTTTTCCTTTAATTAATTCATATTTTCTTTTCCAATTTCTTTTTTTTTTTTTATGCATGAGGTGTCCAAATATTATAACTGCACCTTTTGAATCAGCAATTGCAATTCCATCCTCCTACCACGCCTCCTTCCATTGTTATTTAATTAATTTTTCTTTTTCTTTTATTAAACAATTACTTAAATATAGATATTATATGTTAGAATTAATTATTTTAATTAATATACAAGGTTATACCCTATGTAATAACATGTGAAATATATAACTTTACTCATATAATTAAGTTTCTAGCATATCTTTTATTTTTAGGATACATTCTAAGGTTAATTTCATGAATTCAACACAATATATATATAATTACTCAATTTTAAGTTAATTTACGAGTATAATTATTATTTGTACCGGGTATACTAAAAAATTACGTGTATTTTTTTATAGTAAATTATACTACATTATCTCATTTTATAGCTCAATTAACTTATCTCTAAGTTCTCGTTACAATCTAAGTTCAATTTTAGGAGTTCTAAACATTTTAGGGCTTTAGTAAATATTCCAATTTCTAAGGGCAAAATTGGAATTTCGGGTCATTATTACTAAAAGCTAACTTCACTGTAATATCTCAACTAACTTTTTCATTCTAGTCACGAAGTTTGGGCTCAATTGGATAAGTTACCCTAAAAGCCCTAAATCTGAGCTCGGTTATCCTAAACTCAATTTTGGAAGCTTACAAAAGCGCTTAGAGCGCTTGGTCGAGCAATATGTTAAGTAGAATAAGGAGCTTTGCGCCCGCTTAGATGAAGCAGAGCAACACAGCGTACAAACTCTCTACCCCGAAGCCTCAAATGCCTACACTGGACAAGACAACATCCAGTAGAAACAACAAAACGGAATGGATCAGCAACCTAATCTACCATTGCATCAATAGCCTGCAAGGTTTGTGGCTACTTGTGACTGAACTATGGTTGATAATGAGCAGGAGGCTGACTCGTAGGGAGTCCAAGCTCATTCGGCCGCATGACGAGCTCACTCAGCAGATGATGCCGACTTGAGTGAGCTCCATGCAATTGTCAGGCAACTCTCCAAACAACAAGGGAGCAAGCCTGCTGGCGACACCGGGCTAGTCTCCAGTAACAAGACCCCCTTCACCAGCGGTGTCCAAGATGAAGTGCTACCCCCAATGAAAAACTCTTATCCTTGGACCAATATGATGGCATAGGCAACCCCAACGATCATCTCCTACACTTTCGTACCCTTATGAACCTTCATGGCCATGGCGATGCCATACTAGGCAAGGCCTTCTCAGGCACCCTAAGAAAGGCTGCCCAGACATGGTTTAACCACCTCTCCGATAACTCCATCAACTCCTTTGACGAGATAACTAGAAAGTTCAGCCTCCATTTCTAAGCTAATAAGCCCTCATCTAAGGATACATTGTCCTTATACCTGGTAAGGCAAGGTGAAAGTGAATCCCTGCGTGACTATGTGGCTCAGTTTAATAACACTGTAGTCGAGATCCCTCAACTGGATAAAGGAGTTGCTGTCCATGCCACTCAGCTTGGCATCCGACCCTCGAGAGATTTCTTCTGGTCGCTCAAGCAAAGTAAGCTAAAGACCTTGGCCGACTTCTGAAACAAAGCTAAGAAATACATCTACTATGAAGTCAACATTCACGCCAAGCGCGACGCTGATTAAGAGAGGTTGGGCAAAAAGCAGGACAAGGAGAAATTGTCCATTAAAGACTGCCTCGGCAGAAGGATGCCAAATAGACCAGAGGGGGAGAGCTCTGGGAAGAAGAAGCACCGACCAAAGCATAACCCTCTTCCCCCTCCCATCTATAGAGAATACATACCTCTGAATAGACCCATAGCCAAAGTCTATTCTGAGATGAAGCATCGAAACTTACTACAGAGGCCGTAAAAAATGCAGGGAAACCCCAATCGTCGGAACTCCGATAAATACTATTAGTTCTATGATGATTACCGCCATACCACTGAAGAATGCTACCAATTGAAGAATGCCGTCGAATACGCCATTCAACACAACTTCTTCAATGAATATGTGGCACATTAAAGGAACGACGACCATTCTGACAATGACAGCGATAGGGCACCTTAGAAGCAATGGACTGAAGATGCCTTAGCAGAGTAGAATAACAACTGCTATAATGATCACGCCCTCGATAGCATCATAAATGTAATTATGGGGGGGAGGCCCGTACCTAGGGAGCCAGCCAAGCAACAACAGCTTGGTTAAAGCCCAATCAAAGGTACTAGTGGTTAGGGAGAAGAGATAGAAGGTAGACACTTCCATCTCCTTCTCCGACGCTAACCTTGAACGACAATACGGTTCAAGCCAATGGCATCATCATGCTCGATATGGAGCTTGGAGATGACGACCATGTGATACAATAACTCATGGAGTTTGTTGTAATCAATTGCCCCTCCCCCTATAATGCACTCTTAGGAAGACCAAGTCTAAACGCATTTGGAATGATCGCATCGTCCCTGCATTTAAAGGATAAATTCTCAACGCCCATGAGAGTATGAGTATGCAGGTACGATCAGAAAGTCTCGTGAGATATATATGTTAGGGTGGCCAAAGGTGATGGCATCTTTGCCCTAGAGATTGGCCCGCAGGAGAGACTGACTAAGAGGGGTGAGCTCGGAGAACAAACCAAAGATGTCCAAATCAGCGACTCTCTCGACCAAACAACAAAGGTCAGGACTGAGACCCCAACCGAAGTGAAGCATGAAATCATTGCCTTCTTGCGAGCAAATTCGGATAGGTTCACTTGGCCCAGAATCTCCCTTAACCTGGCAACGTACAGCCTCAACATTAACACTACAGCATGGCCTGTCAAACAAAAAAAGAGGCATTTTGCCTCAGAACAGTAAGCCGCCATCGAAGAGGAAGTACAAAAGCTACTCAAAGCCAGCTTCACAAGGGAGGAAAAGTACCCCGACGTGGCTGGCAAACGTGGTACTAGTAAAAAAGAAGAACGGGAAGTGACGAATGTGTATCGATTATATCGACCTAAACAAAGCCTGCCCCAAAGATTGTTTCCCCTTCCCCAAAATCGACCAGCTTGTCGACTCTACGTCAGGACACACCCTTGTAAGTTTTATAGACTCATTCTTAGGATACAACCAGATCAAAATGGACCCGAAGGATGAGGTTCATACCTCCTTCATCACCGAATATGGTACGTACTGCTATACTGTGATGTCGTTCGGACTTAAAAACGTCGGGGCTACATACCAGCGGATGGTGATGAAATTGTTTAAACCCCAAGTCAGGCGCAACATGGAGGTGTACGTCCATGACATGATCATCAAGAGCTAGAAGCCCATTGATGATGTTAAGGATCTCCAGGAAGCCTTCAACCGAATACATATGTATCATATGAAGCTAAACCTCTAAAAGTGCATCTTTGGCATTGGCTCTAGTAAGTTCCTGGGATTTTTAGTCACCTAGAGGTATCGAGGCCAACCTTAAGAAGATCACAGCCATCAGGGGAATGAAGCCCCTAACCTCAATCTGAGATGTACAAAAGCTCATGGGCATGGTGGCTACCTTAAACAGATGCATTTCAAAGAGCATTGACAGATGCGTCGAGTTCTTCAAAATCCTCAAAAATCCAAAGAGTTTTGAATGGACTCCAAAATGCGCCGCTGCCTTTCAGCAACTTCAAAACTTCCTTGCTCATCTACCAGTCCTCTCCAAGCCTATCTAGGGAGAGGACCTATTTCTGTACCTAGCTATCAGCAAGCAAGTTCGCTCCTCTATGCTAGTCAAAGCAGACGAAAGAGAACACCGGCCAATGTATTATGTTAGCCACATACTTTATGGGCCTGAGGTCAGGTACGCCCAAGTAGAAAAGTTTGTGTTAGCCATCATCATTATTGTTAAACAACTAAGGCCATACTTCTAGGTGCATCGGGTGATTATACTCACGAACAAACCATTGTGCATCATCCTGCAAAAACTTGATGCGTCTAGACAGATGATGAAGTACGCAATGGAGCTAAGTGCATACAAAATCCAATACCAGCCACAAACGGCCTATAAGGTACAGTTCTTGGCTTACTTCTAGTAAAATATATTGGAGAGGAAATACAGTTAAATGACGGTGACAAACCAGTGTGGACTCTCCACGTTGATGGATCATCTATCATGAGGGGTGGTGGTGCTGGCCTTATGCTAACCAGCCTACATAAGGTCACCATTGTTACACCCTCAAATTTGGGTTTGATTCCAGGAACAAAAAATCCGAATATGAAGCGCTTATCGCTGGTCTGAAGTTGGCTAAAGAGCTCGGGGTCGAGCAATTGCGAATATTCTCGAACTCTATGCTCATTATACAGCAAGTCTAGGGTGAATATGAGGCTAGGGACGGCACCATGGCTAAGTACTTGGAGAAAGCGAAAGGGCTCTTAGCGGACTTTCCCTCTTGGGAGATCGAGAAAATCCTTCGAATGGAAAATTTTGTGACCGACTGGCTATCTAAGCTAGTCTCTACTAACATACGGAGGCCTACGATAAAGGACAGTAAGACCTTCATCAAGTACTTACTGGAGAAGAGCATAACTCCAGGCTTGGTTGAAATTCTAGAACTTACCATAGCGGCACCAGAGCTAAGCTGGATGGACCCTATCCGAAGCTACTTGGAGGAGGGAACATTGCTAGAGGACTGGAGAGAGTGGAAGAAGCTTCGGTACCACTCCATTAATTATACAGCAATTAAGGGCATCCTATACTGAAGGGGAGTTAGACTCCCCTTGCTTCGGTGTCTCCGAGAAACGAAAAGGCTGTGCATCATGGAAGAGCTGCATGCCGGAGTGTGCAGCAATCATATCCAGTCCCAAGCCCTATACCTTCAGACGCTACAACTCGGATATTATTGGCCTACCATGAGGCAAGATGCAAACGCCATAGCCTAGAAGTGCCCAAAGTGCCAGAAGTATACCCCAATCAGTCGCGCACCCAGCACTGCACTCTAAACCCTAACGAGCCTATGGTCGTTCGCCCAATAAGGGCTCGATATCCTCGGTACCTTCCCAAAGGCATCAGGAGGATGGCAGTTCATCATCGTTACCGTGGACTACTTCACAAATTGGGTAGAGGCCGAAGCCGTTGCTAGAATCATAGAGAGGAGTATAGAGTCCTTTATCAAGAACAACATTCTCTCCCAGTTTGGAGTCCCCCATACAGTGATCATAAACAATAGACACCAATTCAACAACCCCAAGTTCAAGAAGTTCTATGCCAGGTACGACATCACCTTGCACTTCACATTGACCGCCCATCCTCAATCAAACGGATTATCTTAGATAGCCTGAAGAAGCGTGTAGACCAATCTCATGGTGCTTGGGCCAATGAACTACTTACTATCTTGTGGGGGTACAGGACTATGCATCGTACCTCAAAGAGTGAAACCCCCTTCTTTCTGGCCTTTGGATCCAAAGAAATCCTTCCTATCGAACTCGAACTCCCTAGTATCAGGACCTAAAGCTTCGACGCCACCTAAAACGACTCATTGCTGCAAGCAAGAGTTGATATAATCGACAAAATTAGAGACCCCACTGCTGCTCGAGTTACTGCATACCGGCAATAGGCCACCCGGTATTATGATCAGAAGGTTCGACATGAGGAATTCAAGGTATGCGACCTAGTGTGCCAAAAATTGGAAGTCACCAGTACATGAGAAGGCCAAGGCAAGCTGGCCCCAAATTGGGAGCACCCAATCAGAGTTAGGGAGAAGCTCAACAACAGAGCATACAAGTTAGAAAGAATGGATGGTGAGCTTACTCCGAACACGTAGAACGCCGATAATCTATGGCTCTACTTTGATTAAATTTTTATCATATACAGTTATTTTTAAATTAGGTCGAAGTAAAAAGCTCTCCATTGATTGCACTTCTCTTTCTCTCTCTCTCTCTCTCTCTCTCTCTCTCTCTTTGCTTCAGTCGCCTTACCAGCCTTTCGAAAAGGAACACAAGTAGTCACTCGGGTAGGTCGGAACGCCACCAACCTTACCCTCTTAAGGCAACCTCAGCAAGGGAACACGACCCTTATAAAGGAACTCCTACGAACCGAGTAGGTCAGAACGCCACTGCCTTAACTCCCTTAAGGTAACCTCAGCAAAGGAATACGACCCTTGCATAAAGGGACTCCTACAAATCAGGCAAGTCGAAATGCCACCGACCTGACCCCCTTAAGGTAACCTCGGCAAGGGAACATGACCCTTGCATAGAGGGACTCCCATGAACCAGGCAAGTCAGAATGCAACCAACCTGACCCCTAAGGATAACCTCGACAAGGGAATACAACCCTTGCACAAAAAAACTCCTGCGAATCAGGCAGGTCGGGATGCTACCGACCTGACCCCCCTTAATGTAACCCCAGCAAAGGAACACGACCCTTACACAGAGGAACTTGCGCAAACTAGGCAGGTCGAGATGCCATCGACCTAACCTCCTTAAGGTAACCTCGGCAAGGGGAAACACTCCCGGCACCAAGGGACTCCCTCAAAGAAAACTCCAACATAAGTTGAGAAACAAAGCAAATGAGGGAGTGCAGTAGTAAAGAAAAGAGAACAAGAAATCTTGTGAAAAAGAATATCCTTTCATTGATAATTATCAGTTATAGAGTAAGGGCCAACATCTTAGCCCTGATTACAATATTCACAAAACAAAATAAAAAAGAGAACAAATATATATATATATAAAAAAAAAACAAAAGTACAACCTCGTTACCGCTTGGGATCAGCTAACTCAAGTAACTCTGAAAAATCCAACGCATCGATTTGTTCTAAGCGTTAATCCGAAGGCACTTTAGACGGCAGGCCCTGGGCTAAAGGAAGGTCCAAGACATGCGGACCAGGAGCAAGAGGACCCCCACCCCCCCCCCCCCCCACTGGCGGATGTCCTACTGGGATGGATTTGGGGGCAACCTCCTACTAAGCTACTAGGGCAAAAGCGGATGTTAAAGCACCCGACCCCTCCTTAGCAGTAGAAGACACCCTCGCTCCTTTGTCCACCTCCTGGGCAGAATCTCTTTCCTACGCTAGGGCTTCCCTCTTCTCTATGAACATTGGGGAGTCCAAATAGTCAAGGAAGCTCAGGTCCAGGTCTAGGTAATGGGAGAGGATCTCCCTTCTGGTGAAGCGAGTGGAGTCAATAGAAAGGTCCTCTAACTACTCCTTGGTAGCTCGATAGTCGGCAATTGCCCTTTTAGCAGCGGCATTGCTAAGGACCTCCTTGGTCTCCATCTTGGTAATGATCTCTTCCATCTCTAGGACCCTACCCTGCAGATCACCGACCTGTTGCTCCAGAAGGACTTTCAAGCCGACTAGCTCAAGTGACGTAGCCCTGGCGCCCTCGCACTTTGAAGCCTTCATCACCAACTTGATCTCCAACCTAGCTACGAAGGCTTTCAGCTTGACGTTCTCCTTCTCAAGTCAGGCCCTAGCTGTGCCCTCCTCCTCTAAGCATTAGGAGAGACGAGCCTTCATCTTTTGCTCATTCTCCAACCAAGCCTTCAATTCTGTGGCCCTCTGTAATTCTTTCTCCACCTGGCCCCGCTCCTGCTCAGCATACTTCAGCCTTGTTTGGAGCCCTACCACCTACACAATAGAGCGACACAAGAGCATGTTAGCTTTCGTAAACTTTTTTTTTATATAAATCCTACTATAGGTCTCCGCCTTTAGCAGGCACAGCCTTTGCTACCACAAAGCCTCTTGTAAATCCGTTACCTCTTTCTAGGCAGCGTGAGACTTATATAACTAGAAGAGCACCTGGCCGTGGTACTACAAAATGAAGGCAAAACGAAGGCAGAACCTACAATTAGTATAGAAACATTATAGATACACCAACACGAGAACAAAGAAGACCTACTTACCAAATCAGAGTGCTCAAGTAGCCTGCAATCTAGACGGGGTCGCTTGTACCTTCGCGAGAGATCCTCTGTAGGACAGCCCAGCCATTAGAGGTATAGGACCCCATTGAGGCTTGATAATTGAGTGTTTGGTGGTGAAGAGTTACATCGCTAGCTCAAACCTCCCACTTCGACCATAAGATCTTCCCTCGGGCCCGCTTCATCTCTACTTCCGGAGCCCCCCTCTTTAGCGCCTTATCGTAAGAAGTGTATAGCGCTTCCTTAAGCAAGTCTGACACCAGCACCATCTTTCGAAAACTGTTGAGGACGTCTAAGAACTTGTCCTTAACGTCTTCTACCATTTAATAGGGATAGGCCAGACGCCACTCGATCCACTTGCCCCGGGCCAAAGTTTCCCTCAATGGGGCCTTTTACTTCTTTACCTCTGGACCAAGCTCCCCAGGTACCTCAGGAGCCTTGCGCTTCTCGCCTACGATCGTAGGCAGGGCCCCCACCTTGCTAGCCCTTCCTATTGATGCCCTTAGAGAGGGCAACACCAAGACCTCAGGCCCTTTCGCTTCGCCCCTATCATCGCCCATGATGATGGGCTCAGAAAGGTGTACGGTAGGAGGAGGCAGAGCCAAGCTCAAAGGCTCTACGTTTGTCGTTTGGCCTTGGGTGATCAGGGGAATCCCCTGGGGCAAAGACTTTGGGGGAGCCTTGCTAGTCTCTCCTAACCCTGACCTCGACTTCATAACCTTCTCGACCAGTTGAGCTGCCTTCGACCGTGCCTGGCGCCAGTTCATGAGGTCGTTCATAGACGGATAGGTCATCTTGGGAGCCAAACTTCTGCCTGTAAGAAACCTAAATCAAAGTAAAAGAAAAAGAAAAAGAAAACAACAAACATAAAAAAAGAAATTACTACTACCATTTGCTCAACGATCATAACCAATACGACTAAGGAGGTCCTCCTACCCAACAGGCATTGGACAAAGCACCCCGACATTAGCACAACAAAGGCATAGGAAGGAACCAATACCTTTTACCCATTTTTCCGCTACAGCCTTCTTCATGTTGGGGAAGAGCTTGGAGATCGAGCAATGAAAGTACCACTTTATGGTCTCCGTAGCATTGATCTCTTGGCTACCTCTTAACTCCATGAAGGCCAAGATCTCTTAGACAGCCTCAGCATCGCTTGGACCAAGCCTCTTCGTACCCTCGATTCGGACCATTCCCGTCTACCTAATCTAGAATTCAGCCTCTTCGGGCAGCTCCACCACCACATACTCATCCTATCAGCCCTTGACCAAATCTAATAGGCTACAAAACAATTTTTTGCCCGGGTGTGACTGGAGATAAGGCCACCCCCCAATGCTCTTCCATATGTAGAAATGGCAAAAGAGTGTAGGAGTAACCCTTACCACTAGGTGCTCATAGAGCGCCTAAAACGCCTTTAAAACTCTCTACCTATTGGAAGGGACCTACAACGGGCTACAGCGGTGCCCCCCACCCCCCCCAATAGTAAGGCTACTCGTTCATCCCTACATGATAACTTAATTTGCCACTCGAGTATCACCCCTACTAGGAAATTGCTGATGACCCAACTGGAGGCAAAATCCTTGCTTTTACTGGTACAGTCGTCAAGCCCCTTCCCCATACCAGGAGTGTTAAATAGATCCTTAGCGGTTGGGGCGGGGGGGTGCAAGGAAATATTAGCGTACATATCTCTAAGGATAGCATTGATGTTTCTAACCCTATCTAGTGCTTTCACAGCCGTTCTCGTATGCTGGTTGAGTTATGCTAATGACAATGCTTCACCCTTCTATGCCTGAGGAGGATCACTCCTCATAGAATCTGAATAAAAGAAAGTTCCAGCAAAGAAGACTTAGTCTCACCTCTATTGGTAGACATGTTTGTAGTTCTTAGATTAGAAAAGTTCCTAAAGTTTTGAGGGTTTAAATGCGAAGGCAGAACTATAACTGTGAGAAAAGATTGCAGAAAAGCAATCTCTCTTTGCAATCTTCTTATTTATAGGAAGAACGCCTAGGAAGCTGTATAGGCAGTTATAAGGATATGTATAAACAGGAATCTCATGGAATGAGGAATCGTATAAACACAAATCCCAAGGAATGCTGCCTAGCAAACACATGGAAAGCACCTCGATCGAACAACCGCCTTTAAAAGGGTAGAAAGCATGTAGCTGCACACTAGTCTGCTGCAATGCAACACCTGTGACGTTGCATTTAATGCAGGGAATATGAGCAGGCACAAGTTACATTTTGAAAAGTCCCTTGAACAGGAAGCTTCTTTAGGGCCCATCCAATTTGCACCCGGTCAATGTCACAAAGACATGATGCACCTACGTCTGCTTGGTTCTCATTAGGCCCTGTTTAAGTAAACCAATCCGTAGCATTAGAGCACCTTTGTACCCCTGTCAGCCCAGCCTTAAACACTTTTAGAATGGCAAACCACTACCTCGGATAGCTATTCACATCGAGCCTTCTAACCTCGGATCATCCATCACTTCGGACCTACAACCCCATTGCATCAGCATCATGGGGTCAGATTGATTACACCTGAGCAGCCCATGCATTCCTTCTCTTTGCCTCTTCCTTAGCAACGAGACTGTGGGGGACAAGTGTTGATACGGTACTTTGGGCAGGAACCTCTTAGGCCTGACCAAATCCGCCAAGCCTTGCCTCTATGGGCTCTCACTTGTAGGTCTCTAGTCTCGCCCTTAATGGCCCAAGCCCATAAAGGACTCTTAATGGCCATAAATTGTAAGATAAGGATAAATCAACCACGTCTTAAATATTAAGGACACGTCAGCCACGACAGCCTCACTCTCTCACACTTGCGAGAGAGGATCTCTCTTGCCAATTAATCTCCAACAGCCGACTCTACTTGTTATAAATACCAGATTACTGCCTCACGATAAAACTCTCTAAAAATTCTACATCCTAATCCTGCACTTTCCATACTCTATTTCACCAAAAGCTTATCACTGATTTAAGCATCGGAATAACCACGTCGAACAATTCCTCAGCATCACCTCACTATGAACTGTTTTGTAGGCCCTATACATATAGACCTCAATTGACTAGCAGCAAGAACTGAGATACAACATGCATGGTAACTACATCTCTCTCCCATTTGATACCAAAGAATTTGCCCATAGCTATATTCTTCCATAACTTCCTCTTCCTTCCATAATTTTTGTAGGCTTCCTATTTTTCTTCTCAACCAGCATCTAAGGTCCAAAAGTTTCCACGACTTTTGGATTGATTTGAATTTCATCCTTTTGATTTTGATTTTCATTCCTATTTTGGTTTTCACCGTTAAACATCATTCTTCTCACTGGAATCTGCTTCCTTTGCCTACTGTCCCTCCTTGCTATCTTCTTTCTTGTGGCCAAATCATCCACAACAAAAGCATGCGAGGTGGATTCCTTCATATTTAATTTTGTGGATTCGGCACCTCAAGTTGAATTTAGACAGAAAAAAAAAAAAAAAAAAGTTTATGAAGATCAATTTCATCAGAGAGGCACGCGAATTTACCATAAGATGCATCTCTGGTATTCTCATCCACTTTTATTGGTTTACCTATTAGCTATCGTACTTACATAAGAAACTTCTCATTATAGTATTAAATAGGAAGGCTAGGAGTCCTAACCCAAACCATAATCTTTTGAGATGCAATTGCGAATGGATCAAAATTTGGGCACCGCCACCTCACCGTCAGGTAACCATCCGCTACCATCCAAGGTCCTTCGAAAAGAGCAAATAGAAATTGTTTTCTATAGCCAGGACCTCTACGTCAGATTTTGGTCTCCAAATCTCATTTAAGTCTTAAGTTCCAAATATTTGAAACCTAGAACATAATTGCCCTTTCTACGTCCTAACAAATAAAGGAAAAATATAGCATCTTCTAAAATCTAGAACACGGCCACTACATGCTATCGGCCCAATTCTCAGTAATTTCTATTTTTCTATTTTTTTTTCTTTTTTATATATAATAATACTAAATTCTGAATATTAATTATAAAGTTGCAGGGATATGGCTAAACATTTTCGACGGACAGCTGAGTGACCAGGAACAACACAAGCACATTAATGCTCACTCTCTGACTTAATTGCTAGCGGTTTGATTTAAATTTTAAACTACTGACTTTTGGAGCATCCTATGCTGGACAGTATCTTCTTTATTTTAGCAATATGTTCTTTACAATAATTGTTAACGTAATTTATATCTTCTTTACGATAATAGTTAACGTAATTTATATCTGCCGTCATGGAAACTATTGAAATTAGATCGATATTCATGGTTTTAAAAATTATGCACTTTGCTTCCTAGTCACAGATGGGACCCACAAATTTAAGCCGCATGGGTGCTTTTTGGGTAAAAAAGAAGAAATATGTAAAGCCACACAAGGTAATATTACTAATAAAAGGAAATCAAAAGAAAGTGAAACGTTTAAGGAAAAATAAAAATTACTTTTTTAGAAAAAAAAGAAAAGAAAACAAAGCAAGTCAAACTTGTTTAACCTATGTTGATCTTAAACTGCCTCAAAATATAAAATAAAAAGCAAATCTAAGTGGTATATAAAATATTAAATATTACATATAATATAATATTTTAATCCAATCTAATTCAATTTTCTATTTCATCATTCATTTACGTTTCACTAAATTTAGATTGTAAAATTCATAATTAGTTCAATGGTTTATAATAAAAAAATATATAAATTAAGGATGCATTGAGAAATAAACCGATCTAGCAAAAAAAATAAGATGGGACCGTAAATATATATATATATATATATCCAAACTGAAGCTCGGAGAATTTGGAAAAGTTTTGAGTTTTACTTTATAATTCTTTATTTTTCCTAATATGTGTTTTTCGGGTTCAGTCTGTCGTTTATCACTTTGAACAACTCTGCAATATTCTTAGGTGTTCTACAGTTAGGCTACGTTGTTATAGTTCGTTGTTACAATTCTCTGGCACCTACCTGGGCTCCTAGTGGTCGAATCAAAACAATGCGAACACTTGATGCCATCTAGATGTTGGTCCAATGAATCCCACCCTGCAATTCCACCTTTTAGTTGTCAAAACTTATAAATTATATCGAACCTAAAAACTTCTAAAATTATATGGACTCCAGCTCTTTTAAAAGTCAACATTTAGATCCTGAAATATTTGTGGGACATTGTATTAGCCATCTATATGTATATTTATGTTGAAATGGACAACTAAATTAGTGTATTTGATTAACAAATGTTAAAAAGATACTTAAAATTCAAAAAATAAAAGTATATATATCTATATGAATTATAGATACTATTTGTTGAAGAAGGGAAATGGATAGACAAAATAATGTGAATTATGGGAATGATCGTGGGATAATTATGGTAGTGATGAGCCTGGCATTGAAAATGAGGGAGGATTACACGGAAAGGAGTTTTAAATGCATAGCCGGAGGTGTCTCACAAGAACATGTCATATAAGGAGCCTTCTCTCTCTTGTTATTGAATAACATGAATTTTAAATTAGCATAGTCCTTAGACTACAACTTTGTGGTAATGTGCTTATGGAAAGGGTGCTTTAATTCCAACACCTCTATTGTAGACTCTGCTTGTATTTCTTTCAAGATGTTCGAATCCTCCTTAGTCACAAATAAACTTCTTTGATTGAATGCTTCATCCCTTACTAACATCGCAGGGGTAAGATTCATGGATGTGCTTTCAAGTGTAGAATTTGCAAGCGTAGGATTCATAGGTGTAAGATGTGCAAATTCAACAATTGTAACATGTGGGATAGCATATAAAGATGATGAGCCTCCAATTTGGATCCCTTGATTCCTTGCTTCAAGGAGGGAGTATTGCATAGTTGTAGGCTCTATTGCAAGAAGTTGCTCTTTAACTGTAGGAGTGTCTTATTCATTAGTAGTAAGAGGATTGGGTGGCCAGAGAGCGAAGTTGATGTTGCACTACAGTTGTATAGTAACAAAGGCAATTAGAACAAGCGCACTTTTAGCGAATTGCCATGAGTTCACTCAAGTTTCAATTGATCTCTCAAAGTTCACAATCTAATTGCATATTGTCAAGAACATTTTTTTACATGCCATCTCCTTGATTTGTACCTTCTAACTAAAGGTCGATTTTGGTCTTTGGTTGCAATAAGGACATCATGCTCTTAATTACTACCATCAATAAGATCAGTTGGTCTTCACCTTACAAGTATTATGATATGAGTGTCAAGTCTTCCCTCTCAGTATAGTCACCAAAAATATGAGTTTATGGGTTCGAGTATGAAGGTCACATGCATGCAGCGTAACAAACTTGCTACATGTGACTAGTAACTTGAATCGTAGTACAAGATATTCAAGAGGGAAGCATAGGAAGGAAAGTAGGTAATCTTAACAAAACTCTAACATTTGTGGTAACAACTCTAACATTTGTAGTAATAAGTGAAGGGGTCAAAAGGCATCAAACTCCATAATTGATGAAGAATAAGATAGTGTTCTTGAGGTATTCAAGTATTTAATCTTTTACAGTGTAAATCTAATGAAGTAACGACATTAGTACCAAATTATCTCTTGTCCAAATGAGGGAAAAAGAGGCATATCTATAGAAGATGACCATTAATCTCTTCCGTTGAATCATTGTGATGATCAATGACTAGGATCTATCTCTTCCCTTAATGGACCTTAAGTGAACTTTCTTTATAAGCTTAGGCTCGATAAGGCGTTATTCTCTTAGTATGAGCAAAGTTAAGAAAAGCTAAATTGGACAAATCAATCTAACGGGCTCCACTTTAAGTCCATTATGCTAAATCTCCATTGATACATCCTGGGTATTCATAGACTTGCCGCTTTGTGTCTTGTCACTTTAACTTAAAGTGTCAAACTCAATTAATTAATGGATTTAAAACTCAATTTTGAATTTAGCCCTTTACAATACCACAACATAGACTGCCATTGTTCGTTCCAATACTTGCCTTATCGAGAGCATTTTGATTGTGAATATGCTGCTTTCTTTCTCCTAATGTACTTTTGTAGTATTAATGGAGTATAAATGATTTCCCGGTAGTGTTGGAAAAAAAAATGATTTCCCGATGGAAGAAATTAGGTCAAGAAGCCTAGTAGTATAGATAATAGTCTCCCAGTGTAATAGATTAGGTTCGAGTCTCGTCTTTTGTAATGTAATCATAAAAAAAAAAAAAAAAAAAAAAACATTGCAAATTTCGTTTATAGAAAATTGATCAAAATTCATATGGTTCAAATTTTTATCAAATTATTGGTTTGCTAGTATTTTTCAAGCATTTGGTTAATGTTTTCCAATTATATTACAAATTCCTTTTATAGAAAATTGATTCAAATTCATGTCTACAATTTTTCTATTTTTATTTTCTCAATATTTAGTGTTTTTTTTTAAACATTTATTAATTATATATTAATTTAATTGTCCACATTAGCAAAAAAGGTACACATAAGCAGCCAACAAATAGAAAAAAGGGCCCTGCAGCAAATTCAAGAGGTCTAGTTCTGACTTTTAATAAAGCAGGAATTCATGCAATTTCAAAAGTTTTTAGGAGATATTTGTATAATTTATCCAAACTTAACACCAACACGTAAAGATAGGTGTATATATACATATTATAATTTCATTCTACATTATTTGCTTTATGAGCCAAATAATTTAATTATAAGGTATGGCCAATTTCGAGTTTTCGATATATGATAAATGTATATTTTAGCTATAAATTTAAGAAACAGACTTTACGGAATCATTTACTCTAACTTTCTTGGCCTCGTCAAGAATTTGAACCGAAATGAATGATGTGTTGAATTAAAAGTCCAAATTCATGTAGCTCCACAATACAGATGTCATGCATACCTCTATACAGGAAAGCAATAACCTTCCGTATTAATGGCATAAAATAACCATTTAACGGCAATCCTTATTTCGCATTTTAATATGAAACAGCCATACCTTGCCCATGAGATACAACATAACCATTGATTAGGAATTCTTATTCCACAATTTAAGAACTAGCTTATTCCTCAATGACGTCGAAATCTAATGTAGCTTATGGATGGACAAAGTTAGGGGCCGGTGTCGTAGCGTTCAGATGCATCCATATCTATATCAACAACTTAATGCTATTAAATTATTATTCATTAATTACAATTATAACAATAGAGTTCACCTGAGGAAGAGCCGGGTCCAGCCCAACAACCAAAGCAAAACCGGTCTGACAGTTTGTCGACTCGACTGAAAACCATGAGGACGCCAGGTCAGGCTTGTTATTGGACTTGCCGGTCCATATGGGACACAAGTGCTAACCTGTCTGAACAGGAGAATCACAATAACTCCCTTAATCATGCTTGTGATTGAGGGCATGACTAATATTAGGCATTCAAATCTTTCATCATTACATCCATAATTAAATGTATCTTAGTTTTCCTTTAAAGTTTTCCTCTCTTTATAATCGTGATTACCTTAAATTACATTATTTTTATGTAAACTTCATCATCTTACTCTTAACTTGTCTAAAATTGATATATTACACATTTAAATATCAAGAACTTTAGAAATGAATATAATTATAAATAATTTATACATAAATATATCTCGAAAGTATAGAATAATTTACTCTTATCAAACACCCTCGATCCGCAGCCTCCAAGGTACCCTATCCTCATCGCATCGAAATAGTCGTCATTCCTCTGTTAAGCTACGTATTCACTAAAGAAGCCCCTTCGAATGGCATATTCAATCCATTCTTCAGCTAGAAGCGTTCATCAATAATGTAGCCATGGTTGCCGTAGAACTAATAATATTTGTTCGAGTTTCGACAACTAAGGTTTCTCTTCATCTTAGGGGGTCTTTGTAACAGATTCCTGTGCTTTACTTCAGAATAGACATAGGCGATGGGTTTATTCAGAAGAGTGTGCTGTGTGTAGATAGGAGGGGAGAGTGGGTCTCTCTCAGCTCAGCTCGGCACTTCTTCGTGCTTAAACCCTCCCCCTCTAACCTACTTGACACTCTTCCACCAAAGCAGTCTTTAACAGAGAATCTTTCCTTATCCTGTTTTTCGCCTGAACTTTCTCAATCAGCATTGCACCTAACGTAAATATTATCCTCTTGGTCCATGTATTTCTAAGCCTTATTCCAAAAGTTGGCCATGGTCTTCGACTTCCTTTTCACAAGTGATTAGAAGAAATCTCCTGAATGTTAGATGTTGAGCTAAGTTGCATGCACAACAACTCTCTCGTCCAATTGAAGGATCTCAACCATGATATTATTGAACCTGGCTACAAATTCTTAGAGAGTTTTTCCTTTACTTTACTTGAAAAGATACAAGGATGATATATCCTCGGATGAGGGCTTGCTAGCCTTGAAGTGAAGGCTGAATTTCTATGTCAACTCATCAAAAGAGCTGATAGAGTTCCTAGGTAAGTGGTTGAACTAAGTCCAAGCTGCTTTTCTTAAAGTGCCTAGAAAAACTTTATGCATTATGGCGTCCCCATGACCATAGAGGTTTATGAGGGTATGGAAGTGAAGGAGGTGATCGTCCCGATCACCAGTACCGTCATACTAATTAAAGGTCAGAAGCTTGTTATTAGGGGGTGGGGAGACCAACACTTTGTCTTAGAGCCCCTTGCTGAAGGGGGTTTTGTTGCTAACAATAAACCAACGTCACTAACTGCCTTGCTTCCTACTATTCGAAGAGTCTTCTTACCATTATGTAAAGCTCATTTAGGTCAGCATCATTTGCTAGATGAGCTCGATGTCCTACAAAGTGCGCCAATACTCTATAAGAGTGGACCACCTACTCATTTCTAGTCAAGGCTCGATCATTGGTAACAACAGACCTTGCTGGATGTCGCTGCATCAGAGGAGCAGGTTGTTGGTCCTTACCATTTTCTTACTATGGATAGTGGTTGTTTCGCCCAATGCAGGCATCGGAAGCTTTAGGAAGGTGAGTCTGTATACTATGCCTCTCAGCTTCTTCGAAGTGAGCACAAAGTAGCCTGTTTTGGGCAGCATATTTGATACAAACTTGTAGGTGAACACACAACCCAATATCACATGTAATTTAAGGGGGTAGGTCTAAGCCACAAGATGGCTTGAAAAGTAAATGATAGTTGAGGGAGAGTAGAGGTTCCCATGCACTAACGATGGCTATGATGCACCAACACCTCATACGAGCTCAGGTTATACTTGATATGACACACAAGTGTAGTCGGAGGTCACTTGCCACTAGTCTACACTCAAATGAGCTAGATAAGAGTAGCTCAAAAGTAAGCAAGAGGATACTTAACTTAAGAGAAGATGAAAAGTTTGTATTCTTCTATTTATAATGCTTTGTTTAGGGCAAATTCTATGTTACAAAAAAGACAAAAGAATTCCTATTTGCCGACTAAAAGAAGGACAACGTATAAGAAATCGTGAAATCGTGCGCGACGAACATCCTTTGTTAGAAAGGATGAGACCGTTGTCAAAAGGGACAGGACGATTGTACGATTGTCAGAAAGGAGATTGCATGCGTGTTCGCGTGTTTTTATTCTGTGATTTTGACAATGTTGTGGTCCGAGTAAGGGTGAGCCTCTACGTAAGCCTGTTTAGCATTAGAAGGGGCTAAACTAAGGTTGGCTCCAAAACGGCTTACATTAGGGTTGACCTCGGATGGTTGGCTCTTGACGGTTATACTCGACCTCAATACAATAGAGATTGCTGCATTCAAATTTGGTGCTTAGAATTTGGTTTAGTGGAGGGTTCAGTTCAACATGCTAATTGATCACCTCGGCAATATCTTGAATGGCATGGAGAGCAAAGTAACTCGACAAGTAGGACTAAGGCAAGCACTGTTCCTCGGTGCTTAACTCTCTTCAGACAGCTTAGCGAACTACCTAAGCGAGCTCTCGGGCTCGGGAGTGTATAATAGGTCCTTAATCCCTATTATCCCCTCCGAGTTGTTTTAGATTTGGGATCAAATCTAGTTCAAGTCCAACTTGCTCGCCCTCAAGGGTGTAAGGTTAGAGATCGACAATGTTAAAAGAGTCTAAGACTCTATATCCTTCAAGTAATTCAATCCTATAATCGTTAGAATTGATCTTTTCATGCACTCGGAATGGTCCGTCAGCCTTGGGACACAACTTGTTCTTCTTCAAGTTTGGGAACCAATCCTTGCTAAGATGTATCTAGACCAAATCGTCTGGCTGAAATTCTCTCTTTCTTCGTCCTTAGCTCCACTTCTCCAACTTAGCTTTTACCCGGCTCAGTTGCTCCACAACCTTCTAGTATATTGCTCGGATTGCCTCGACTCTTTCCGCGGTTAGCCAATCATCATCATCAGTCCTCAGTTGAGGTGTTTGATTCAACGAGAGCTCAAGGTTGAACCCATAGGCAATTTTAAACGAAGACATGCTTGCGACGTTGTGGGTAGTCCGATTGTAAGTGAATTCAATGATAAGCAGATACATATCCCAGTTGGCCATGTTTCGTCCAACAACAACCTGCAATAAAGTTCCCACAATTCGGTTAACAACTTCGGTTTACCCATTAGTCTATGGATGGTAGGATGTGCTGTACAATAACTTGGTTCCCAATTGCCTCCAAAGTGTCCTCGAAAAGTGGCTTATGAACTTAGGGTTTCGATCCGAAACTATGGTTCTAGGCACACCATGAACCATGATCACCTCCTGCAAGAAAAGGAAAGAGATAGTTGAAGTATCGTTAGTTTTAGAACAGAGCACGAAATGTACTATCTTGCTAAATCCATCCATAACCACCATCATGGAGTCCTTTCCTAGGGACGTCTTAGGTAATCCTAACATGAAGTCCATGCTCAATTCGAACCATGGTTTGGTTGGGATCGGCAAGGGTTAGTAGTGTCCTTGCTTGGCTCGGCTCGACTATTTACTTTTTGGCAAGTTACACATTGTTCCAGCAGGGATCGGACATCTCTTTTCATCCTTGGCCAAAAGAATGTGGAGGATAATACCTCATAAGTTCGACACTGGCCAAAGTATCCTGTCAATCCCCTTCCATGAGCCTTACATACTAGCAGTTCTCACATAGAACAGGTTGGAATACATAACCTCCTCGTCCTGAATAAATATCCGTCCTCCCTGTGATGGTCATCTAATGTCTATCCCTCCTTACAACGAGTGTAGATAGGACCAAAGTATGAGTCCTCGGCATACAAATTCTTGATGGTTGAAAAACCAAATAACCTCGTCTGCAACTTGGTCAGGAAGGTATGTCGTCTCGATAAAGCGTCAATCACTACATTGTTCTTTCCATTCTTGTATTTTACAACATAAGAAAAACCCTTCATGAATTCAACCAACTTGGCTTGCCTTCAGGACAACTTTGGTTAGCTCTTTAGATATCTTAAGGATTCATAATCAGTATAGATCACAAATTCCTTGGGCAGTAGATAGTGTTTCCATACTGTTAGGGCTCAGATTAAGGAGTAGAACTCCTTGTCATAGACAAAGTAGTTAAGTGTGGCTCCTCGAAGTTTTTCACTAAAGTAAGAGATAGGTCGGCCATCTTGCATCTACATCAGCACAATACCTATGCTTGGTCCGAACACATCACACTCTACTTCAAATATCTTGTTGAAGCTCGGCAAAGCTAAGACGAAGGCTGTAGTTAGCTTCTCTTTTACCTCCTCAAAACTCCTCCACTCTTTTTCTCCTCATCTGAATTCAACATTCTTCTTAGAAAGTTTGGTGAGTGGGGCCACAATCATACTAAAATTCCTTATAAATCGGTGATAGAATGATACCAGGCCATGGAAACTTCTCACATCAGCAAAACAGGTTGGCTTAGGCCATTTTATGATCGCTCTTATTTTCTCTTCATCAACACGAATGCTACCTCCGCTCACAACAAATCCTAAGAAGATCACCTCGGAACGGTAGAAGTCGCACTTCTTCGGATTAGAGTAGAGCTGTTCGACTCAGAGTTTTGCAAGCACTTGTTGGAGATGCTTTCAATGATTCTCCAGGTTGGAACTGTACACTAGAATGTTATCAAAATAAACTATGATAAACCTTCCCAGTAATTTTCGGAGCACATGGTTCATAAGTTGCATGAATGTGCTTAGTGCATTAGATAGTACAAATGGCATTACAAGCCACTCAAATAAACCATGTCATGTCTTGAATGCAATTTTCCACTCATCTCCTGAATGCATTCGGATCTGATGGTATCCAAATTAGAGATCGATCATGGATAATACTCTTGATCCACTTAATTCGTCTAGCATATCATCAAGCCTAGATATGGGATGCCTATACTTGATTGTGATTTGATTGATGGTTTGGCTATCTACACACATCTTCTAAGAACCATCCTTTTTTGGTACTAACAAAGTAGGCACAACACAAGAGCTCAAGGACTCACACACGTACCCCTTCTTCAAGAGGCCATCTACTTACCTCTGCAGATCAGCAGTCTATTCAGGGTTCAGCCTATAGGCAGGCTTATTTGGTAGGGCGACCCCTGGCTATAGGTTGATCGCATGGTCAACGCCTCCAATTTGGGGGGTAGACCTTTTAGCAACTCCTCTGAAAATGGGTCAGCAAAGTCCTCTAGTAAGGTTTTTACCTTGGTCGGCAGCTCTTCCTCCTCGAGTCTCATTTTCCAAAAGCCTATTGACAAGCAAATAAGTCAGTCCCTCCAACTTCATTTCTCTTTTTAGTTCAACTCAAGTCAATACTAAGGCCTCCTTCTTCAGGGTTCAGCTAAGTTGGGACTACATGACTTTTACCTGCTTTGCAGTCATGAGACTCAATTTCAATCTTCTTCCTTCATACTCCACGTAACATGTGTTCCTCCTATTATCATATATAACTGCTCAGTTAAACATCCATGGTCGTCCAAGGTGAGACACACTCATAGGCAATACATCGCAAAGCACTTCATCTTAATACCTTCCTATACAGATTGGCATAGAAACCTATTTGTTCACTTATAAGGCTCCCATATCACTAAGCCAGTGAAGCTTGTAAGGTTTCAGGTTGGGCATGATTGGTCATTTCAACTACTGAACCATAAATCAAGAGGCTACATTAGTGCAGCTCCCACTGTCAACAATCAATGCGCATAGTGATTCATTCACCTTGTAACCAACATGGAAGAGATTTTCTCTCTACTCTTCTTTAGGCACAGGACTGATACTCATTGTCCTTCTCAATACTAGAGTGGTCGGTATGAAGTAGCCTTCCTCATTGTAGAAAACTTCCTCCTCAGACAGCTCTGTCCATTCATCTTCCTTCAACTCCTCTACTTCCTCATCAGTACTATCAACCTCAATGGTCGACGCCTCGCCTCTGATCACCATTGTTAACTTATTCGGACACTAATAGCCATGTGTCCAAAACCTTCGCATTTGAAACACTTGATTTCACTCGTCTTCTTCCCTAAACTCTGGCCGTTCTTAAACTTCCTCGGAGGTTCCTTCTCCTTTACTCAAGCAATCGAAGCAGGATGAGTCTTAACGACCTTACTTAGTTTCGTTCGCATAAGTTTGCTCGGAACAGGTTAACTACCACCAGAACAATTGACAAGTAGGTGGAATCTGGTTGTTCGATACCTTTCTATCCTTTGGAGAGCTCGGATTGTGTCATCGAGTGTTTTAACATCCAAGGTTTCCAGGACATCCCAATCTCATACTTTAATCCGCCAATGAACCGAGACACGATTTAGTCTTCTGGCTCCACAACTTCGCACTGGATCATTAGCATTTAGAACTCTTAACGTAAGCATCCAGACTCGATCCTCCTTATCTCAGTTCTTGTAGTTTCTTGAAGACATCCTACTGATAATAGCTCAATACAAACCTCTTCTACATAACTCTCTTCATTTTGTTCCAACTTCTAATCTCTCACTTTCCTTCCCTTCTTCTGGTGGCTTGTAAGTTCTTCCACCATAAGGCGATATAACCAATGAACTCTAACACAGCTAGCCTTACCTTTGCATTTTCGGGCACTTCGTAGCATTCAAACTACTTTTCAATCTAATATACCCAATCTAGGTAATCCTTAGTATCACCACTTTCAGAGAAACTCAAGATACACATCCTCAATCCCTCAACTCTAAAGGCTCGTACATTCCTTTCCTCAAGTTCATAGTACTCCTCTGCCTCATTAACTCCTTGTACATTCCTTTCCTCAGGTTCGTAGTACTCCTCTACTTCATTAGCTCCTTCTGCTTCCTCCTCAATCTCTTCAAGCGTTAGTCTTCGTCTAGCGTCCCTACCAATTCCTTCAGCTCGGAGTGGTCGAGCTAGGGCGTTATCTTAGCCAAACTGACCATTGCCTCGGTCTGCTTTTCGCTTTCCTTAGTAGGGCTATTTCTAGCTCACCGTTTGTCTTCTTGGATAACAGTCACTAGACTAACTACCAAATTGGTAAGCCTATCCAAGCGATCACCCATTGATTGAGGTAAGAAGCTTCCTTTCTATCCTTGACCATGTCAAGTACCACTTTCTTAGTTTCCCAAAGTCCTTTATACACTTGAATCTAACATTGATGTTTATTTCACAATGATAATTTCCCAACAAACACACAGTCAACTACATTTTGTTTTGGCGTATCGAAAACAGGGGAAAATAAAGTACAAAACACTTCTCATTACTAAATTTCAAAGCTAACAATAGAACTACTATCCCACGAGAGCAACGACACACTATTAAAAGAACACAGTAGCAGAATCCAGCTTCGAACGTAGCCAAACTCTGATACCAAGATGATACGAACTCGTGGGTGAACATACGAACCCAATATCACACATAACCAAAGGGGGTGTATCCAAACCACTTGAAAAGTAAATGATAGTTGAGGGAAAGTAGGGGTTCCCGTACATTGACGATGGATATTATCACGCCCCGAAGCGGTAGTGTCGTAACAGCCCCGCCGTGTAAACCATTCTAAGATAGAAGTTGGCCTTACAACCGCTATCTTAGACCTGATCTATACAAGGCGTCCACGACTAACTTATTTTGAAGTAAACAGTTTATAATTTAAATAAATCATTTACCTAAGAAAGTGAGAAAATTTATACATATACACTATAATTCAGTTATTACATTATTCAAAAATGAATTAAACCTTAAGAATATATGTTTGCTCTTCAAATATTTTTCCTCACTCCCCAGAATCCAGCAGTTTCTAGCTTCAAAGTAGTTGTATACAGCTTCTTAGCCAGCACCTGTACGACGTCTATAAGGATGTGAGTAACTACAGCTCAATAAGTTAAGATGGAGGACTTAAAACTATACTACAAACATAACAAAGTTATCAATCAACTTATTAGGTGCAATGCATGTTCAAGCAAATGCCATTGCACAACATTGTCCGACCCGTAGTGAGATTAGAGAAATTGCGCCCGCTCTAATCCAGATTGAGGAGTTACCGTTAATACAACAGCTCACCACCAAACTCGGCTTATGTAATGGAGACATGGCTCCTCCCGTGACTACCTTTGAACCATTGACTTCACCCTTACTATGACCTCCTCTCTTATCATTTAGTTCGACTAAGGATGAAGAAGGGACCATTTTACAATCCTACGCTATCCCTTTTGAAGGGGTCAGTATTTGGCCGGAGAATCCTAGGTTCCCCTAATAGGTTGCCATGTAGGTCCGATTATGATTACAGGTCATATATTTGATTAAGTCCAATTTAGGGTGATCAATCATTTCACACAAATCACACAATATAAGCCAGAACAATAGACAAAATCATAGCATCACTCATAATCAAGCACATACACACAACCAACTATCTAACAAGCACAACTAAGCAGAATCTCAAGCCTCCAAAATACAACAATGTATTAATCCCAACTTACCTAAACTCCTCACTCACTCACTCGAGGTCTAACTTGCTCAGGCCATCGCCAATCATCCCTATTATACAAATATGGTTTCAGTTTTTCTTATAACTATTATAAGTTCGTTTTATCCTATAACGCTTATTGTTATCTTTTGTTTAGGGTTTAATATATCCAGTTATTTAGGTTCTCAAATCTTTTATAATTATTCTAGGTTTGGGGTTAGATTCGAGTTTAATTTTTGCATCGATTTCTAAATTAGGTTTTTAACTCAATTTTTGGTTAAAGATTCATATGTATACCCTAAGAAATCATTCTGACCCATAATGTGAAATTAATCGCATTATCTTCGGATATCCTAAATGTTACGCCCCGAACAAGAAGAGTCATAACAGTACCGCCGTATAAACTAATCTAAGATAGAAGCTGACCTCACAGCTGCTATCATGGATGCAGTTTACACAAGGCGTACAACTCAACCAGCTTGAAACGTCTGTTCTGACACCTGTTAATAACCAAACCTGTGGTAGAGCTTTTATAAGATACTTGTTCTATACAACCTGTTGTTTAGTACCACAACAGTATTTAAACAAATGTTTTACGTCCAAGGGTAAAGTTTACAATCAGAGTTTATTAAAAACCACAGGTTTTGTGGTCCATATACAATAAGTTAGAAAATTAGTGGGCTCCCAGGGAATTCCCAATTAGTTTTCCTCAAAACTTAAAGACAAAGTCAAGAGCTCAAGTTCAGTTAATTCCTCGATCCTCACTTTCCCATACAGCAGCACACTAACCTGGGAACAGTAGTACCTGAACATCTTGTCTTTACTCAACACTTGCAAAAGAGTCTGTAAGGATGTGAGCATAACTAGCTTAGTAAGTGGAATAGAGTCAGAAGAGTACTATACAATCACAAAAAAGGTTAATAATCATGATGAAATGCAATGCAATCACTCAAATGAAACATCGCACAGTGTTAACCGGTCCACTGTGAGATTAGAGAAATTACATCCGCTCCAACTCGGATTGAAGAGTTTCATCGTGACTCAAGTCAAACCAAAACCAGGCTTGTGCAATGGAGAACACCCTCCTCCCATGACCGCCTTCAAACCACGGCCCCCAACCTTACCGCGACCTCCTCGCCTGTCACTTAGTTCGACTAAGAATGGGGAAAGGACTATTTCAGCTATCCTCATCAAAGGAAGTCGGTATTTGGCCTAACACTCTTAATTGTTTCCCCTAACGGGTGATTATGCATATCTAATTACATTTTAATCGAATAACCGTTAGTGTTAATCAGGGGTGACCAATAAGTTCATACAATACAAAATTTATGCAAATATGCAGAACAACACACCAAGGAGTTGAAGTCCTGTCACAACCGAGTACCATTCACACACATAACATGCGCATAATTATCTAAACAAGCGGTGAAGCCACAATTCCAACCTTTGAATTGTCAACCGTCTTTGTATTGAAAGGTCCTAATTACACAAAAGACTCAAATTCAGTTTTCGTAATAATTACGAAAACATTAGGGTTTAATCTAAAATGGTTATATATATATATATATATATATATTATTTCCATAATATACAGTCATATTATTACTATATATCGAATTAAATTATTAATTATTGATACTGTACATCA
The DNA here is from genome assembly GCA_024138015.1 of Lumnitzera littorea. NCBI lineage: Eukaryota > Viridiplantae > Streptophyta > Magnoliopsida > Myrtales > Combretaceae > Lumnitzera > Lumnitzera littorea. The sequence continues at coordinate 13,233,579 of JAMXBB010000004.1, forward strand.
TATAAACTATTACGTATTATATATCATTTTGATCGTATCGAAACGTATTTGTAGACATCTAATTTTTGCTCTTCCATAGTCTTAATTTTTTATTTTTACCAAAAGGGTCCTAATTCAAAAAAATCAAAAAACAAAAAAATTAATAAAATATAAAAAGATAATAAAAATTAACAAATGATGAAAATACCAAAAAAAATAAGAAAAGGAAAAATCATAAAGATTTCATAGGTTTTTATAAAGTAATTTATATTAGGAATAATTAGTTTTAGTTTAGTTAAAAATTTTTGTTTAGGGAATCAAATAGTTTAAATATAATTTAATAGTTATGAATGTCAAGATACATGTTAATGGCCTAACGGATAAGTAGTGGAGTATTTAGGTGAATTTAGTTAGAGATCATGGGTTCGAGTCTCAGCAAGCACATATGTCTTTATTTTGCAAAAGTAAGACGAAAATCAGTTTCATATCTAATTAAATTATATGAGTCTAGTTAAATCAAATTTGAATAAGATTTGAATCTAGTTTAATCAGATACAATTACCCTCTAACAAAAACACAGCATCTTAAACATCACTCCACGCCGCAGTCAGACGACTGCACAATTCAATCACGCACGAATTCAATCCCACAGCCAACGACACACAGCCGAATCATCTATCCACGCCTCACAGTATATTTATCCACACACTGCACGTCCACGATTGAACACATCATCGGCACTTCACTGCACTTCACACGACACGAACGCGAACACGCCCCTGATCGAACGCGAACAAGCCTCATCGCCAAACGCCACGCCTCGTTGTCGAACACGCCCCTGTCACGAACACACGATTGCAGGCTCCAGTCATCCGCACGCCCACAGCAACTCCAAGTCTGCACATACCGTCAACTCCCCATGTACGATCTGCACACACTGTCGACTCCCCACGCACTGCAAATCGCAACAACAGCAGTAGCATAACAAAACTTCTTATATCTCACGTTAGATGCCAATCCAAGGCGTCCTAAAGGTTTGCACGCTTAACTGTACGAGCAGTGTTCAGCCGCGACCACGACCTACACTTACAGCTTCAGCTAATCCACGAGTAGGCGAATCCGCTGCAGAACAACCAGGTTCATTTTTTTTAATTATTTTTTTTATTTAAATTATTATTGTTGTATTACTAATTTTATAGTTACTTAGCATAGTATATGTATATATGAATAATATTAGTTGTAGAGATTTGTTAGTATTATTTTTTTATTATTATTACAGTATATGATATCACTAACTTATTTAGATGTATACTTATCTAGTCATAATGATATGTATAATATATATATATATATATATATATATTAACGTAACATTTTTAGGATTAGATTTTTTAGTAATCATCACATAGAGAACTAATTATTTATTTATTTATTTTTACTATTAACATTTCTCACATAGAAAATCATTTGCAAAATAAAAATTAATAACATAAAAGACCCTTTTAAAAATAGGATTGTTAGAGCAAATTTTTTATAAAACAATAACATTTAAGAATTAGGACCCTCTTTGTAAACAAAAACAATTACACATTTGTTAAAAACACGCTTGAACCCACTATTAAGACCAATTCTATAGTTGTGCACATGATAGGACTGGGGATCTAATCTGTTCCCTTTCATCAGCTTTACATACTTAGCCTTGCAGGTACGTAATAGTGGTTTTTAATTATTGTCTATAGATTGTTTTTTTTTTTTTTATCTCACTTAGTATATGCATAGTTATTTTTAAGACTTATACTAATTTTTTATTTTATTTTTATCACGTCTTTAATTGCTAGTAATTAGTTATAGCATTAGTGTCTAGTGAACATATATTAAGTTAAGTTTTAATTTATTTATTTATTTATTTATTTTTTAGATTTCATGTTTTCAAAATGATATTTTTATCAAATCTCATATTTTATAAAATCTTATTCTTTACATATTGTATTAATCTTTACATATTGTATTAATTTAGAAAAAATGCATTAGGCATGTTAAGTTTTTGTAAATAAAAAAGTTATTTTGATGTTCATAAAATAAAAAAAAAATCTTTAATTCACTTCTTTTTTATATTTAGACATTTTTTCCATAGTTTAGGCTTGTTTTCCATAGTTTAGATGTCTTTTTCATAGTTTAGGTTTCTTTTCTATGATTTAGATTTTTTTTTCTATGGTTTAAAAATCTTTTTCATAGTTTAGATATATTTTTTATGATTAAGGCATCTTTTTTATGATTAGAAAAGTTTTTTCTTTCTTTCTTTTTTTTTTTATGTTTTAAGCATCTTTTTTATATAAAAACTTCATCATGTAAAATATTGTATATTTCATAAAATCTTTAGGGTTTTTCTTAAAAATAAAAAAAATTATCACTTAGTTATTTTTAAATAAAAATTTTAATTTGGAACTTTTCAAAAATTAGTTTTTTAGGTTTTTTTTTTAATTAGGAAAAAAAATTAGGCTTCTAGAGATTTTTCTTAATAAAAATAAAATGGTTATTAAAAACGCAAATTCAACCAATCATTTTTTATAAAAAGAACTATGATTGTCTAATCCCAACTAGCGGGTACGTAGGCACCTTCGGAGCGACGATAAAATATGTAGAAACATAGGTCCCTCTTTTTTCTCTCTTTTTATTTTATTTATTTATTTTTTTTAAATATTATAATTAGAAAAATAATCCTAATTTCGGTAAATAAATCGTGGTACCCGTTAATGGTTTAATAGGTTAGCCCCGAACTTGGAACCCTCTAGTTCTTCATTTAAAATTGAAATCAAAGACCGGTAGCTAAATCATAATCAATTCACCCAATTGGTTACAGTTTTTTTTTCTTTTTCCGACTTCGGTTAGATGGTGACTCCAAAAATGATTTTCAATAAAAAACCGAAATTTCTCAATTTCTTTAGTCGAAGATTAATATTAAATGGGTTAGGGTTTGATATTAATCAAGAAATGAGAAATCAATTTTAAATAAAAGAAATAAAAAAATCAGACTCGATAGTACTTTTTATTTATTAATTCACGTTTTGATTCCGGTATGGTTACCAAAATATGTATATTCTTGAATATGATATAGTCATAGGCGAGATTACTTAAGGTTGTCCGATTTCAACAAAATTAGTGTCATTAAGTTCGTATAGATCTAACGACATGTTTTACGAGTCCTGTTTCTAGAGATGGCTTTTAACGGGTAGTTTGAGTTTTTAATATAATTATACATAATTATATAAAAATGATCGTATTATGCGTAATTTACAGATTTAAATTATATTTTATCTAATTTGTCCTTATATTGTAACAATATAAGTATTATTCAATTCTAATACACTTAAAGTGTATCTTGATCAGAAAGTATTAATAAATATAATAAAAATCTCCATTTAATTCAATCTAATCAGCAATTCTATACATAGTTTTTATTTAACTATTTAATTCATTTTAGCCTATTAATATTACAAATACACCTCGACTTGTAATTTAAGCTATTTTACTTAATAAATTCGTAATAAATAGTTCGAGTTACCAAATAATTCCCCAAAAATTTCTATAGATTTCTAAAAATATAGGGAATTTAGTTATCACTTGGTTTCAAGTTTCCGACCTATTGCCTATATTTTCATATTGACGATTTTACCCCTAAATTATGATAAATTATCCAATTATAATTCTTTTAGTACCAAATTAATTTCAATTTGACTCAATACTATTACTATTTATTATAGATCAGTAAATGTCCATTTCATCAATTAATTTCATAATTTCCTATTAAATTCATAATTTTAGCCTATTTTCGAGCTAATTTCAGGCCTAAAAATTCAATAAATATTAAAATTATTCAAATCAAAATTTGGGCTACATAGAAATTACCTTTATATCATGCACATCCTATACAAAAATTTTCAACTAGAAACAACATTATTTAGTACATTTATTTTACAATTATACATTCGGGCGAACAGTAGATTTCTTAATAAAGTATATTAAATATTACGAATTTTTCAAAAATAAAAATATCACATGAAAGCATGTTTAAAATAACACAAGTACAATTTTTTTCATAATTTTCTGGGTGGATTTACTAATTTTAAAAAATTCTTGAAAAACAAGGCAAGAATTTGTTCTTTCTGTTTCTAGTATATCCGGCAGTCGTGGGGTTGGGGGGGGGGGGGGGGGGGGGNTCGGAACACCCAGATGTTGGGGGTACTCCTTGGTGGTGAAGTAGCATAATAGCATATCAAAGGGAACCCTAAGAACTAACTCAGCTTGGTAATTGCTCTATTTTTTTCTTCTTCTTTTTTTAATTTCTACGATTTTTTCCTAATTTTTCTTTCTGTTGTTTCTGGTTCCAAAAGATGTAAAGTGATTTCTTCAACAGATTTATAGTGGTTTAGGTTGGTTCCCTTTTTTTATTTTTTTCTTACTTTTTCCTTCATTAATTGCAAGTAAGAGGTGGCATTTCCTTGTAGATTCACTTTTTGATTCAGCAATTGGAAGGCTTTTGAATAATATTTTGCAATTTTTTTTAGGTATTTTGAGTATATTTTATTAATACTTAATTATTTACTTAATATATGAGTATATATTCCTTGTAAATATCACACGTAATATATAACTATACTCATATAATTAAGTTTTTAGCATATCTTTTATTTTTAGGATATGTTCTAAAGTTAATTTCATGAATTCAACATATTAAATATATAATTATATAATTTAGGGTTAATTTACGAGTATAATTATTATATATACCGGGTATACTCGTAAAATTACGTGTATTTTTATATAGTAAATTATACTATATTATCTCATTTTATAGCTCAATTAACTTATCTTTAAGTTCTCATTGCAATCTAAGTTTGATTTTAGGAGTTCCAAACATTTTAATACTATATTAAATATCCCAACTTCTAGGGGCAAAATTGGGATTTTGGGTCATTGTTACGAAAATCTAACTTTACTGTAATATCTCGACTAACTTTTTTATTCTAGTTGTAAAGTTTGGGCTCAATTGGATAAGTTTCCCTAAAAGTCCTAAATCTAAGCTCAGTTATCCTAAACTCAATTTTGGGAGCTTACACTAAATATCGTTTTTAGTCTTTAACTAATGTTCTAGTTCGTACGGTACACTCGAATCTTACTTTAATCACTGAATTTACCCCCGTTACGAGAAAATCTTATATTTTTTATACAATTACCTAAAATTTAATTTGTGTTTCAGATTTATTATATTCTGATTTTTATTATTATATTATCTAATTAAACCTAATTTTTTATAATATTCCTAATTTTCTACAATTAGCACATAATTCCTTCATTAATTACACTTAATACTCCAAAGGCTAGGATTAGGTTTCCACATCAGAGATTAACACCTTAAACATCTAATTACTATCTAAATCCATAATTAGTGTCTTAATCACCTAATTAACCCAAAATTACCTAATTTTTCCATCATTTTAGGGCTAAAAAATTTTAAAAATTAAATTTAAAAAAAAAAGGCTTCATAGCACTGTTTTATATCACTTAAGCATTCTACAGAAAAAATTTGAACGCCAAACTACACTCCTAAGCCTATTTATTTCTAATCCTAATCATACTCGATTTTGTATGATTTCTTAAGGACCATATATCACAGGACATATTTTCATCAAAATAATATTTTTCCTAAAAACTACATATAAAAATATTCCAAAATAACAAGTTTCATAATTTTCTAAAAATACTTACTATTTTTACAAAGTTACACAAAATCAAGCTGAAAATCGGACTCACCGGTCTGGGTGGCTCTGGCTACCATGGCCTTGTCGAGCAGTCTAGGTACTGCCACCACCGTGTGGTGGTGATGGCCGTCCACTCCCAGCTGCTCGTCTGATGTCGGTTCCCCTTTTATGGCCCTAACTGCATAGTTTTCCTTTTTTTTTTTTCTTTGGTTTTTCTCTTGAATTTTCGAAACTCTCTATTTTTCTCACTCTCCAAACTGCTCAAATGAGCTTCTGAAAAATTTGGGATATTTATAGAGCTTTGTGGTAATTAATGTGCATTAAATTGGACAAGACATTGTCCAAATCCCTTAATTTTCGACTTTTGTATTGCTCTAATTTAATTGGCTGATTTTTTTCTTATTTTCCCTAGCTGCCATGACCTAATTTTGGATCATTCCTTATTTTTTCTGATTTTTCTTTATTTTTTCTTAATTAATTATGAATTTTCTTTAATTATTTAGTATTATTTTAGCACATTTAGCGTATTTTAAGTAATTACGCGTATTTCTACATACATATAAATTCATATATAGTACAAATAAATATTCTTAAATATTACTTAGGTCATTTTATGATTTTTAGTATGCATATAATTTATTTCTAACAATTCATTAATTATCGGAATTCATTTTATGCATTTTCGATAAATAATGAGTTATATACTTAAAATTTGGAATTTTTATATTCTTTTATTTTATTGATTATTTTCTTAAATTCAAACTTACGGGATTATTTTACTAATATTTCTAACTTTACTTATAATTTAGGCTTAATCGGATCTTTTAGCCAATCAAAGCCTTGAGTGTTTGGTTGTGGGGCTTACAGATATGACCATCAACGCCTCACATAAGCTCAACTCACAATTGATATAATGTACAAGTGTGGCCGGAGGTCACTCACCACTAGTTCATGCTCGAATAGGCTAGATTAGAGTAACTCAAGAGTAAGTAAGAGAAAACTTAGCTCAAGAGAAGGTGAAAAGTTCGTATTCTTCTGTATTATCTATGATCTCCCTTACGGCTGTTACATTATGTCTATTTATAGTGCCTTGTTTAGGGCAAATTCTATATAACAAAAAAGACAAAAGAATTCTTATTTGTTGACTAAATGAAGGACAATGTACAGGAAATCATGAAATCATGCACGATGGACGTCCTTTGTCAAAAAGGACAATACGGTTGTCAGATAGACTTCGTGCAATCTGTAAGCCTACAAAGGAGACCACTATGAGAGGACACCAATGGATCATTTTCGTCTTACTCATGACTTTTATCCCAATTTTGAGGTTTTCTACGTAAAACTCATTTTCTAATTTTCTCTTCTCTATAATTATTTTTCTCTTACTATCGTTTGTTATGTCAATATAGAACCTTTTTTTTTTTTTTGTACTTAGAAACCAAAAAGTTAAATCTATCTAGTCAAACCAACATTGATCTAAAGAAATCTAACACCAATCTAATTACAAAAAGTCAAAAATCCAAGCTAAACCTAACTTAAAAGAGGCTAGGCTCTATATATCTTTGCTCCAATCAATCGTATCCTACGATGGGAATAAGAAAAGAGAGATAAGACTGTGAGAAGATGAGAAGGAATAGGAAGAAGGGATACTAGGATTCCCCTCTTTTAATTGTACATTTTTGTTTATATTGCTTCTATATGTAGTTATCATATACATGTAAATGAAAAATGAAAAGGATTAGAAAAGGGGTTGATTAAACTCGAATAGTGGGATTTCCCATTACATATTTATTTAATTTTATTTTTTGGGGCAATTTTTAGGATTTTTCTATAGTCCCATTCTTATCTTTTACAATATCGGTACTACCATCCATCTTACGTTTAATTTACACTCCTTTAAATATAAACCATTAAACAAATTTTGAATTTAATAGTTTAGATTTTAAAATATTTAAATAAATAGTGAGATAGAGGATGGGATCATAGAATCTCCTCAATTTTTAATTTTTTACTACTTTTCACTTCATTGCCACCCATTTCTCTTCACTTTTGAGGAGAAACCATGTAGCTTAAAATTGGGAACATTTTTGCCATTTTCTTTTCATTTTCATCCAATTCTTTCTACATTAAATACTTAAACTTGATATTTCCCCTTGTTTTCTTCCATTTTCTTTTTTTTTTTTATTATTATTCTATTCATCTATTGCAAAACATATTGTAAGTTACTAAGTTTTATTAAGTTTTAGTTGATTTTACACTCTTTACCATTTACAAGTGACCTTACAACTTATGAACTCAAATCAATTAGCAAATTGCAATGAAAAGAAAGTATGGCAAGAAAAGCGAGACTTTAACAATTCATTTTCTTTCTAATAACCATATTGATTAGAACTCCTATAACTTAAGTGTAAGGCCTAAAGATAAGCCAAATAAATATAAGATCGAACTTAATACACAAAGTTTAGGGTAATCGGTTGAAGGATCCAATCAAACCTAAATTATAAACTAAAACTACAAATATTAGTAAAAGTCACCCTGTGAGTTTAAGAAAATAAGTAATAAAATAAAAGAATACAAAATTTTTAAATTCTACGTATATTACTTGTTATTTATTGAAATACATATTTATCGAAATACATATTTATCGAAAGTACGTAAAATACATTTCGATAATTAATAAATCGCTAGAGATAAATTATATATATACTAAAAAACATATAATAGCCTAAATAATATTTAGGAGTGTTTACTGGTACCCCATATATATTTACGTGTAAGTAGAAATATGTGAAATTACCTAAATTTCCTTAAATTAGCTAAAAATTTACTAAATAATTAAAGAAAATTATAAAAAAAATTAAGGAAAAATGAAAAAAAAAATCAAGGAAAGGGGGAATGAACCAAATTAAGTCGTAGCAGTAGGAGAGTAAGAAAATAAAATTAACCAATAAAAAACAAGTAACAAAAAAGGTAAATAGGAAGAGATATGGGTCTTGTCTTGTCTTAATTAATACACAATAATTCCTATAAAGCCCTATAAATAGTAAGAAAAATTATATAGCTCATTTGATCAGTTGAGAATTTGAAAAAATTAAAAGCATCAAAATTGAGAGGAAAAATTGAGGCTTTACAAATTTTATCTCAAATCTGTGCAAATAAGGTAAGAAGGTCGAACCTACACACCACCAACACCTCACACCAAACCTACCGCCTAAACTGATCGATACACTTGAATCGGTGTTGGAGGCCAAAAAGCTTTTGAATCTAGTGAGTCTCATATCTCCTTTGATTTTGTAGAATTCCTTAAAATTGTTTATTACGCTCAAAAAATTATGAAATTTATTATTCTAATGTTTTATTGTATGTAGATTTAAGGGAAAATAATGATTAAGTTTAATCATGTCTGTAAATATAAGATTCTTAAGAAATTGGATAAAACCGAACATGATTAGAATTAGAAATAAATAAGCTTAGGAGTGTAGTTTAGAGCTTTTCTATAGAATGCTTAAGTGATATAGAACAGTGCTATAAACCTATTTTTTTAAAATTAATTTTTGAAATTTTTAAGTAAATTTTTAGCCCTAAAATAATGAAAAAAGAGTAACTTTGGCTTAATTAAGTGATTAAATGACTAATTACTAATTTAGATGGTAATTAGATGTTTAAGTATATTAATCTCTGATGTGGAAATATAATCCTAGTTTTTAGAGTGTTAATTGTAATTAATATGGGAATTATGTGATAATTGTAGAAAATTTAAGAATATGTGAAGTTGGGATTTTAATAAATATGAAAAATAGGTTAAATTAGATAATATAATAATAATATTAGTAAAAAATAAATCTGATACAAAAATTAATTTTAGATAATTGGATAAAAAATATAAATTTTTTTCATATAAGGAATAAATCCGGTACCCCAATTAGGATTAGAGTATACGAAATAGATTAGAATACTAAATTAAGACCAAATATGATATTAGAATACTCGAGCTTAATGTGATTAATTTTACATTCGAGTGTATTTAGGATTCCTCGTAGTTAAAAACAATTTAGAACCAAAACTAGAATCTAACTTAGAAATCGAACCCTGAGTTAAGGTAAGGTGAATCATTAGTAAATAATAGGTATATATGGAGCAGTGAGTTAAATTATAACTTAGAATATGTATTATCAAAGTATAAGTATTAAAAAGACATATTTATATTATAAAATACCTAGAGACAAATTGACCTACAATTAAATAATTGAGCAACTGAAAATTCCAAGTAAGTTGGGTTTATTACTTCATTGTATTTAGAGTACTATTTAAGAGTACTCGAAGACTTAGGATTGTGTATGATTGTGATTGTAAGTAATTTTATGCATATGCTTGAGTATCTAACTTCGTGTTGGAATTTGTGTTATGATTAATGATTGTAATGACTACATTGGTATGAAATTGTCTAAACACCCTAAATTAAACTTAATCTTAATTGACCCTAAAACTCTAAATTTTCATGCATTGCACCCATCCGAGTATGCTTGGGCTAATACAATCAGCTTACTCAATGTCCAAACCACAATAGAAGACTATTAACGAATAAATGCACTGCAAAGCCCAAAAAAATTAAAAAGCCCATTCTAATTTCGTTTTCTAATTAGGTTCACTCATGTCTTCTCTCATTTCCTCTTTCCCTTTCCCTTTTTCAATTCTTTTCCTTTTTTTTTTTGGTTCTCTCTCACGATGCTGGACCTCTACCCATTCACATTTCAAACACAATAATACATGCCTCGCCCATTCTCTATGTTTCTGCTATGTTTTATAACAAGCATCAACGTATCTATTTGAGCATATATAAACCATTATCCAAATTTCAATTTTTTTTAATTATTATATCTAAAATTTGAAATTATTAAAATATTATATTTAATCAAACTTTATATATTAAGTCTGAAATTGTTAAATGTTATATTCGATCAAAATTTTATTTATCAAGTTTACTACCCACTATTAGATATCACGTCAAATGCTTGTTGATTGAATTATACAAGTTTAAACAATGAGAAATGACATAGTAAATTTGACAATAAAAGTTTCAATTGAATATGTATAAGATTTAAAATACACTTGAAGTTCAAATAATGAACAAGAAGTGTCGGAGACACAAAAGGCATGTCATCTTCAAAAGGAAGAAAGAAAAATAAAGTTGAGACGTGTATTTAAAGCCATATAAATGCATTATTCTGATGTTTTAGATACTTTGATGGCATAATAATTATACATTTCTAAAATAGGAAAAGCCGAGGAGAAGTCTTTTGGATTTTATTAATTTAGTTCTGCAACTTTCTATCAATGTGTTTAAGTGTTCAACATTTTAAAAAACTCCAAAGTTTTTCCTTCCAAAGAACTGACGTGGTAAATTTTTTATTGATTTTATGCTACATGACAGAAAAGCTCATTACAATTCTAAAATCCATCTCTAATACGCATCATCGCCCTTTTTTTTTTTTCTTCTCCTTCAACTACATTACAATCCAAGAGAAATATTCAAATTAAGTCTATCTCGTATAAAAATTAGTATTCACGCCACTTAATTATAACCGTCATAACCATCATGGTATTAACCATTCAATATATCAAGACCTATAACTACTAGTAAGGGTATAAACGAACTAAACCGGTATATAAACTGTTGAATTTCGACTCGAGTTTTATTCGAATTCGATTCAATAATAATTAAATCGAGAATAGCAAATCGTGCCGAAGCTACTCAAGTAGTGAATCAAGTCAATCTCTATTAAGGTCACTAACCTTATATGACTTTAATATAATTTTTAATTTACTTAAATATAAATGAAACTAATATTTATCAAGAGAAATTTATAAAAATTCAAGTTTAATCGAGCTAATTGGGTAAAGCTTAAGTTTACCAAATATATATTTTCAAGTCAAGTTTAAACTTAAAATTTAAAATTTAGTCAAATTCAAGTTCGAGTTTTAAGTTTTTAAGTCGAGCTCAACTTAAAGTTCAAATCCAAGCCCAATATTATGTCAATGTCATTTGATTTGATCCCCCAACCATTAGACGACCAATAATATAAAACTTGAACTAATTAAAATTAAGTTGTGAGATACTTAAATTCAAGCAACGGTTCGAAAAAATCCAAAATAAAGCTTTCTAACTCAACCTTTGCAAAGGCTCTCTATTTGGAATGCGTGTATGGAGTGGTTCTTTACAAATTAACTTGAATTACTGGAGAGTTTTTGCTAAGGGCATGTTTTTCATTTTTCTTGAAAATCCCAAGCTTTGAGAGAGCGGGAGGGAGGGGAAGGGTTTGTTGTCGTATGCAATGAGTAGAGAAGCCAGCACTTCTAGATCTATAGTGGTCTATAAACTTAAAACAAAAAATATTTGCTTTGTATAACTGTTATGTAACTGGATAAAAGAAGTCTTGCAATCCTAAATAAAAATTAAAAATTTTGTAGAAAATTTTAAAAATAACTTTACATCAAATTTCTAAATCATAATATTAAATTTTATTGTGATTCATGTTATGAATAATTGAACTTTTTAACTTTCTTCAATTTTAATCATAAAAATTTGTATTTGATATTGCACGCACTAGATGCAACACAATAAAATTATACTATTTTGTATTATTAAATTATACCCCCTTTTTTTTTTTTTTCAATTTTATCAATCAAATACAACCTATTACAATACGCTAGAAAGAAGAGAGTGAAAAGGGTCGCATAACTATTTTTCATTTATTGTAATTTAGGATAAGATATGTCAATAGTGTCAATTTTTTAAGATAGAACTCTATCGTGCGTTAAGTCTCGGCGTGAATACCGGGAAATTGAATAAATGCCCCAACTCAGATACCTGCGGACCTTCACACTTCTAGCCATTTCTAGTAATTGGATAAATTAAAATCAGCGTTGTGGGGTTGGAGAATCAAACGGAACTAGCCAGGATGAAATCGGTATTAACAAAAATATTAAAACGTATAATTTATATTTATTTGTGAGTTGTGAATTGCTTATATCTTGAGATTTAAAAGTTAAGAATTTTTGTAATTTGCTTTTTATTTTAATTTAATCTACATATTTATTTTATTAGTAAATTGGTATCTTTTCTTGAAAAAAAAAATAGAAAATAGTATTTTATAACTTGAGAAATCTGATTGGAGCCTACCCAAATTAGATTGATTGGTTAAGTCAATTGAATCAAATTGAGGTTACTAGCAAAATTGCAACTAGATTGATTTTATGGAAAAGTCAAATTAAATCGAATGAAATAGCACGAGTCTAATAACATTAGTTAAAATAAAAGGCCATCTTATTTATTTTTTTCCTCTTTTTCTAATTCTTAGCCGGTAAGAAGACTATAAAAAAAATAGGAATGAAATATTCATTTGGTTGCTTCGACGGCTCTGTCCTTCATTTTAATAAAATCGGTATAGCTTTCTTTTTTATTTTTAATTTATATCTATTGGATTTAGATCGTTGAAAAATAATTATGAAATCAAATGTGAAATGAAAGATTAAATTGACTCCATTAAAAAAAAGATGAAACCGAATGAAAATCCAATTCATTCAGGCTAAAATTATCGTCAAAATGCTTGTTATTAGATCAGAAAGGAAAATGGTTCTGGAACCGACCTTTGTGCCCGTCTACGTGGAGCATGGGCAAATACCATTACCTCACTCATCCTATAAACGCACAATTGAATATGGTGCAAAACCCAAAAGGTAAAAGAGCCCCTACTAATTTCATTTTCCGATTATGTCCACTTGTTTCTTCTCTTATTTCCTTTTCTTTTTCCCCTTCTCTTTCACATGCCAGACCTCTATCCTTTTATACTTCAAACCTAATAATACATGCATCGGCCCATTCTTTATATTTCTCCTATGTTTTATAACAAACACCAACATGAACATATATATTTATAACAAAAAGGGAAAAAAAAAAAGTTTGAATCCCACTCCCTCATTGTTATAACCACAAGAAAAAAAAATTGATATATTAAATTAGAAATTCCTAAATATTATGTTTAATTAAAATTTTATTTTTCAAGTTTACTATCTATTATCAGATATTATGTCAAAACTCATCAATCAAATTATACAATTGTATATAATAAGAAATGAGAAAATTAATTTGATGGTCAAAAGATGAATTGAATATGGAATTTTGTAATTTTGAACTTCAAATATAAGATTCAAAAAATACTCCAAGTTTCAAAAATGGTTTTGACATTATCCCACTTGAGGCCACATCAAGTCCTTAACGCTCCATACAGGCATGAAACGCTGAAATGACAAAAACACAAAAAAAAAAAAAAAAAAAAGAGTGTGTCATCTTCAAAAAGAAAAGAAAAAATGACAAGCCTACTAGAGGCCATGTAGGTGTATCAGAAGTATTAGACACTATGATATCATAAAATTATATATATATTTTTAAATAAAGAAAAACAAGCAAAATGTCTTAAGTCTTTTGAATTTTATCGATCAAACTCTGAACCTTTCTAGTGGAGTATTGGATTCTTAAACGTTTTAAAAGTTTCCAAAATTTTTCCTTCCAAAGAATTAACTCAAATTGCTCAAAAGTTTTTGCTATGAGGCATGTTTTTCTTTTTCCTAAAAATCCCAAATGTCAAGAGGTGGAAGGGAGCAAAAGGATTTGTCGTCATGCTAGACTCAAGGTACAAGACACAAGAAAGAAGAGGAGGAAAAGGGGTTCATGTAACTTTTTTTCCTTTCAAAATCTAAGTAACTTAGTCTTGATAGTAAATATTACCACTCTTATATTTTAGTAAACAAATTAGTTCCGATCAGTAATAGGGATGATGCTTATAAAGAGATTTTTAAAAAGGGATGCTTAAGATAGTATGTCTGTATTCTAAATGCCTCTTTTATCACTTTTTTACCTTATAAAGAGGTGTTTTAAGAAAATTTTTTATCTTTATTTAATTATTTCATGGGTTTACAAAACAAAACAAAAAACTAACTAAAAAACTAGTTAATATAATTTTTTTCTATAAGTTACAATTTAATATAGTAATAAATAAAACAAGCCAATTAAAAAACTAATTAAAAGCAACCAATTAAAGTTTTTTCTTTTTTTAATTCTTTAAATTATAAATTATTGGTTATTATTATCTAAATATTTTTAAAAAATAATATTTATTAGATATTTTTTAAAAATTTAAATGATAATAATCACTAATTTATAACTTATGAAATTTTAGAAAAAATTAACCCGTTAATGAAGGAAAAAAAAAAAGAGCATGTGTGGTAAAGTAGTCAACTCTTAGTCATGTCCGATATTTCGTCGCAGTTTCCAGTGACCCTTCTGCCTTGCGATCATCATCGGCGCTTGTTGAACACTGATTGATTAGGGTTGTACATTGATACTAATGCCCATACTCAAGTAAACCAAAACCGTTGATTTTGACTTAGTCGAATTGTAGATTTTGTGGAAGTGTACTACTTTCTCTCTTTTTAATTGTCAAACTAAAATCTCTTTATTTTTAACTTTTTAAATTTATTACTCTGTAGACCTTAATATTCATTTTAATTCTTATATTATCAGTTAGTTTTATCACAACTTAAAAATGGGCATGAAATTACAAAAATATTATATTTATTTGAATTAATTTAATAAATTAGAAATTGCTAAATGCTATAATGAATTAAAATTTTATTTGCTAAATTTACTATCCATTACCGGATATGGTATCAAAACTCATTGTTTGAATTATACGAGTGTAACTAATGAGAAATAAGATATTAATTTTAATAGTCAAAAGAGCATTAAGCATAACATTTTGAATGAGTTTTAAAAATCGCTTGAAATTCATAAAATAGTTTCAACATTGTCCCACTTGAGGTTATGTCTAGACCTATACAAAGATCAATTCTACGGACCTTCGAACTAACCTATTTTTACAATTGGCTAACAAACCACTAGTTCCTAAAGGCCTAGGCGATCTAACTTTGGAGAATTATCCAATTGACAGGCTGACCATATAATTCGACTTTGTCTGAATTTCAATTTTTTTAATTAAAAAAGTAAAATAAACACCATCATACTCATATGGTTTAAATCAATTATTTTAAAATAGAAAAAATTTCAACCGAAAATAAAAATAAACCATTCATTCCTTACCACATATACACATAAAGTGTTAGAATTATTTAGGAAAGAAATTAGAAATACGCGAAAAGGTGACAAATTATTAATAATATTTAAGGAAAATGCAACAAAATTAAATTTAAAAAAAGAAAACTAAAAAAAAAAAAAATGTTAAAGAGCCTTTGAGTAGGCCCTTCAACCATTGGCTCATGGAAATCAACTCGAGCTTGTAACCTTAATGGCTAAACAAGTAAGTTGAACTAATCGTCAATTCATGAACTGATGATTTAGGACCGCTTTTAGACTGGTTAGGCTCAATGCGCACCTCTAATTATGTCAAATCCTTAACACTCCATGCAAGTATTGCACTACAAGGAAATGACAAAAAAAAAAAGAAAAAGTCTTCCAAAGGAAAAAAAAGAATAATAAAAATGACAATTGTATTGAATGCCATAACAAATAAATTTTCTTAAAATAAAAAAATTTACACAAAAATCGCTAAAGTCTTTTGGATTCTATCGATTTAGTTTTGAATGCACTAAAATTCTAGACATTTTAGAAGTTTTCAAATTTTTTTTCCATCCAAATAAGTGATGTCGCAATATTTCTTATTGATTTTTATCCCATGTCAATATGTTATATCAGCAAATGGAAAAAAATTATTAAATAAGTAGTAAATACGATATATTTTTTAGTACATTGTATCTCTTACACTTCCTCCTTATTTTGCCTTATTTTAGCAAGATTTTTCTTCCGATATATCCCATGCCAAGCTATTCGATAAACAAGACGCATGAGTCACCCCTGACTGCTACTAGATAACCCATATTACATACTTAAAATAAAAAAATATATATAATTTTTTTTAATACTTATCTGTATATATAAATTAATCTTTAACTTTTCATTTAATTCATTTTAATATTCAAAGTTTTCATAAATTTACAAAAAAATATCTAATAAATATTATTTTTTAAAAATATTACAACACACGCACTCTCTCACACACTTCCACACATCAACACATATTTCTTTTCTCTTCTCTTCTTCTTTTCCTCACGATTTACTTTTCATCAATACATTTCTTCATCAAATCCAACCCGATTCAATGTTTCTTCTCAGGTCGTCAATGGAAAATCGTGAAAAGTAGATTGTTTGAAGGAGGTCCACCTCTATTACATCATATTCTAATCATGAGGGCACTATTGTCGAGCTACTAGCTACTCTTTCTCCACTAGAGTATCTTGTGCTTCAAGTTCAAGACAGGGAAGTATTAGTTTCTCTTCATTACATATGTTTCTTTTTTCCCTATACTGCTTTTTCTTGCTGCTATGATTTTTAGTCGTACATTGGGGACAATGTACATTATTAAGTGTGGGGAAGGGATATATATAAATTTGTTACTGTTTAAGAAACCAATTATTCATATTTGACCCAATTAATTTTTAAGTTAACTTGTAATAGGTGATTAACTGGTATTGAGCCAAATCAACTATGTCATATTGATCATTATTGACCTTATGATACTTTACTAGAATTGATTAGTCAAATTTTTGGAAGGTAATGTTACAAGTTATTTAACTTAGGACTTTAAGACTTGAGATTAGAGCAACATTACTAGTTAAGAGTTAGTCATGGTTATTTTTAAATTTACTTTTGTGTATACCTTTTTCTTAGAAATTTTTAAGAGTCCTATAATTTTTAGCAAACAAACAAATGAAATTCTTTTTTGAGAAACCCCTAAAATATCATAATGATTAGAGGTCAAAAGTAATAATAAGTATATGAATAGAAAAAAAATTGATAAGGATTTGTCTTGGTCCGTCAGAAGAGCGAGATTGAGCCCCAATGCCAATTCAAATGAAAAAATTGATATGGATCAGCCTTGGTCCGTCAGAAGAGCAAAGTTCTTTCCCGCCATCAATATAAGAAATAAGTTGGTATGGATCAGTCTTGGTCAGTCAGAAGAGCGAGATTCTTTCCCGCTACCAACACAATTGTGCTTAAATAAAGTAAATTCAAAAGACCTCTCAATAAAAGTATGAACTAGGGGGATGATCAGAGGAAGAGTGGATGTAAAATGTGTTTGTTTTAGATTATGGTGCTTAGTGAGATGGAAGAGAGAATTGTATACATTTTAGTCAAATGGATAAAATTTTTATGACTCTTTCTCGGTTGGCGAGATGTTAAATCTAATTTTTAGTTTAAGAATCCTTAGTTAAATGGCTTAGGTAAACTTTGATTTTCATAAATTAACTAGTGAATTCTAGTATTAAGTATTGTTGGAGCATTCGAATATGGTTAGATGAAATTGGTTGACTTTATTATTGCAAGTTAGTTGAGAATGATTTTCTTACCTTTCTTTGGGTCAAGTGTATTTGTTCACAGGTTTCTTAAACAGTGATAAATTTTGATTAGTGTTTCTTGTCTCGAAAGTTTGGTTTTGATTTATTTGCTTGAGGACAAGAAAATGCTCAAGTGTGGGGAAATTTGATAACTCTAATTTTAAACATATTTCATATGGTGATTTTATAGCATTTCCCTTACATTTTTTGTTTTCCTTAAAGAAAATGATACTTAATTGAGTAAAATGTTGATTTCAGGGTTTAAACGCATTCTAGGCTCGAAAACGAAGAAAAGGAATCAAGTTTCACTCAATTCCGAGTTCAAACGAAGAAGTTATGAAGTTTTGAAGTTGTGCAGAAATTTTACCTTAGTGCAGAAAGTTACACGACCTGGGGACACGGCCGTGTCCCAAGCTGTGTCTGGTGACGAAAATGAAATCCGTGTAATACACATATATAAGGAGATCTTAGGCTTTAAAAGAGAGAGAGACATGACAGAAACGGAGATACACAAGAGACGAGAGGAGATTTGAGGAGAACATCAATTAAGAAGCAAGAACAACATCAATCAAGAAGCAAGAACAACATCAATCAAGAGGCGGAACAACATCAATCAAGAGGAGAACAATATCGATTTCAAGATTAGAGAGATTGTTCATCAATCAAAAGGGTTTCCATGTTTTATTTTATATTATTGATGAAACTCGTTTTTAGATTCATTATAATAGTTTAGAATTCGAGTATTTAGGATTATGAAACCTAGGGTTTCATGTGATTTTTGGATTGATTTAGAAATTTCAATAAAGTTTCTATTTTTACTTTATTCAATTATGTCGTTAATTATTGATTGATATTTCTAGAATATCAATATATGATATTATACATGTTGATTGAGAAATTGCATGTGTAATTAGATCTTAGCATAATTGAAGAGAATTATATGTATACTTAGAGATAAGATACATGTTTCTTCTGGAAAGTTAATTATTTGCATAGGAATTCATTATACATTAATGCAATTCTAAGTTATATTACTAAGTGAAGAGATTCCGGTAAATAATTTAGAATTAGGGTTAATATGCTTGAGAAAGATATTAGCTTTAATTGTGAATCCCTCCGGTCAAGAATAATAGAAACTAAATTGAATATATTTTAAAAATGTTACATGTTAGGGGAAATAATTCCTAAATACATTATTGCATACTTGAAGTCGTTCGTAGTTTATTGTTTTCTAATTTGCATAATTAAGTCTCATAAGTAGTTTAGTTGTTAATTTCAGTATTTTTAATTCATTCAACTCATCATAATTTTCCGGTTAGATAATAAAGTTAAAGTTAATATTAGTACTCAAAATCTCTGAGGGATCGACTCGGACTCATATCCGCTATATTAAAATTGATAGATGCGCTTACCTCATATCAATGTCCATGACTAAATCGTCTTATTACACATACTTGAGCTTGTAAATAAGAAATAAAGAATCGAAAATTGATCTCTTTTATCATAAATTGTCCTTATCTTTTGCTATAACTAACCACCATTATCTATTTCTATATTTTCGCAGAGCCTCTCTAGTTAAAACGAAACAAAACACCCTAATCTAATAAAGCAAAGTTATCAAACCGTTAGTCATAACACCTCTTTCCTCGCAGTTGCCACCAACCCTCCTCATCCACGTTGCCATCATTATCCACAACAATGCGGTCATGGCACTTATCGAACAAGTGATTGATTGGTTAGTGTTATACATTGATACTAATGTGCATGACCAAATTGTTGGTTTTAACTCATTGGAATTGTAGATTTCGTGTTTTCTCTCTATCTTTTTAATTGCTAAAGTAAAATCTCTTTATTTTAATCCTTATATTTCTAGTTAATCTTAGCACAATGTGAAATAATATTTTCTTTTTATTCTTCTTCGGTTAATTAGGGTTAGACATATAAATCGGATCTTCTTTTTATATATGACTAGCTAATAATGTACTTATATTACATATACATAAAATAAAAAAAGTTATACTATACAATCAAATATATTATAATATCAATATAAAATATTAATAAATAAGGAAAATAGAAAAATGGAAGGTTGTAGGGGGAAGAATAGAATAATGTTAGTAGAGAGAGAAAGAAAGTAGAAGAGATATATAGGGTTTAGTTAATAGTATAAAATGAAAAAATACATAAAATGTCCCCCAAATCTTTTGCATCATATCAATATAGTATTAAATTTTTTTGTAGGTGCACCCATATCATAAATGTTTTAAAAGCTTCCAAAATTTTTTTCCCCAAAGAATTAAATTGAATTACTTATAAGTTTTTGCTATGAGGTATGTTTTTCTTTTCCTTAAAAATCCCAAATGTCGATAGATGAAGGGAGGGAAATGGTTCGTTATCATGTTAGACTCATGGTATAAGACGCAAGCAAGAAGAAGGGGAAAAGGTGTCCACATGACTTTCTTCATTTCAAAATCCAAGTATCTTATTCTTGGTAGAGTTAAATGTTATGACTATTATATTTTTAGTAAACAAATTAGTTATGATCGGTAATTAAGTTGTTAAAATTATAAATTTGGGATTATTATTATTTTAATTTTATTTTAAAATAATGATATCACATGATATTTTAGAAATATAAATAATAATAACCTCTTATTTGTAATGTTAGGAAATTTTAGAAAAAAAGTAATTTTAAAAAATCCATTTTTGATAATTAAAGTTAAAAATTAGTCAACAATATTGGTTAGGAAATTAAGGATAAAACTTAGTTTTCTATCATAAACTCCTATTTATTTTCACCATAACTAAACCACTAAAGTTGAACAAAAAAACTACGAAACACAGATTAAATCACGAATCGAACTAAACCGAACCAAATAAAAAGATCAATTTATTTTAGAAATGATTTAGTTTATGATTCGGTTAAAGAAAGTAGACGAATCAAACCGATTGGTTAAACAAAAAAAAGTCATGTAATTGTTTTGTGTTCTTTTACTATTTTTGTTAATATTCATAGATTGCATCAAATTTTTCATACCTTGTACTTCTTTATTTTATTTTTAAGTCAATTATTATAATTAAGTTAAGTGGGTTTTATCTAGAATTTCACATGAATAAATTTTTTTTATCTAAATTATCATTTTCATATATGTTTTTAAACTAAGGGTCCAACTTTAGTTATCTTCACGTATCTCTTATCTCTTATTTTAATTTTTGGTATCTTTCTTTTGCTTTCTTTATATTGCTTTTAGATCATCAACTTTACTTCTAGTTTGCACTTCCTATTGTTGTTCGTTGAAACAAAATCTTTTATCTTTATTCAATTGAGTTTAGTTTGTTAAGATCTTATACAATATTTTGCTAAATATTATTATACATGATAAATATATGAGAAATTAATTGAAAATATATAAAATTTTAATAAATATATTATTAAAGATAAAAAATTTTAACGAAAATTTAATATAGATTTTTGGAATCAAATCAAGTCATTTCTAATTGAGTTTGAAAAATTTATAAATCTATCCTTTTGTTATATTTAATTTAAAAAGAAAAGTTAAACCATTATATTATATTTAATTTAACAAAAACAATAAACTATACCGAATTAAACTGTATTTACTCATTTAAACCCTCACTATCTGTTTGTACCATTTCTTGAAACGTCCACCCAATAAAATGGGCAAAACCCCTTAAATAAACAAAACACGCAAGTCTAACAAAGTAACGTAGTCAACTCTTAGTCATACCTCCTCTTTCGTTGCAGTTTCCAGCAATCCTCCTCTTCCGCGTTGCCATCATCATCGGTAGTTGTCGAAGAAGTGATTCTTTAGTGTTGTCCTATGATGCCGAGGTCCATGCTCATGAAGACCAAACCATTGATTTTGACTTGGAATTGTACATTGATACTGATGTACATAATTTGTAAAACATAGGCATGAAATTACTAAATATGTTCAATCGAACTTTAAATTATCAAATTGATATATTAAATTAGAAATTACTAAATATTATATTTAATTAAAATTTTACTTAACAAGTTTACTACTAATTATTGGATATTATGTCAAACCTCATTCATTGAATTATATGTAAGTGTAAACACTTGAAGTTCATAAAACGGTTCCGACATTGCCTCGCTTAAAGACTACATCAATTCCTTAACGCTCCATTTAAGTATTGCAGTATAAAAAAAATGTCGGAAAAACAAAATGAAAAAAACAGTTAATTTTCCAAAGGAAAAGAATAGGACAAGTGTATTAATGGCCGTATAAATTTGATTGAAGTGTGAGAGATTTTGTTAGGAAAATTAAAATTTTTTATTGGAATAGATTAGAATTTAATTTCTCCATCCTCATATATGGCAGAAAGTTTTAAAATTTTTTAGATTTTATCAATTCAATTTTAGATGCACCTAAATTTTAGACATTTTAGAAATTTACAAAATTTTTCCTTCAAAAAAAGTAATGTGGTGATTTTTTTTTTTATGCCATGCCAACATGTTATATCAGCAAATGTATCATACATCCCAAAAAAAGGATGTAATAAGTAGTACATGGAATGTATTTTTAGATGACTACTCATCTCTACATTATATCTCCTTCTCTTCCTCTTGATTTTGCTCTACTTTAGTAAGATTTTCCTTTTGGATCATTACATGCTAACTCACAATCACTAGGTAATCCGACAATACAGACTTAAACTAATTAAAATTGAGATGGATTATTTAGATTTTTTATATAATCCGTAGAATTTTCAGAGAATAAAGATAAAAACTCTAAATTATCTTGTTACGCATACTTAAGCATGTAAATAAAAAATAAAGAAACGAAAATTGATTTCTTTTATTATAAACCATCCTTATCTTTTGCTATAACTAACCCCCATTACCTATTTTTACATTTTCGCGGAGTCTCTCCGGCTAAAAGCCTAAAATGGAACAAAACACAAAAGTCTAGTAAAGCAAAGTTGTCAAACTGTTAGTCATAACACCTCTTTCCTCGCAGGCCCAACTGACCCCACTCCTCTGCGTTGCCATCATTATCTATAGCATGCGGTCATCGGCACTTATCCAACAAGTGATTGGTTAGTGCACTTATACTGACGTCCATGACCAAATTGTTGATTTTGACTCAGTGGAATCGTAGATTTCATGAATTTTTTTTTTCCCTCTTTTTAATTGCTAAACTAAAATCTCTTTATTTTAATCGTTATATTTCTAGTTAGTCGAAGCATAATGCCAAATAATCTTTTCCTTTTATTCTTTTTCGGTTAATTAGGATTAGACATGTCAATAGGATCTTCTTTTTTTTTAATAGATAATAACTATTCCACGCGTTCAAGTGTCGGTGTGTATATATTTTATTTCCTTATGCCCCAGCAGTTCTCATCGACTTAGACCAAGGACACCTATTGATTCTAATTACAATAATATGAATAAATGGCCCTTCTCATTTACTTTCGGGAGTCCGGGCTTTTCACTTTTGATGCATAGAAATGGATGTTGTTGTAATTGAATGGGTTATTATAAGATATTTCATTTATTGGATCTATTAAAAATTTTATAGGATTTTATGATTGGTTTTGGAAATTTATAAAGATCTAACGAGGAATCCGTTATCTAGTAAAAAATAATAAATTAATAATACAATAATAACTAAAATAATAAATAAATAAAAAGAAGGATAATGATAAATTATGATCACGTTTACTATTTCTATTAATATTTATGAATATGATTTATAATTTTTTTAACTAAAAAAGGGTGATTTTTTATTTATTATATAATATAGAAAAATAGTTAAGTAAATAACAAATTTGATATACATATTAATGGTATGCTTTTTTTCTTTAACCAAATTAGTCATATATAAAAGTATACAAGCAAATTAAGCAGACTAAACTCATTTAACTTATTTTTAGACAAACCATAAAATCTTCGTTTAAAAAGTAAGTTAAATGAGTTGATCTATAGGTCAAAGACATAAATATATTAAATTAGCTGATCCAATTTAATCCACTCTAGATCGGGCTCATTTAGTTTGCATTTAAACGGGTTAAAAGACTTAGACCTAAACCCGTTTAACGGCCTAAGCTAATTTAAAAAGAGAGTTAAACGGATCGACTTATGAACTAATCTCTAATCGTATATTTAAAATCAAAATACATGGAAGGGTTAAAATGAAACCTATATAGATTATTAAATTTATTGTATAACACTACTATTAAATATTTCATTGATATCATGTCAAGATACATAGAATGATGACGACACAATAAATGAATTCTTTAAATTTAATCGTGTTACCCATATTTGTAAATAAGCAAATCAATTTCTCATAAAATGATTAATGAAGGAAAAGAGGGTTATTTAGAAAAAAAAATTATAAATAAGTTTAGTGGGTCCGGAAGTGAATAATCTATTAGAGTAACCGGGGGTCGGTCTCTGGGTATGGAGTGAAAAACCTAAAATGGTTTTGGGCGAATTTGAGAACCTTGTTACAGTAGCAAGATGCCCGTATGGAGAAAAAGAGAAGGTGAGGCTTGAAAAGAGCACATTACTATTGGCTCTTGTTTGAACCTGATCGTCCACGCGCACCACAACGCATGAATCCCAAAAACTAATTGTCGTTATCAATGTGTTGGAAGATGTGACGGTATGTTTCAGTGGAACACATGGGCAAACCACATAATTTGGGGAAATTTCATTGGTGCAGTGACATGAAAACACTAAATTTTTATTATTTTTATAAACATAAAACAATTAGTAAATTAGTTAATTACAATTAATATAACACAACATATCACGTTGAAAGATTTTAAAATAATTAATCTGTAAATAAAAAAATCATATAAAATTAATGGCTCTTATTTAAACTGAGATGTTTATATAAAGTCAGTCAGTATCTTATTTTCAATATGAATTATAACATTGGTATTAATATAATTTTTTTATAGAATTCATATTTTTATATATTTATCTATTTAATTCACAAAAATAAAAATTTCTCAATAATATCAGTTTTTTTTTTTACCTAATAAAGTCGGAAGACCAACTGTTTCCGTCAAAGTTGACGATCAAACACAATAATTTTCCATGCCAACGTGTTTTCCTTTTCCTTTTTTTTTTTTTTGTTTTTCTCCTCTAAAAAAATTAAAGTTGCCGACAACTATTTAATCATTTATTGAAGCCATTACGCGTCTATGGACTTCCGCGGCTAATTAACGCAATAGAACAGACAAAAGTCTACAGCAGGATCCAATCAAATAAATTAAAATATGAAAAAATAACGATATTTCCAGAAAATTTCGCATCAACAGCCAAATATATAGCGACTGGACAGAGAGTTACAAGTAGCGTGTGTACCGCATAGAACCGCCTGGTCTTTCAACTGAGTTGCGAAGTTAGAGATCCATTCTTGCTTCTTTATTGAAAATGAGTTCAAAAAACCCCATGAGATCTGTTGAGGGAGTATCAGCTACTAGCACATCTGAATTAGAATATGAAGTGTTTTTAAATTTTAGAGGACCTGATACTCGAGCTGGTTTTACCGATTATCTCTATGTTAGATTTACTGATGCAGGAATCAGAGTTTTTAGAGATGATGAAGAACTTAGGAAAGGAGAAAACATCGGATCGAATCTCCTCAAAGCAATAAATCAATCTAAGATAGCTATACCTATCTTCTCAAAAGGCTATGCAGCAAGTAAATGGTGCCTTAAGGAGTTGGTTCAGATTATGGAGTGCAAGAAAGCCATTGGACTGAAAGTGATGCCCGTTTTTTATGATGTTACACCTTCTGAGGTTAAAAATCAAACCGGTGATTTTGGAAAGGTTTGTGAATTGCATGAGAAGTATTATGATGAGAATATCAAGGACTGGAGAAAAGCCTTAAGAGAGGTGGGAGAACTAAAAGGTTGGGATGTCCAAAACGACACTCGTTACGGCAGGTATTTTGTTTATTTATTTATGATAATTACTATTATTTTGTACACACACCCATCCACCCACACACACATATATATGAAATCATATTTATTACAGTGCGATTCATGTGATATCCAATTACCCAATTCAAAAAAATCTATCACGTATTTCCTTCTTCTTCTTTTTTTTTTAATTTTATTCCTTTGACTTTGAAAATATAGAGTAAGTCGTTCTTTCTATTTTTTTTTTTTTCTTTCATTGTAGTTGTAAGACTTTGAGATGAATGACTAAATCCTACATCAATTACCAAAGGGGAAAAAAAATCTCATCACATATATTGCTCCATATATACATACATATATGTATACGTATACTAGCAGGCGGCAAAATTATGATGCTTCTGCAAAACAAAAGGCATCTAAACTCTTATTAATGTTTTATTACAAAAGATGAAGAATAATGGTTGAAGTATATATTTTTAAATCACAGCTTCAAATTCTATATACCTTTATACACAATCATAACTATTCTATATTGCATTCTGAAAAAAGTAGCCTATGTTAAAAAAAAAATTGGCAAATAACGAGAAATTCTCGTATTTTAACTCTTTTATACGGTTCATAAAAGAGTTAATATCATAAATACTATTTAAACTTTACTAAAATGCAATTTACTATATGTGCTTCTGAAATACTATTCATAAAAGGGCTAATATCATAAATACTATTTAAACTTTGCTAAAATGTAATTTACTATATATATATCTTTAAAAAGATCA
Source organism: Lumnitzera littorea (assembly GCA_024138015.1). Classification (NCBI taxonomy): domain Eukaryota; kingdom Viridiplantae; phylum Streptophyta; class Magnoliopsida; order Myrtales; family Combretaceae; genus Lumnitzera; species Lumnitzera littorea. Next base: position 13,260,490 of record JAMXBB010000004.1, read on the forward strand.
ATTTACTATTTAATTAGGATTTTTTATAGTTATTTTACCTGCTTGAACTATTTATTAAGTCTAATTGGTAACATAAACATAAAAATGAAACCGAGATTAAATATTCTAATCACCCCCAAAACAAGTGACTATCTAATAACCACTTATAAGGAGCTAAGTGACCTCTCACTAAGTTGCCATTAATTACTTCTCGACCTTAGGATGACTAAAATGGTTATTTAAGGTAAAGTTTGTTGCAATTCACTTCAAAAAATAATCATTTAACCAATCGATAATTATAGGTCAATTCTTAATTTGTTTTCATATACACATGTACTTAATAGAGTAAGTTTAAATAGAAAAAATAGCTATAAAAATTTTAATGAAGTAATAGGTTGATCTTTTCAAAATATAAATAATAAATTGTATATTTTGATAAAATTCAGTTATGATTTGTGATATTAACTTATTTATAAAGTGTAAATTGATGGTAATATTTTAAAAGTTGATTCATATATTTAACGAGAGATATATAAGGGAAAAAAGAAAGGTTGTCTAATCATATTAAAACAATAAAAAAAAATTAAAAAAGTGGAGGTCATTCTTTAAAATTCCCCAACACCGTATTTTTAACGTCAAACGTCTACAGAAACCAAAACCACTATGACACTATGGAAGCTATTGCAATGATAGGAAATTGTCATTTTGGTAAAAAAAATTTAGGTTAGCAAAGTAATTGACCATGCAAAAATAACATTTTAGCAAATATTGTCCTTTACCGTAATAAGCTTTAAGTTATTAACAATTCTTTGAGATTATTAAGCATTTAGAGGTTGTTTGGTAAAATTAAATACCAAATGCTAATGCTTCTAAGGCAATCTAGGGAATTTTAAAAAAACACCAAAACCCCATGTTGCGATTTAATAATACAAAAATCACCATATTATGCCTTCATGTATAAATATATATGGGCAAATGTTCTATGTTATTAAGTCAAAATATTCATTGTGTTACGTTCCACTAATAAAAAACTTTATTTATAATATTCTTTCATTTACCCTTTAACTTAATACCATAGTTCATATATGTTTTTTCTCATGATTTAGATATAAAGATATCTTGGTAGAATTGTAAAATTAACCAATTCCTAATACCTTTAACCCACTTCCCCCTTCACTTTTCTACTTTAACTTCCTTACATTTTGTTATTCATTTCTTGTTATTTTATTTAGTAGAATTAATTGTTTTTATTTTATTCTATATTGTTCCCAATAACTCTAATATATTTGGCATGAACATTGCAAATACGAGCCTGCTTGTATATGTGTGTGTATATATATATATATATATATACATGTATATATGCAAATATATATAAACATATGCATATTGTTTCTCATAGTGTTGTGGTACATGGATAACTATTATGGGATATAGTTAAGTTCATATTATGTAACAATATTAGTACAATATTAATATGATTATATTATATAATTATGTTTTATAATGTAAGTTAAGTTATAATGCTTTTCATATATATATATATTAGTACAATGGTCTTACAATTAGAATAGGACTTTACTTGAAATGGACATGTTGGAGGAAGTTTGTTAAGAAATTCTCTTTCTTGTTTTGTTATTAGTTCCACTCCTTTGCTACAAACTTTTATAAGAGTTTCAACACATTGTTTTATTGAAGATGATCGGATATAATATGAGTAAGATATAAAACCCTACTCATATCCTATCATATAAGTAGAAGTTTCCAAAATTTTTTAATCGAAATGTACGTTCTAACATTTTAAAACCACTATGAAACTTATACTTATAGAATTCAAGGGGTATAGAGCACCAAATGAAGCCTATACATTTTTCTTGTCTTTTTATAAATTTCAATTTCACACAATCTTTAAATAGAAAATTCTAGTTTCGTTTTTTAATTTAATGCCAAAAGATTATTTTTTACACTTGATTAATAGTTTTGAATGGGTATTTGTAAATATCCTTTTTTTTATTTTAATTTCATTATCACAATTTTAAAACAATTTCTTTTTCCTTCTACCATTAGATAAGAAAGATCATATTTGTAAATAGCTAAAAAAAAAGTATATAAATTATAGTTATGCATAAAACAAAATCGAACAGAATTGAATCGCATTGAATATACAATTATCAAAAATTGAAAGACAGAAACAAAAGATAGCTTTAAATTTAAGATTCTATCTTATGGACATGAGCCTACCCCCTAACCATTCACCACTCACCACCCCTCTCCCCCCCTCCCCCACACAACACTTTCCCTTTTTTATGGGATGGGTGGTATAGGAAAAACAACACTTGCAAAAGAAGTTTACAATCGTCTATTGCCTCATTTTGAAAATCATTGCTTTCTTGCTAATATTAGAGAAATTGCTCGATCTAAAGGTATAGAGTTTCTACAAAACAAGTTGATTTCTGACATTATGAATACGGAGTGGAAAAGTATTTCTAATATTGATGAAGGAATTGCGATAATTCGTGAAAGATTTTATAATAAAAAGGTTTTGCTTGTTTTGGATGATGTTGATGAGCCTTTCCAACTACAAGCTCTTATGGGAAAACGTGAATGTTTTCATTTTGGAAGTAAGATCATCATCACTACGAGAAATAGGAGCATCACAGATCAGGTGAAAGTTGACCAACCTTTTGAACTTACTGGTTTGGATTCCCATCAAGCTCTTCAACTTTTTAGCCAACATGCCTTTCGGAGTGATAAACCTCCAAAAGAATATACTGATCTTTCTTTAAGGATGATAAAGATAGCAGCAGGACTTCCTTTATCTCTTGAGGTTTTTGGCTCTTTGTTATGTGGTAAGAGTAAAAAGGAATGGGTTCCCATATTGAAAAAATTGGAAAAGGTTCCTCATAAAGAAGTCAGTGCCAAGTTGAAGATTAGTTATGATGCATTGGATGATCAACAAAAGCAGATATTCCTTGATATAGCTTGCTTTTTTATTGGACAAGATATGAAAATAGCAATCTACTATTGGGATGAGTGGGAATTTGCAGAAGAGGCAATAGAAGTTCTTGAACGAATGTTCCTAATTAAAATAGAAAAATACAACAACACAATATGGATGCATGACCAGTTAAGAGATCTTGGTAGAGAGATTGTTCGACAAGAACATATGGAGCTTCAAAACCGTAGTAGGTTGTGGGATAAAGAGGAAGCAAGAAAACTATTAGTGAAAAAAATGGTAAGCTTTTATTATTCATTTATGTCTCTTTTCTTTATTATCTTGAAGTCCAAAGTTTGTCTAAATTCTTTTAACATATTAATCCACAGACCAAAAAGGGAGAGAGACAATTTGAATTTGGTATTGAAAATTTTCAAAAATGTCAAGTAGGTTTAGAACTCTTTAAAATTGGCAAATTATAGCCCTAAATGTAGGTTTTTATATCTTATTATATTTGTTACTTATAAAAAAGTTATAGGATAAATTGTAATTATATCCCTTATTGATTTTATGTGCACTTAGCTCCTTATTTAAGAAATATGTATTTAGACCATTAGGTCTTTCTAAAAAGGTCTTTTAGAAAAAACACTAAAAATTAATATGACTAAATACAAAAACATATATTCAAAGGCCAAAAATGATAGAAAGGGGTGTATTTATAATTTACCTAAAATTATATAAATAATTAATTCATGATTTAGTTACAATTAGTGCACGAATATCATTTGTAAATTATTTATATTCTAATGCATTTTTCAAAACATGTAAATAAAAATATAAAAGCATACAACACTAAACATATGATATATCATATACGTTACTTTCACTGCTTACTTATATAATTGACATATAGCTAAATTTACACACTAATTAATTTATGTAAAATACATACTTATATTTTTAGTAGCAACTAACCCCAATATATATCTTCATATACTTTTCTCATTTATATTATAAAGAAAATAATTAAAACTAATAAATAAAACATTATGGTTCTTTTTGCTTTTGGGACATTTTTCGGAGTGAAAAAAGAAGAGTGTATTTACAATTATTAAAATATCATCCTTGCCTAAATAAATCATATTTCATATTATGTCATGTCTCACATGTAAAAGCTATAAATTTTATAATATATGTCTTATTTTGTAATGATAAGTAACCATATTTTTATATAACTTGTTGTCATACATAAAATAACATCCATAGCCATAAATAATATACTATTAAATGACACACTTGTGTTATATATTGCTTTAACATTATCCTTAAATAAATTACTCTTGAGACTTGAGCAAACATATTTTTACTTGTAGTTTGTATGGTGGTTATCATTTAACAAGTGAGAGAAGACGTCTATCTCTATAAAACTGCATAAAATAACTTTTCAACACTACATTGGTTGTCATTCATATAATTTTTTAGCTTAATAATATATATTACTGTGATATTTTTAGATTAGTGAGATATCAAGTTACCTTCATGCAATGCAATACTAGTGAATAATGCATGTGGAATGCTTCCGTCTTAAAAATAAGTGATAAAAAAGGTGCAAGTAGAAAGAATCGAAGTGTTGGAAGGTTGTTTGCTAAAAGAGATAAAGGATAGGTAAGATTTTTTCTTGTTATTTAGAATAGTACTTGGATGGCGAGATTCTCTCAAAATAAATGGTTTGGAGAAATAATACAGGTGTTTAGGACACCTAAGTGGAACATTTCGGTTTAATATTATAAATATATATATGTGTATATATTATATACTAATAGTTCTAAATTGAAATCAAACTAAACTTTCATTTGAACAAAATTTCTTGTCTTGATTTAAAAGTCCCTCAAACCAGGTCATATTCTTCCCTAATTAGTTTGTACCTTTTAGATATTATTCCTTTGAAAGTTCTCTTAGAAAACATAAGTGAAGACTTTTGCTTTCTGAAATATATTTTTACATCTATTGTAACAGGGAAGTTATAATGTTCGAGGAATCAAACTTTGGAAAGAGAACGGAGAAAAATACGACACCTTAATTGAAGATTTTGCAAGGCTACCAAATCTGAAGTTCCTTGAGTTTGATGGGTATGATCGCTATTACAAAAAGAAGTGGCATGAAAGGATGAAGCTGAACAACTTTTCAAAGAGAAGCCCAATTGTTTTCTCAAAGTTGAGATGGCTTTCTTGGTATGACTTTCCTCATAAATTGAACATGAGCAGATTTTCATTTGAGGACTTGGTGATGCTGAATCTCTCGTATAGTAAAATGACAAGTAGCTGGAGTGGTTGGAAGCGTATCAAGGTATACCGTACGCTCCATACTGTACATATATATATATCCATTTTATATTATATGATGTTTGTCCTAATGTGAATTTTAATTGCATAATTATTTCTATGTATACAGATGGCTAAAAATTTGAGGGTTTTGAATTTACATTGCTGTCGAAAATTGGTCAGAACTCCCGACTTCTCTTATCATCCAAAATTGGAGCGATTAGATCTTTCATTTTGTGAGAACCTGGTTGAAATTGATGAGTCCATGGGTAGGCTAGAGCACTTAGTCATCATAAACTTGCGGGGTTGTCAACGACTGCGTAAGCTGCCGAAAGAGCTTAGATGTACAGAATCCTTAGAGGAACTCTATCTTAATTTTACTGCCATCGTTGAAATTCCAAATTGGCCACCTATGAAGAGGCTAAGGGTTCTTGATTGCGATTACTGCGAGTATTTGAGAGAGATCAGTTCATTGGATCTTACTGGTAATATGACAGAGCTTTCATTTTCAGATACAGAGATCACTGAACTCCCCGACTCAATAGGAAATCTGGTAAATCTTCGAAAGCTTTCTTTAGCATCCTGCAAAGGTCTAAAAACACTTCCAGAATGTATTGGAGATTTAGTATCCTTGACAGAACTAGATTTGTTATGGTCTGGAATCGTTGTGCTTCCCGATACAAAGCTACCCCAATCTTTAATTTCATTAAAGTTGATTTGCCAAGAGACGCAAATTCCGGATCTTTCAAGCCTAATCAATTTGAAGATTTTGGAATTACGAACGCCATACGGTGGAGACTGTCCATTTGCAGCACACGATCCTGCCCTACCGTGGATTGGAAAGTTAACTAATCTAAAGAACTTGACATTAGGCCTTAAATACACTGTTAGCTTGCATGCTGATGTGGGCGCACTACCGCAGCTCAAAACACTAAGCCTTGTTGATAGTTACCAACCGCAAAGCATCCCGAAGCTCCCTAGAAGTTTAAAATATTTTAACATTGAGGTTTGCAATTCATTGGGGTCGTTAAAGGATCTACCCTCAGGCTTAACAACTTTAACAATAAGAAGATACAACTCATTGAGGACGTTATCACATCTCCCTTCAAGCTGTACAAAATTAGAAATATGCAATTGTGAGGCATTGACGTCATTTGAGATTGGCAGTTGCAAATCATTGAAAAACCTGCGAATATGGGATTGTGATCTTTCTAAAATTGATGGGCTTGAAATGTTGGAGAATCTAACAACATTGACAATAGGGTCATGTGTAAAGCTTGAGAGACTACCAGATTTGTCAAATTTGAAGATGCTGAAGTCCTTGCAAGTATGGTCTTGTCCCAATTTAATTGAGATTCCTGGTAGGTTAGAATCATTGGGCGGATGCGCTTTTATGGATTGCAAGTCGCTGGAGAGAATTCCAGATATACCGAACGCCGAAACTACGGGTGCAGACTTCTATATTAGTGGTTGTAAGAAATTAAAAAAGTTGTGTAACACTCAATTCAAGTTCCTTTAAACTCGTCCAGAGGTAAGATGCCACTATCCAAATGAGATGCCTTATTATGCAGAAGTAGTCTTTTAGTTTTACATCTCCTTTGTAATTTTATCGTGTATGGTCATCTATGCTTCCATGTTTCCCTTTTTCTTAAAAAAAAAATTCTTTTTGCTGCTTTTCATGTTTTGTTTCACGGTCTAAGTACTTTAGGTCAAATTGATTTTTTCTTTTTTTTTTTAGGTTATATAAAATTGTTAAACTTGTGATTTTATCTAAAATTGTTAGAGGATTAATAAAATTGAAGCATGAAATTGAAATATAGGAACACAATCTATGTAAAATTACATTAGAAAATTGCGGATGTATTTATATTTATTATTCAAAACTTGAAATATATGATAGAAATAAGTTAGAAATTGAAAAATCAAATTCATATACAGAAGAAAACTAAATAAAGTTGAAACGAAATTTTTTCCATTATAGTTTTTTGAAAAAAGTTATAAATTAAAAAGAATAAAAAATATTTCAATTCATTTTAAATTATTGATATTATAAAATAGTTTTTCTAGTAATTATCACTATTGAAGCTAAAACTTGGATAAAGACTACCAATATAAAATAAGTGACTAAAAGAGGGAGAGAGAAAAACAAAAAAATTAAAATAAAATGGGGAAGATGATGTAATATTGTAATAATTGATAACTTGTAAAAGATTAGTTGTATTTTTTCTATATTTTTTAGCTCGTTCAATTAAGTTATAAAAAATCAATAAATTCGATTAAAAAAGTAAGTTTCTACTAAATTTATATATAAATTTGATTAAAAATATAAATTTTTATATAAAAACAATTATATATATAAATTTACTCGATAAAGCTTGCTAAAATCGTTTAATAAATTTGTATACATAAAATTATGGTTTTGATAACTTGTAAAAGATTATGTTCATCCTATTTTAAGTTTACTCCTCTATGCATTTCCTTTCAAAAAGTTTGTGTACATATTTTTCTTCATTTGTGTCAACCAAGAACCCCATATCTTTTATTATCCAAGTCTGATATGGGTTTCCTCGAAAGCACTGCGACATTGGGGTTTACGAGGCTCATTTTCTTTTGTGATCCACCATATCAAATTTTACTGATACTGATTTTACTTGATTCTGGTAGCACGGTAGGTGCAAGCCACCATCTTATGCACAAATCCGTTACATAATCATCTACTGCTTTGGAGAATCGTTTCATTACCATGAGTCGTCGAGCTAGAGAAATCTTTTAACAGCTCTGTTTTTGAATTCTAGGTGGCCTATGCCTCATGTGAGTAGCCTATACTTCACTGGCGAAGAAAATCAGGTAATTTGCTGATACTTTTGAACAGGATGATCATTTAGGTTTATTATTCAAGAAACTTTAGAAGTAAACAAGGCAAATGCCCCATGTTGTTTGGTTTGACCAAAGATGGAGGCACGGTTTTCTTTTTTGCTTTAACCAAATGTTGGATGTAGTGGATGGTATGATCACAGCACATAGCCAGATGATGCAAAACTGAATGAACGAAAATGAACAAAATTTTCAATGTTTGGTCAATTCAATAAACGGGCAAAGCTATCTTTTATAATGATTCTTAATATCGTACCCTCCAAAAAATATTTTTTGAATAACCAGGGAGAAACTCATTCTTCAGCTTCGGCTACGCCCTAATGTGCTTTTAAGAGCAATTTAATGAACCTATTCCTTGTTTGTCTTTCTTTACATTTTCGGTTTCGATCAAGCTGATAGATGGATACATTGAGAAAAGATGTATGTTTTTGTCAATCAATGGTGCATGATGAACATTGCTCTTCTCATCAAATCAATAGTTTAATGAATATAACAAAGAGGCATATAGGGCACGTTCGATCCTTGTTTTTTGAGAACACTTTCGTTTAGGACCAAACAAGGGAGGGCATAGTCATTTCTTCATTTATGTTGGGTTCTCCATCAAATTGGGAATAGTGCAACTGCATCAAAATCATTAGGAAGTCTTCACGACATATTGGAGTCAAATGGACAGGAACTAGCTTTAAATGTTTGTAAATTGTTATTACATGGCTGCTATTTGTAACTATAGATTTCAAAAGAAATTTATTTTTGAGAATCTTTGGTAGCATTGATGATCCTTTGCATACTTCAAGTTTCTATTGAAATCCTACTTTTCCCATTATTCTATACAAACCAAATTAATTAACCTATCCTGTCCTCACAAATTACACCGATGCATCTTAGGCTAAAATTTGTCGATGGCAATGCAACTTCTAGTTTTAGCAACACAGTGAGTGTCAATGGATAACAGTAGTGAAAAGCATTCCTTTATTAGGGTGATTTGTTTCTTCTGCTAACACTACTGTAGTAGATGCACAAGCACTAACCAGGAAAAGTAGTTGAAACAATTTTAGCACAAAATATGATACTTTGTGTATCTTCCATATCATCTAAAAGCAAAATATGTACCTTCCACACTAACAATGGAAAGCAGGAGAGCAAGGATGATGGCGCAATATTTCTTTTGAAAGGAGGCCTTCTCATAAAGCATTGGTGTTTTTTGTCAAGTCTTATTGTTGGTAAAATTTTTCCTAAATTGAAAACTGCTACCTGCATGCAAAATGATTCTAAACATACTGCTGCAAGTAAACACTGACTTGCTTTTATAGATTTTAGGGAGATTGACATGGTAAGTATCATCAATGTAGAAATATAAGTAAAGAAGAGAACTGCTTTAATATAAATATAATGTGTAGGGAACTTAAGCATACACAAAATAGAGCACATAGCAATCTTCATCAGACAATAAAAACATTTCATCTCTTTAAATGCAGGAATTTCGCAAATGGGAAATCAAGAATGGTTTTATGTTTTCCTAGAAGTTCAAAAAATCTCCACCTTCAAAGTAGATCCCTTCCTTGCAGCTAATCAGTCAAACACTCTATTGTGTAGGAGAATCAGAGTGGATAGTTCGGGAACATTTAATGCTTGTGTTCTGTCACTGTTATTGTACATCTTGGATAGCTGCTACTGCTTGTACGTTATTAAACAAGTTCTAGTATCTTCATCCATGAGCTCTATCGCCATTCTGAAAAATGCAAAGCTGTGAATACTACCATGCCATGGTATTGCTCTATTTTGGATTTGCCCTTTACTTTGACTCAGCAATTGCAATTTAAAAAATAATGTTGTCAAACCGTAGATTTCAAACATGTTTCCTGTGGATGCTCTGTACTTTGCTAGTTTCAACAAGGGAATAATTGACTTTATAGGACTTCATGCTTTTCCCCTTTATATGCAGCATTTCCAATTTAGATTCACTAATTTTCCAAGTATGTTCTTTTATGGGCAATTCTAAGCAACATATTTAACGGGATAGAGTTTGCAACTTTACATAAAGTTGTTTTGTTTTGAGCTACCTATGAGTATAGCATGGAGAAGCCATTAAGAGCAGTTGGAAATAAACCGCTTCCTTCTGATGATTTCTACATTTGACAAAAGTATAAGGGCACACAGAAATATGATTCAGCTACCTATGCGTGGTTTGATGTTGATTTAGTACTGATTGTTGAGAAACGCCCCTACCATCTTATTCATCGAGCTACATGTACTTCAATTCCTTTCAAGTAAAGTTTCTATGAACGATGCAGATAGACAGAAGGTCCAGGAAGTATAAATATTTGTTTTTGGAGCTTTGTTTGGCTGCTGCAAATTTATGCCTGCTTTTCCTTCTCCAGCAACACTCAGAATGCAATGAGCATCTGTAGTACGAGGAGCTGTGGCCTGTGGATGATAATATATAACCTTTTGTATGCAAAAGGATATTTGAAAGTTGAGGAAATGCTAATACATTTTATATTCCCGATCCTTCTCGAATTGTTATTTTGCATCAATTTTTAATGTTTTCTACTGCGACTTTCACTCATAAATCACAATAGATATTTAGTTTTGTGCAAGGTAGGTGGATCTGACATCCTCTTTGCTTAGAACTTATGAGGTAGAAAAGGGAGATCTCCAATGTTTGATGAAGACCTCATACAACCAAAGCTACTGATACGACGTTATCCTTAGGCCATTATATTTCTTCTCACCTGAACAAGTAGCAGCATTTAAGGGGTAACTTTATAAAACTTCAAAAAAAAAAAAAAAGAAGGAATAATTCTAGAAATAGAAATCCTTGTTTAATATTGTTAAATACTTTTGCAAGTACCAGATAATAAATACAAAAACTGCAATAAAGCTAGAAAGTTGAAATTTTTTATACCTTCGGTTACGGAGTTAAATTTACCAAAGTACTAAAAGAGAAGATTACAACCCTAAGTAATACTTCTACCGATTAGTTTGTTAATTGATTTCAATCAAAATCCTAACCAAATATAAATCTTACAGCCATCTATAAGTTTAGACTTTGATCATAGAGCTCCATAAAATCAAAATTGGAGGTTTTAAGTTGAATTCACCCCGATTAATAGTATTGTGCGATGAACTTTAAACAATGCCCAAGTCGGCGCTTGAGAAGGGGTATTATAATATAACTTTGATTAGAAAACATAAACTTAATAGAATTTCAAATATCTAATAGAATTTCAAGCAATTGAAAGTTATAAAATACAATTTTTCCCCATCAAGTTCTTATAAAAACAATTGCAGTAAACTCCAAAAACTTTCACGATGACTACAGTAAATTGTGAATATAATTTTTGAAGTTAAGGAGTACCAAATATAAATTACAACTAATTTTTTTTCAAGTATTATCAAGGAGCAAACGTATTTTTAAGACTCTTCATGCATATTTTAATTATTATCATTTTTTAATAGATATAGTAAATACTACAGGAATATTGAAAGAGTGAAGTTATATGGACCTCAAGCTTGCAATTTTTTTTTTTCCCAAACATTATTACAGCAATTATGAAGAAGAGAAGAATCAAACCTAATCCATTGGATTGCAATACCAATATTCATACCATCTATGAAAGACTAACAATTTTAAGCCTCTAAAATCACTTTCTTATTGCGTTGAAAATAGTTATGCACTTATTTTTATATCATCTAAATTGTGTTTTTTACAAGCCAAAGTTTTAAGGAACAAATTTAAAATTTGAAATCCAAAAATTTAATAGGAATGCTACATACACATTTCCTTTTGGGGGGTGCAACAGAAGAGGGCAACAATATCCTTCCCAATTAGGCTACGGGGCATTATCATATATATCTCAATTGTTCTAATTTGATTAGCCAATAAGACATTTGCCTGTCCATCTTTTACTCTAAATTTTTTTATAAAAGAATAATTGCAAATCCTTCAAACTATTTATAGGTGGAGAAAACCCCTACATTATTAAAAGCAGCTTCATCCCTTCAAAATTTTTTAAATTATGTGGATATTTCCCAAACTTATTAAAATCTTACAATTCAAAGCACCATAAATAGCTACAGTTGTAAATGTTGATGATTCTCAAAAGGATTCTTCATCAAGTCAACAAAGCGAAATCACCCCAACTATAAAATGTGATTTCTTTATGTTTTGGTTTGATTCATTATCTATCTTAGATTAAGTTGAATTACACTATTAGTATTTAAATCAAACCTCTTCTCATTTAAACAAAAAAAAAGAGTAAAACTTTTAATTTTCAAATCATGTAAATATTTTAATCTAATCTTAATTATTTTTTCATTGTTCCTATCTATCTTCTTGTTTTCGGTCTTCAAAATCTACTATTTTTTCTTCACTCTCTTTCAAGCAAATCCACTCACTTTTACTATTACATAAGAAGTAAAATCACGATGATATAATATTATACAATTTAAATTGTTAAGTAATATTCCTCAATTCAAATATCAATATATAATTAAAAACTCCGATGACCATTATTATTATCAACTATAGTAAAAATCTTTAAAAACTGATCAAAATGATTAAATGTTCCAACTAAACTGTTCAATTATAATTTAATTAAACGCTGGAAACAAATTCAACCATAAACACTCATAATTTTAATTCTTTTGGGATGAATGTGCACTTTTTTCAATATTTTGTAGGAAGTTGTAAGTTTATAGAGTTTGTAAGTATATAAACAAGTTCAAAGGAATATTTACAATTAACCTTTAATAAAATATTTGGAAGATTCAACAAGACCTGAAAAAGAGGGAAAATATAATTTTGAAAACTTTCAAGTACTTCGATTTTTATTTATTCATAAAATGTTTCCTACAAATTGCTTCAAAAAGTTATATTTTATACGTGATTGATATAAAAGGGCAGGAATGAATTAAGCATTTCCATGGCTTAAAATGGTGTTTTCACTATGGAATTATAACTCCATTTGGAATAACAGTATCAAACTTGAACATAGATGACCAAATAGAATTCTATTCTACAACATTGAACAGATCTCACGTATCAAATAGGAGCACACTCCATGAACTACTAAGAACCTCACGTTAGTAATCCACTGGAAAAACATAAAATGATTAGTACAACAAATGCTGACAAATTACAACGAAATCATAGGAATTGAACTGGTTGTTATACTAACTCCGTTATTACTTCTGATCGGCGTTCTCGTCAACTTTTCGCCTGGTGTTCATCAGAATCTACACAATCCACGCATAATAATTCAGGACAATATGTAAAAAATATGAATTGTTCAAAAAACAAAAAAAAGAAAAAAGAAATTGAATTATGGCTAATTATTTGATTAATACCAACCTTTCTGAGCATGGCGTTTTCATTAGTGAGATTAGAGATTTTCTCTTGTAACTTGGAATTTATCTCCTGTAATTCCCCAGCTCTCGTTTCCAGATCACTCACATATACCTTCTTCCTTTCTCGTGCTTGCTGAGCTGAGACTCTATTCCTTAGCAACCTGAGGAATTTGAATTCATATTACTTAAAACTCTCTAATCTTTCTCTATATGAAACAATACTGGTAGAGTGAATTGATTGACCGATGTCCCTATTTCTGGGTATAACTTATTTTAATCTTTGATAATTAGGGCTATTTGAGTTTATATATTAAAAAAAAAAAAACTGTATCATATACGGCTGCGTTTCTTCCGTGTGTCGAAAATTATGCTAATGATCTTAAATTTGAAATCGCCTTATTTCACTTAGGATGACAAGTCTGACTATGGAAACTTTATCTAGGACGTAGAAAGGAATAACCGAGAAGCATAATGTTTAAACGAGTATATGATATTCTTATAAATAACTTAAGAAGTTGGATAACTACCGTGGAAAATGTCCATAAATGTCTTTACGCCGTTTACCTCTACACAGCCAGTAGTGTCTCCCATGGTTTGATCTTATTGCATTAATATTCAACAAATTCCGAAGCTCTAATTATAACAAATACTTTAATTAAAAATTTTTTTTAACGTACATTGCATAAATCAAGACTATAACCTGGAATCCGAGTCACACTCAATCGTCTCGAGCACCGAGTGATTTCATTAAAAGATCATCAAATTAGTGCAAACTCCGCACCAAATACGTAGTTGATTCTCACTTGTGAAATTTAAATTGAAGAAAAGCAATAAGAAACCATGATATGGCTATAACATATACATATACATATATATATATATATATATATATAGCGAGAGAGAGAGAGAGAGAATTCACCTCTTGAGCCTCTTATATTCCTTCTCGATCGGGTTGCGTCCTCTCCGCCGCTTGGTGGTGGCGACACCACTCTGGTTTTGGCCGTCGTGCTGATTATTGTTTTGAGCATTTACCGAATTCACCGGCGGCTGTGTCTCCACTTCTGGTACCGTAAATAAATCTTCATCCGTTTCCTCTGCAACCAAAATTTCATTAGCAATTTTACACACTTTCTTTAGTATATACTTAATCACATCACATAATGTATTAATAATGTTATAAAAATAAATTTTGAAAGAAGAATAGAGGGAAAAAAAATAAATAAATAATAAACAAAGCAAGCACCAACCTACTTTGCTCTTCTTGGCAGGGACATGATGAGAGAGAGAATCGATCACTACGCCACCAGCATCTTTCTTCTTCCAAGAAGAGAAGGTTCCCGGCGTTGTCTCCGCCACCGGAAGCTTGCGTTGGGCCTGGTAATTATAACTTGCCGCCATGCTATCCAAATATACCCTAAGACGACAAAACACTCTATAATCTATAGTAAGCGTCACAAAAGCTTGTAGAGACGGAAATTGTAGATGGATGGGTGTATATATGTGACAAGAAGGAGAATGTCGTAAGGTTGCTGGTTTTCGGTCAACTGAATTTAGGTGTGCAAATGGAATTTATCAATTTAAGTATATGTTGTACGTTAGAAGGAGATTGGATTGTGTGACTCGTCGATTTGCGGAGAAAGTAGGGGACTTTTGGTGGAGGAATGGACACGTTGATGCATGGAGTACCGATCAATGTCGTTGTAAACTCATAACTACGTCGGACTTCGGGAGTGGAGTGGAATCGCGCAACGTTGTACTTCGCACAGTTTTGCACGTTATCTACATCATATGGCTAGATACATTTCCCCAGCAATCTTTCTTGGGAAAAGTTATTTATTAATAGGTCATTTATAATTAAATCCATAGTAATATAAATGGTTTTTTTCTCCTATAGGATTTATCTACTGTACTGTCACGTATTCTCATATATCACATATCTCATATATACACATACATACACATATAGACACAAAAGTGATGCAAAAAGTAAAACAAATACTCCTTTTGCATCAAAGTTGAATAGAATAAAGATTCATACAGTATAAAATAGAATTATAATAGATAGTAAATACTTATTATTTAGTTTACTTTATAAGTAATACCATCATATCTTCAATGAAAACTTTGGTAAGGTGAAAATTGGACTAATAAAGAGAATTCATTTCGCAACACGATGAAATAGTAATAAAGACGAAGTCTTTAATTGCAAAAATCAAAATAAACACCCTAAATCTACAAAGACTTCGATGGGGTCTTTGTGGAGGCACCATTGAATTATCGGACTTCGAAGGAGAAAAGTATGGAAGGCTTCCATGGAGAAAAAGCATCGGACTAAGGAAGTACTGAATTTTGACTATTGAAGTATCCTATCACGAAGAAAAGCAAGTATCAAAAATTTGATGAACTCGATAAATATCAAACTTGTGAAGAGAGACATTTTGATGGACAAAAGGAAGAGAGAGAGAGTAAAAAAGAGAGGGACCAAAGGAGAAAGGGAGAGAAAGACCAATGAAGAAGATGATAGAGAGAATAGGGCTCTTTGATTTTTCTAGTTTTGTGTTTTAATTTGGTGGTAAAATGGTGTAATTTTCGAATTTAAATGAGAATATTTTGGGTGAAAGAAGGGTGGAAAGTTCATAATTGTAATCCATGAGTTTAGATGAAGGATCCCTATTCAGCAATTTTAAAAATTGAAATTTCATTCTTAATTACTAATTTTGGACTAAAATTCAAGTGATGGATATAACATGCCATTCCCCCTGAATGAATAGGTGGGATGGACTCATATATATATATATATGTCATGTATTATGCAAAGCCTCGTTTAGAGGAGATAACATAGTGCTTGATAGCAAATAAAAACCATTAAAATTTAGAATTATTATCACTTTGATTATAAAATAATTTTATGTGATTAAATTATTATAGTTTATTGATATAAATACTGATATTTTAATAAGATAAATCATATTAGAATTTCTTTCTTTAAATGTTAATTATAATAATATTAATATTAAAAAAGTAACCACTTGTAGAATTTTAATTTATACAATCCTGTAGTTAAGAAGAAACAAACCATGCATCGGAGAGATTCTATGGTCCTATCCTTATTTTTAACAACACCAATCTCATCTTTCATCTCACCACTTATTCATATTATTTTAAATATAAATCATTGAATCAACATTTCATTTAATGGTTGAAATTTAAATGAATGCAAATTAAATGTTAGATTAAGGTGATACCAGTCTCATAAAAAATAAGGATGAGACTATAAAAAAATTTCCATGTATCATTATCTGAAAAGAGTGCTTATATCTTCCCTTTCAATCTACTTACAAATTTTGGGAAGGATATACGTTATTATATCATTATCTACCATCATATATAATATATATACACTTATATATATTACATAGTTGGGTTTTAGATAGGTGAGGCTAATAACAAAATCTTACAGTAAGAAGAACTCATGAAAGAGAAAAAGAAAAAACAAAACGATCCATTTATTATTATATCATACAATAGACTTTTCTTTTTTTTTTCTGTTTTCATTTTTTTATAGTATAGGGATGTAAACTGTTACGCCCCATAGTTACAAATTCGTAATAGTCCCGCTGTGTAAACAATACTATGATGGTAATTGGCTTCATAGTACTTACCATAGACATGATCAAAACAAGGCATTGATGATTCCTCGCTTTGAAGTAAACAATTTAATTAAGTGTTTAGCTAAAGTTACAGTAGTTATCAAGAACTTTAGGTCAACATACATAATTACATGTATATTCCACATAACTTGTTACTCTTTAAAGTCATAGAGTTGCAACAGTCCCACCGTGTAAACCATTCTATGATAATAACTGAACTCACAGTACCTACCATAGACATGATCTACATAAGTCATCGACGACTCTTCACTTTGAAGTAAACAGTCCAATTAAAAGTTGAGTTAAAGTTATAATAATTAACAAGAACTTTAAGTCAACATATATATTATTACACGTACATTCCACAGAACTTCCTGGGAAATTCTACATTAACGTAACAGTCAACTAATGTACATATCAACTATAAGTCTTTTAATCTTAAGTTACTAAAGAGACTCTAGATATACATCAACTACTAGGCGAATTGATCCTCACACTCCAGGCTTCAAAAGAAAATAACCTTTAGGTAGTTATAGGGCGGCATAATACTCGGAGTATTTAGAAATCAAGACCTGTAAAAGGATCTATACGAATATGAGCAACCACAACTCAGTAAATTGAATTAGAGATTTATGGATATATATAAACACAAACAAGATTATTAAGCAATTATTTTCATGCAATGCAACAAGCAAGTATCATCACACAACATAGTCCGGTTCATTGTGAAATCAGAGAAATTTCACGTACTCTAATTCGAGTTGAGGAGTTTTTATGTTATACACTAGCTTACAACTAAACCCAGGTTTGTGCAATGGATATACTGCACGTCCTGAGACTGTCCTTCGAACTAACGCCCTCATCCTCACCGTAACCTTCTCTCCTATCACTTAGTTTGGCTAAAGATAAGGAAAAAGCCAATTTGCTATGCAGCGCTATCTTTGTTGAAGGTGTCAGTGTTGGTTGGAAAATCCTAATGATCTCTTAAAGGGTTGCAATAGATGACAATTTAGGGTATTAAAGTCGATTAAGATTAAGTTTCATTTAAGGTGTTTAGACAATTTCACACCAATCCAGTCATAATACACAATCAATCACAACATAAATTTCAACACGAATTCAGATACTCAAATACATGTATAAACTACTTACAATCACAATTATACAGAATCCTAAGTCTCTAAATACCATAAAATAGTACTTTAATACGATAAAGTAATAACCCAACTTACTTGGAATTATCGGTCGCCTAATTACTTAATTGCAAGTTGGTTCATTTCTGGGTATCCTATAATACAAATACATCTTTTTAGTACTTATACTTTAATGATACATATTCTAAGTTACAGTTTAACTCACTTCTCCATGTATACTTATTATTTATTAATAATTCATTTTACCTTATTTCGGGGTCCGGTTTCTAAATTAGATTCCAGTTTTGATTTTACATTGTCTCTAACTACAAGGAATTCTAAATACGCTCGAATCCTAATATGAAATTAATCACATTAAGCTCGAGTATTCTATTATCATATTCGTTTTACCTTATTTCGAGGTTCAGTTTCTAAATTAGATTTCAGTTTTGATTTTACATTGTCTCTGACTACGAGAAATCCTAAATACACTCAAATCCTAATATGAAATTAATCACATTAAGCTCAAGTATTCTAATATTATATTGGGTCCTAATTTAGTGTTCTAACTTATTCGGTACACTCTAATCCTAATTGGGGTACCGGATTTACTCTCGATGTAAGGAAATTTTGCATTTTTTATACAATTACCTAAAATTAAATTTTGTTTTAGATTTATTATGTATTGATTTTTATTATTATATTATCCAAATAAACCTAATTTTTTATATTTATTAAATTTCCAATTCCACATATTCCTAATTTCTTACAATTACTACATAATTTCTATATTAATTACACTTAACACTCCAAAAATTAGGATTAGGATTAGGATTAGGATTAGTTTTTCACATCAGAGATTAACTTCCTTAAATATCTAATTACCATCTAAATCAGTAATTAATCACTTAATCACCTAATTAACCCAAAATTACCCAATTTTTTTCATCATTTTAGGGCTAAAAAATTACTTAAAAATTTTGAAAATTAATTTTTAAAAAAATGGCTTTATAACACTGTTCTATATCACATAAGCATTTTACAGAAAAAATTCGAGCTCCAAACTACACTCTTAAGTCTATTTATTTTTAGTTCTAATTATGCTCGGTTTTACTTAATTTCTTAAGAACCCTATATTTACAAATGTGATTAAACTTAATCACTATTTTTGTTAAATCTACATACAATAAAACCTTAAAATAATAGATTTCATAATTTTCTAGGCAAAATAAATAATTTTAAGAAATTTTACAAAATTGGAGAAGATGTGAGACTCACCTAGTCCGATAGCTTTTTGGCCTCCAACACTGGTTTAGGTGTGTCGGTCGGTCTCGGCGGTGGGTTTGGAGTGGGGTAGTGCTGGTAGTTCGATTCCAGGTGGTGGTGGTGTGTGGGTTCTGTCTTCTTGCTTCCTTTGCATAGATTTGGGGAAATTTTCTAAAACCCTAATTTTTTTTTCCAAATTTCGGTGCTCTCAATTTTTCCAAGCTTCTAACTATCCAAATGAGTTTTGTAATTTTTTTCTTGCTATTTATAGAGCATTGTAGTAATTATTATATATTAATTAGACAAGACAATGCTTAAATCTCTTCCAATTTGCCTTTTATATTGCTTGTTTTTTATTGGTTAATTTTTCTTCTTTAATTTCTGACCTGCCATGACCAAATCTAGGTCAGTCCCTATTCCTCTGATTTTTTCCTTAATTATTTGATAATTTTCTTTAATTATTTAATATGTTTCTAGCTAATTTCAAAGAATTTAGGTAATTTCGCGTATTTTTATCTACACGTAAATACATGTAGAGTACAAAAAAACATTCCTAATTATTATTTAGGTCATTTTATGATTTTTAGTATACATATAATCTATCTCTAGCAATTTATTAGTTATTAGATTGCACTTTTCGTCTTTTCTATAATTAACAAGTATTATACTTAAAATTTGAAAATTTTATAGTCTCTTATTTTACTATTATTTTTTTATATTCAAGTTGACGGGGTCATTTTTACTAATATTTCTAATTATAGTTTATAATTTAAGTTTGATCGGATCCTTTAACCGATCACTCTAAACTTTATGTACTAAGTTCAATTTTACAGTCACTTGGTTTAACTTGAAGGCTTATATAAACTTCATTTGATTAAAACAACAAAACATGACAACAAACAAACTAAACTACCCAACCAAGCCCATTGGTCTATTCTCATTATTTAGAGGATTACCTATTATGCCTTAGAACGATAAAGTCGTAACAATCTCACCGTGTAAACCATTTTAAGATAAAAGCTTATTATACAACTATTATTTTAGACATGATTTACATAAGGCATCCACGACTAACCTGTTTTAAAGTAAATAGTTGATAAATTAAATAAGTCATTTATCTAAGAAAGTATGAAAATATATAAATATATACTAGGATTCAAATATTATAAATAATGTTTGCAGTATTTCAATGTATTATATTTTCTAAGTAATATATTATTTGAAAATGAAAAATTCTACAATAAGAGCTAAGACCTTAAAGATATATCTATTCTTCAAATGTATTTTCTTACTCCTTAGGATCCAGTAGTTATTAGCTTCATGGTAAATATAGGTCGACTCTTAATTAGCACCTGCAATAATGTCTATAAGGATGTGAGTAACTACAGCTCAATAAATTGGGGTAGAGACTTAAAACTATACTCCAAATACAAACAGAGTTATCAAACAAATTAATTAGACATAATGCATGTACAAACAAATAGCATTGCACAACGTTGTCCAGCTTGTTATGAGATTAGAGAAATTACACCCGCTCTAATCCAAATTGAGAAGTTTCTATTTAATGCAACAGCTCACGACCAGACCCAAACTTGTGTGATGAAAACATCGCTTATCCTATGATTATCTTTGAATCATTAACTTCACTCTTACCGCAATTTTCTTACTTGTCACTTAGTTTGACTAAGGATGAAAAAAGAACCAATTATGCTATCCAGTATTATCCCTTTCGAAGGAGTCAGTATTTGGCCGAAGAATTCTAATGTTCCTCTAATGGGTTACTATGTAGGTCCAATTTAGAATTATGAGTCAAATATTTAGTTAAATCCTATTTAAGGTGTTCAATCATTTCAAACAAATCACATAAATACAAGCTAGAACAATAAAATAGATTCACATTATCAACTCAGAAACAAGCACATGCGTACAGTCAACTATCCAATAAGTATAATCAAGTACAATTTCAAGTCTCTGAGTACTAAAAATTAGTACTTTGAAATATAATAGTGTACTAATCTCAACTTACCTGAACTTCTCGTTTGCTCATTTGAGGTGTGACTTGCTTAAGTTATTGCCAATCATCTCTATAATATAAACGTTGTTTTAGTTTTCACATAACTACCATAGATTGATTTTATTTTATAACACTTATCTTTAGTTTGAGGTTTTAGTATACGTAATTATTCAAGTTTTTAAGTCTTTTAAAGTTATTCCTAATTTAAGCTGAGTTTTGATTTAGTTTTGAAGTCGGTTTTTAAATTAGGGTTTTAACTCAGTTTTCGATTAAATATTTTATACGTAAACCCTAGAAAATCATTTCGACACGTAATGTGAAATTAATCACATTGTTTTTTAGTATTCTAAATATTGTTTTCAGTCCTTAACTAATGTTCTAATCCGTACGATACATTGTAGTCCTAATTTAACTATCGAATTTACTCTCGATATAAGAAAATTTTATATTTTTCATATAATTACCCTAATTTAAGTTTTCTATCAGATTTATTATATATTATTATTATTATAATAATATCAATTTTCAACCTCATATGTTCTTACTCATTAATTTCCTATACGTACATATTAGACATCATCACCAAATATGTCTATAATTTACACATTTAATATTCCTATCACTTCAAATATCATCTTCTAATATCAACTAACATCACAAACTACCTAAATTCATCCCAAATCAGTATTTATACCTAATTTCTATAAATTACAAAATTAACTTAAAATATATCATTTTTACCTATGACATATATACTACATATTTCCCTAATAATTACATCTAACACCTTAACTGCTATAAATATCATACTTCATCAAATTTGAACATTCTAAAACGTATAATTATGCACTAAATTAGTAATTACTCGGTTAATTACTTAATTAACTCAAAATTACTCATTTTATACATTATTTTAAGGCTTAAAAATCATCTAAAATTTTCAAAAATTAATTTTGAGAAAAAATCTTCATAACACTGTAATATGTATCCCAAAATACAAAAATTTTGAATCTAAAAATACACTCTTAAGGCTATTTATTTTTAATTTAAAATTATGCTCGATTTTACATAGTTTTTTAAGTACCACGTATTTCCAGACATAATTAAATTAAACTAGTATTCTTTCCTAAATCTTCATTTTTAAAAACATTAGAATACCAAATTTCATAATTTTTTTTAATATAATTGATAATTTTAATAAATTAGATAAGTTAGGGCTGAAATCAGACTCACTTTGATTTAAACTTCCGGCCACTAATGGTGCTCCTATGGGTGTTGGTTGGTCTAGGCAGTAAGGAGTGGGTGTTGTGGCGGTGGTGGTTCGGTTTCATTAGTCGTAGGTTTGGGCTAAATGCTCTGATTACAAAGATTTTTTGTAATTTTTGAGAAAAACCCTAATCCTCTCTTGTTTCAATTCTCTCCAATTTTTTAGACTCTAAATAGACCAAATGAGCTCTTGTAGAGTTTTGGGTATTTATAGAGCTACCTAGGATTTTTTCTCATTAATTTGAGTTGGTAATTGTCTTATCTTCTTTCATTTTTTACTTTTTAGCTGGATCATTTTTATTGGTTAGTTTTATTTCTTCAATTCCAAGTTGCCATGAACCATTTTTGGATTTTTCCTCGTTTTTTCATATTTTTCTTAATTATTTATGAATTTCATTTAATTATTTAGTATTATTTTAACATATTTTCGATATTTTATGTAATTTCGTGTATTTTCACCTACATGGAAATACATATATGATACAAACAAATACTCCTAAATATTATTTATATTATTTTATAATTTTTAATGTACATATAATTTATTTCTATTAATTCGTTAGTTATTGGAACTTATTTTCAGCGTTTCCAATAAATAACGAATAATTTATGTAAAATTTAATATTATAATAATTTATTATTAATTTTCCGAAATCCAAATTTGCGGAATCATTTTTACTAATATTCTTAGTTTCATCTTAAAATTTGGGTTGGATTGGACAATTTGTTCAATCTTCTTAAATTCTACGAACCGAACCCTGAACAGTTGATTGTAGAGCTTACATTTCCACTCTCCTTAAATTCATTAACTAATTTTGATGGGAAACTTAAAGAAGACCAACTTGCCCCCTATTCTAAGGGGCCACTTGAGCTCACTGGTTCACAAGGTGGGTCTTTATTCCTTTATGTGGCTTTATTTTTCAACATACTTTAAAATTTTCTTCTAATTGCTCATGGTTTGCTTTATGTGATACATTACCATAGACACTACAACCAAGTGATACGCGAGGTAAAGGTCTTCCATAGTGAGGCGTTTAGCCCATAAAAGGGTTGCAGAGAGGCAGAGTCTTCTTCTAAACGTCATTACAAAGAATTCCATAAAACTAATCAACGTCTTTGTCATTCTATTATCAAATAGTAGAGTTATAGGTTAAGCTTGCCAAAGAGAGGTAGGGGCGAAAGGAGGTCATTGAGGAGATTGCTGCATTCAATAAGCAATTAGAGGAAGAGTGTAAGTGTTCCAAACTGTGACTAAGAACTGATAAAGCCAGTTGTTGGATGGGTCTAACCTTGTAAAAAGCTTAAAAGAACTAATGGAAGAACATGCGAAAGGAATGAATAATGAATGAAAGGTAAGCAAAACCCACGAACAGCTCCAAAAAATATGACGTACCAATGGAATTTTCAATGACTCACTATACAATTCGATATGACATACAAATTGGTCCGGTGATTTTACTCGCTACCTAGCTTTTCTTAAGAGTTAAGATAAGAGTGATGTTGAGAATAAACAGAGCATTTACGTAAGGAAGAAAAATACTCAAGTGTATTAAGGATGATTTATCTATCCTTACAACTATAAATATAAGAGTATTTATACCCATAAGTTAGGGTAACTTGCCTAAAAAGGAAAAGATAAAAGAGTATTTTCTAAGAAAGTAATGTATAAGGTACAAAATGATAAAAATGAATATTTAAGAAAAATAATCATTAATGCAACGAATTCTACATATGATACTATACATGTGGCGAGACTACATTGGTAAGGTTGTTTAGAGATGCGGACAAAAAGTCCAAACAGTAGGCTTGTTTGAATAGGGATGGCCTAGTTAGTCTGGAGTCTCTCTTTCTTAGCTTCTCGATAAGGAAGACGCCAAGTAATTGATCAGCTTAGGCAGGAATGAGTAATCTTTAATTTGGTGTACTATAAAAAGATGGGCAGTCATACAGCTTGGCATGAAGGGTGACTTAGTAAGGAAGTACTCGGCCTCAATAGGGGTCAACTGAAACAGGAAGATTCGTCGTGCCAGTCCGATTCCTATCATTCTCTCTAGGTTGTTTTGGATTTGGGATCAAATCTGAATGGTCTTCGTTCAGTTCTCCATTAGGGTGATATGAACTAAGGTCGGTAATATTGAAGGCATCAGAAACCCCTTATAAGCATTGTCGTTGATCTTTTAGAAGATTCTGAAAGGTCTTTCTATTCTTATAGATAATTTGTTCCTTCTCTTGTTCGAGAACTATTCCTTGTTGAGATGCAACCTCACCAAGTCTCCTAGTTGAAATTGTTTAGCCGTTCTACCCTTAGTCTTTTCTCATATCCTTCTAGTAGCTTGGTTAATGTACCAAGTAACCTTATCATTTATGTGTTGAAGGGATTATGCTCTAGCTGAGGCATCAGGGTCCTTTTGCGTGGGTACTAGTACAAGGGCGTACTTGAGGGACAACTCAGGATTGAACCCATAGACAACCACGAAGAAAGTTTACTTAGTAGTGTCATGTACTATTCGGTTGTAGGCGAACTCGATCACTAGTAAACAAACGTCCCAATCAGCTAATTCTTGCCTACTGCAGCTTGGACCAGTGACCCCAAAATGCAATTAACCACCTCTTCTTGGCCATTGATTTAAGGGTGACATGAGGTATGAAAGAGTAATTTAATCCCTTATCGACGCTACAAGGTTCTCCAGAAATGGCTCAAGAATTTTAGGTTTTTGTTGGAGATTACATTTCTTAGCATACCGTATATCCATATAATCTCCTGTAAGAAAAGAGAAGCAATAGCCGAGGTGTCATTAGTCTTGGTGTAGGGTACGAAGTGTACCATCTTGCCAAACCTATCCATAACGACCATTACAGAATCTTTGCCTCGCGTAGTTTGTGGTAGTCTGAGCACAAAGTCCATGCTCAATTCAATCTATGGCCTCGTTGGAATAGGTAGGGGCATTACTCTCCCTTACTCAGCTCGGTACTTAGCTTTCTTTCACATGACACAGCTTTCCATAACTCGATGTACATCTCTCCTCATTCTCGGCTATTTAACAGTTCATAGGTCCTTCTTTCTCCAAAATGTCCGAAGAATCCTTCACTATGAGCTTCCTTAATTAACAACTCCCTTAAGGAATAAGTCAGCATACACAGTTTCTCACTTCGAAACATGTAACCATTCTTCATATGATACTCGTCCATTGTTCTTTCATCAATACATCGTGCAAGTATGGGCCTAAAGTGTGGATCTTCAGAGTACTGCTCTTTGATATTTACGAACCTAAACAGCTGGGTCTGTAGTTTAGATAAAAGCGCATGCCTTTTTGAAAGAGCATCTGCAACTATGTTGCTCTTTCCTAGCTTATATTTTATTACAAAATTGAAACCTTTAAGGAATTCAACCTATCTCGCCTGCCATTTCGACAACTTGGTCTAACTTAAGAGGTACTTCAATGATTCATGGTCAATATATATAACAAATTCTTTCGGTAGTAAATAGTGTTGCCATATTTACAGTGCTCGGATTAATGCCAAAAGTTTTCTATCATATACGGAGTAATTCAACTGAGGCCCTCGGAGCTTTTCACTGTGGAAGGCAATTGGCCAACCTTCCTGCATTAGGACAGCGCCTATTCCCGATGCCTGACGTGTTGCATTCCAAGCAAAAATTTTTGTCAAAGTCAGGTAGTATTAACACCGAGGCAGATGTCAATCTTTTTTTTTTTTTATCTCGATAAAACTTCTCTCCTCGTTTTCTCCCCATTGGAAGTCAGTGTTTTTATTTTTTAATGTGGTAAATGGTGCGGTGAAGGTGCTGAAATTCCTGATGAATCGCCTATAGAATGAAGTCAGTCTGTAGAAACTTTTCACATCGGTACAAGTAGCAAGAGTCGACCACTCAACAATTGCTCGGATCTTCTCATCATCGACTCGCAAGCCTCCCCTACTGACTATATAGCCTAAAAATACTTCCTCTTAGCAAAAGCAACATTTCTTTAGATTGTTCGATAGCCTCTTGACATGGAGGATATCCATGGCTGCTCTGAGATTTTCATAGTGACTCGGCATGTCGGCACTATAGACTAGGATTTCGTCAAACTATACTATGACACACTTCCCTATGAAATCTCTTAATACATGGTTCATTAGTCTCATGAAAGTGCTCGGGGCATTTGATAAGCTGAAGGGAATGACCATCCATCCGTAAAGTCCATGTCGAGTCTTGAACGCAGTCTTTCACTCGTCTCCTAGCCTTATGCGGATTTGATGGTAGCCAGATTTAAGATCAATCTTACTGAAAATCTTGGCTCTACTGTGTTCATCTAACATGTCTTCTAGTCTCGAGATTGGATATCTGTATTTGATCGTGATTTTGTTCACAGCTTGGCTATTTACACACATTCGCTAGGTTTCGTCCTTTTTCAGTACTAGAAGTATAGGCACAATAAAAGGGTTGAGACTTTATCTTACATAACCTATCTCCAGCAACTCATTAACTTGACATTGAAGCTTAGAAGCCTGCTTGGGATTCACCCGATAAGCTGGCTTATTGGGCAGAGCAGCGGTGGGTACTAAGTCAATGCAGTGCTCTATGCTTTAAATTGGGGGTAACCTCTTAGGTAATTATTTTGGGAACAGGTCGGTCAACATATTCATCTAGCAACTCCTTGATTTCTTAGGGTAGCTCACCGTGCTCCTTTACTTCTAAAAGTCACCTAACCAACATAAGGGTTAGCTCGTCTGCTCTGATGATCTCTTGAAGCTTGACTCTACTCTACTCATCACTAAAGCTTTCTTTGATCCTCGAGTAAGTTTCGTTTGCAACTTATGGATATCTATTGATGGCATCGGGTTCATTGTGATTTTCCGGTCATCCTTTTTAAACATGTATGTGTTCTTATAGCCATCATGGATGACTCTCTTATCAAGTAACCATGGCCTATCTAGCAACATGTGGGAAGTACACATGGGTAGTACGTTGTAGAGAATTTGGTCAGAGTAATTCCTTATAATGATCGGTAGTAATATTTGTTGAGTAATATGTAATGCTCCTTTCTCACTTAACCAGTGTAGCTTGTACAGCATCGGATGTGCAACGGTTGGTAACTTTAGTTTTGAGACAAGATCGGTTGATGTCACATTTGTGTAGCTTCTACTATCCACGATGAGAGTACATATCTAATCATTTACGTTGCGAATGGTATAAAACAAATTCTCTCTTTGCTCCTTCTTTCGTAAAGGTTCCACACTCATAGTGTATTGGACAACTATGAGTAACTGATCTAGGTCCTCAGTTAATATGTCCTCCTCAATCAGCTCTTTCTTAGCAGGTGTAAACCCCAAAACTAAGCCAATTGACCGTAGGATTTAACTTATAACATAAGTTTTGGACGATCGGTTAAGGAATTCGATTAAACCCCAAATTATAAACTATTGAGAAGGATATGAGTAAAAATGACCCCGTAAACTTAAATTTAAGAAAATAAGTAATAAAATAAGAGACTATAAAATTTTCAAATTTTAAGCATAATAATTGCTAATTACCGAAAAGACAAAAAGTGTAATCTAATAACTAATAAATTATTAGAGATAGATTATATGTATACTAAAAATTTTAGAATGACCAAAATAATACTTAGGAATGTTCACATGTATCCCATATGTATTTACGTATAGATAAAAATACGCGAAACTACCTAAATTAGCCAAAAACTTAGTAAATAATTAAAGAAAATTATAAATTAATTGTGGAAAAATAAAAGAAAATCAGAAAAGTGTAGAATGATGCAAAGTTAGTCATGGCAAGTCAGAATCTGAAAAAGAAAAATCAACTAATTAAATTAGAACAACAAAAAGCCAAAAATTTAAGGATAAGGCAATTGTCTTATCCAAATTAATGCACAATAAATCCCCTAAAGCCCTATAAATAGCAGGAAAAATCTAGGAACTCATTTAAACAGTTAGAAATCAGAGAAAATTAGGGAGAGTCAAAAATTGAGAGAAAAATTCGGTTTAGAAAAAAAAAATAAGAAAAACTGTGCAGTTAGGGCTTTTAAAGGGAACCCTTACTAGACGAGCAGCTAGAAGTGGACACAGTGCCCAGGCCAGCCGACAAGGCCACAGCGGCCCGCGGTGGCCAGAGCCACCCAAATCGATAAGTTCGATTTCCAGCCCGATTCTTGTGTAATTTTGTAAAAATAGTAAATACGATTAGAAAATTATGAATTTTGTTATTCTGGGATATTTTTGTATGTAGTTTGTAGGAAAAATATTATTTTGACGAAAACATGTCCCTTAATATAGGGTTTTTAAGAAATCATGTAAAATTGAGCACATTTCGGTTTAGAAATAAATGACCTTAGGAGGGTAGTTTGGAGCTCAATTTTTTTCTATAGGATGCTCATATGATATAGAACAGTACTATAAAGCCATTTTTTTAAAATTACTTTTTGAAAATTTTAAGTTAATTTTTAGCCCTAAAATGATGGAAAAATTGGGTAATTTAGAGTTAATTAGGTGATTAGGATATTAATTACTGATTTAGATAGTAATTAGATGTTTAGGGATGTTAATCTCTGATGTGGAAACTTAACCCTAGTCTATGGAGTGTTAAGTATAAGTAATGAAGGTGTTATGTGGTAAATGTAGAAAATTAGGAATATGTAGAATTGAAAATTAATAAATATGGAAAAGTTAGGTTTAATTAGATAATAAAATAATGAAAATCAGAACATAACAAATCTGAAACAAAATTCAATTTTAGGTAATTATATGAAAAAGGTAAAAATTTCTCACAACATGAGTAAATTTGGTACATTAATACGGATTTAAGTGTACCGGATGGAATAAAATGCTGACTAGAGGTAGTGATCGTATTTAGGATATCTGGAAATAATGTGGTTAGTTTTACATTATGAGTTGAAACAAATTTCTAGGGTCCGGGTACAAAATAGTACTTAGAAATCGAACTACAATCTAATTTAGAAATCGATGCGGAACCCGAACCTAACCCCAAACCTAGAATAATTATAAAAGACTTAAGACCTAGATAATTAGGTATATTAAACCCTAAACAACACATAACAATAAGCGTTATAGGATAAAACAAACTTATAATAGTTATATGAAAAGCTGAAACCACGTTTATGTTATAGGGATGATCGGCGATGGCCTGAGCAAATCGGACCTCAAGTGAGTGAATGAGGAGTCGAGGTAAGTTGGGATTAATACGATGCTGTATTTTGGAGGCTTAAGATTATGCTTGGTGGTGCTTGTTAGATAGTTGAATGTGTGCATGTGCTTGATTATGGGTGATGCTATGACTCTATTTGTTGCTCTGGCACGTATTGTATGGATTGTATGAAAAGATTGATCACCCTAAACTGGACTTAATTAAATATCTGACCAGTAATCATAATCGGACATGCATGGCCACCCGTTAGGGGAACTTAGGACTCTCCGGCCAAATACCGACCCCTTTGAAAGGGATAGCATAGGATTACAAAATGGTCCCTTCTTCATCCTCAGTCGAACTAAGTGACAGGAGAGGAGGTCGCAGCGAGGGTGAAGACAGTGGTTCGAAGGTAGTCGCGGGAGGAGCAAGGTCTCCATTACACAAGCCTGGGTTTGGTCGTGAGCTGTTGCATTAACGGCAACTCCTCAACCCGGATTAGAGCGGGCGCAATTTCTCTAATCTCACGACTGGCCGGACAACGTCGTGCGATGGCATTTGCTTGCATATGCATTGCACCTAATAAGTGATTGAAAACCTTGTTGTGTTTTGGTATGGTTTTAAGTCCTCCGTCCTAACTTACTGAGCTGTGGTTGCTCACATTCCTATAGACATCGTGTAGGTGCTAGCTAAGAAGCGGCAACAATTACTTTAAAGCTAGCAACTGCTGGATCCTGGGGAGTGAGGAAAAACATGTGAAGAATAAACATATATTTTTAAGGTTTAAGCTTTTACTTTAGAATTTTTCATTTCCGAATACTGTAATGACTAGGAAATATATTACAGAGAAATATTGTAAACTTTAATTACAATAGCCGAATTATAGCATATATATATATTTCCTCACTTTCTTAGATAAACAATTTATTTAAATTACAAACCGTTTACTTCAAAGCGGCTTAGTCGTGGATGCCTTGTGTAGATCAGGTCTAAGATAGCAGTTGTAAGGCCAACTTCTATCTTAGGATGGTTTACATAGCAAGGTTGTTACGACTCTGTCGCTTCGGAGCGTTACAGCAGGATTCTCCTCCTCCTTAGGTTTCTTATCCATACTTTCTACTTTTAACTTTGGGGCTTCTCCCTTGATGACCATCATTTTTCGATTCAGGCACTGAGTAGCCATATGTTCAAACCCTTGATACTTGAAACATTTGATCTGACTCATCTTCCTTTCGGACCGTTACCCTTTCTCATAAGTATGGGTTAGCACTTCGTTGTCAGATTGGCCTTTCTACTCGATTCGGTACTTAGTAGAGTTTAGTGACTTCCTTATTCAGGTTGACTAGTTGGCGTTCTGGTCGGCGCTCAACCTCTTCTCTGCCTCTCCACTCGCTGAGCCATCCTAACAACTTTAAACATTGTGGTAAATCATTGGAGCTCCACAATATCTCGAATGTCTTCTCTTAACCCAGTAATGAATCTTGAGATTGTTCGAGCTGGTGGTTCCTCCACTTCGCAATATATCATAAGCACTTGAAATTTTTGAACATACTCGTCAACAGTTGACCTTCTTGTCTCAGCTCCTAAAGCCGAGTTAAAGTATCTTGAAGATAGGTTTTCCACACGAATCTATTTTTGAGTATTCTCTTCATCTCGAGCCAAGTGTTCATCTCGAGGTAGCCCTCCCATCTTCTCATTGCTTGGAAGTTCTTCCACCACATGGTAGTATATATAGAGAACTCAACAGTAGCAGTTCTCACTTTCTCGTAATCCTTGTACTGATAGTAATCAAATGCACGCTCTACCTTCTCTTCTCATTCTAGATATTCATTAGCATTCCTAGATCCATTGAAACTTGGAATTCAAAGCTTCACATGGTCAAATGCTCTTGGGACTCGTACACGCTCTTCTTCAAAATACTCCTCTTCTTCTTCATCTCCCATGTCTGCCAAATTAATCCTTTTCCTCATTCGTTCACCCATTCCTCCACCTCGAACAAGTCGAGTTGGGTTCCGACCTCTAACAGGCTGAGCAACTTGTGGGGTGTTTTGCACGGCCTCAGTGGGTTGGCATGACAACACATGTACAACTTGGGTTAAATCCACTAAGAGGTTAGTTACAAGTTTCTTGTCAATGCTTTTGGAAGTTCCCTGAGAATGTTGTTCATGGTAGATAACTATATTGTCATCATCAATATTGACATTCATATTCGGGTCAGTCATTTTTCTTCACAGATTCAAAGTTCAAACAAACACTTTATGAAATTAATAATTAATAGCACAACACTTTAATGGACACAGTAACTTGCTCTTACTGTCATCACCATTACTAACATTCATATTCGGGTCAGTCATTTTTCTTCACAGATTCAGAGTTCAAACAAACACTTTAGGAAATTAATAGTTAATAGCACAACACTTAAATGGACATAGTAACTTGCTTTGTTTCACATACACAAAACAAAGTATAAACAAAACTTCAAAAGAACCAATAACTCGAACAGAACTTCAGAAGAACCAACAACTCAAATAAAACCTCTGCTTTGATACTAAGATGTTGTGAACCGTGATTAAAAACTGATAAGGCTGGTTGTTGGATGGGTCCAAGCTTATAGAAAGCTTAAAAGAACTAATGGAATAACGTATGAAAGGAATGAATAATGAATGAAAGGTAAGCAAAACCTACGAGTAGCTCCAGAGGATATGACGCACCAATGGAACTTTTGAGAACTCATGGCACAATTCGATATGACACATGAATTGGTCTGATGAGATAACTTGCTACTTAGCCTTACTCAAGGGTTAGGATTAGAGTGATGCCGAGAGTAAACAGAGTGTCAATATAAGGAAGAAAAATACTTAAGTGTATTAAGGATGATTTGTCTCTCCTTCCAGCTACAAGTACAAGGGTATTTAGACCCATAAGTTAGGGTAACTTGGCTAAAAAGGAACATACAAAAGGGTATTTTTTAAGAAAGTAATGTACAAGATACAAAAGGGTAAAAATGAATATATTAGAAAAACAATCATTAGTGCAATGGATTCTACACATGATACTGTACACATGGCAATACTACATTGGCAAGATTGTTAAGAGATGTAGACAAAAAGTACGAATAGCAGGCTTGTTC
This sequence comes from Lumnitzera littorea, assembly GCA_024138015.1. NCBI lineage: Eukaryota > Viridiplantae > Streptophyta > Magnoliopsida > Myrtales > Combretaceae > Lumnitzera > Lumnitzera littorea. The sequence continues at coordinate 13,293,566 of JAMXBB010000004.1, forward strand.
GAATAGGGATAGCTTAGTTAGTCCAGAGTTTCCCTTTCTCGGCTTCTCGATAAGGAAGATGCCGAGTAATTGATTGGCTCGGGCACGAGTAATTAATCTTCAATTCAGTGCACTACAGAAAGATAGGTAGTCATATGGTTTAGCATGAAGGGTAACTCGGTAGGGAAGTACTTAGCCTTGGCAAGGAAGTACTTAGCCTCAGTAGGGGTTAGCTGGAATAAGAGGATTCATCGTCCTCGGACTCGGCTGTAGGTTAGAGGTCTGACAACTTGATTCCCATCAGTAAGTCTAAGGTTAAGCTCTCTAAGATGTTAGAAAAGGAGAGGAAGCTTAAGGTAAAGCTCAATCGATGTAACCAGAAGCTGAGTGCATCGGTCTTAAGGATTTAGACTGAGTTAGTGATGAAAGTAGATGAGTAGTCCAATACCAAGAAATACTCGCTAGAGCTAACTAGTCAAAAGGTGGAGCTGGAGAGGAAGATTGAAGATCTTTAGAAGGAGGTTAGTGAAATGAAAGAGCTAATCTCTAGCCTTAAAAGTGGGGAAGGCCTTCATTCCATTGCTGAGCAGAAGGCAATGATAGATTCTTCATAACATAGCGGTAGGTTGATGAATGTAAGGATATCTCTATCGAGTTAGGTCGGGAGCTTTGAAAGATTATGCTTCAATAGCATTACACTTCTTGGACAATCCAACTCATAAGGAGACATGGGAAGCTAAGTTGAAGAAGTAGATAGCCACTCTTGCTACCGAAACTATCTATAATGCTGTTGCACCTACTTTAGCCACAACAACTTCACAATAGGTCACCCCTGAAGGAACCTAAGATAAGGATTAATTTCAGGGTAACCCTCTTATAGGCTAAAGCAAAAAGGCTCCTCCTCCCCCACCCACCTTAGCTTAAGATCTTTTGGTTCCTATGGATCGACCTTACGATTAGATCGACACTTTGGATTTCTCTAAACTTTTGGAGTTGGCCGATCCAAAGCGACAAGACAATGTTTTCTTCTTTTACCCTTTTGTTCTTGTCTTTCTTTTTGTTTGTGAAGAATTGTTGTATTGATTAGGTTGGTATGTCGGCCTTCATCTTTGTAAACGCATTAAACTTCTATAATGGGAAATTTAGCTTTACATCTATTTTGTACTTCTGCTTTTGTTTTTGAGTTTCTAACTTTTTGCTACTTAGTTGAAAAGATAGTGTAACTTCTTTTTTAGGACCATTTAGATGTTAATAGCTAAGGTTAGTTTACTTAGAGAAGAGCTGGAATCACTCTTATAGAGGGGACCATTCAGCTGTTAGTAGATTGTATTGCTATACTTAGGGAAGAGCTGGAATTACTCTTCTAGAGGGGACCATTCAATTGTTAATAGCTTGGGTTACTATACTTAGGGAAGATTTGGCATTGCTCTTCCAGAAGGGACTGTTCAGCGGTTAGTGTAACGCCTCGAAGCCATAGAGTCGCAATAGTCTCGCAATGTAAACTAACTTATGATAATAACCGACCTTACAGTTCTTATCATAGATATAATTTATATAATACGTCTATGACTTCTCGCTTTGAAGTAAACAACTCAATTAAAATTTATACTAAAATTTACATAAAAGCCAAAAACTTAAGTCATATATACATAATTATATTCATATTGTCTTATAATCCTAGGAAATTATACATGCTACGATATTCTACTAACTAACATATCACAATACTAGATCATAAACCTAAAAGTATTAATAGATATTAAAGAACTTGGTCATTTAGCTAGTTGATTCTCACTCTGTCATAGCACTTCAAAAAGAAACTGACCTTAAGATAATTATACTGCGATATATTAGTTAGTGTCTGTAAGAAAATCTATACGAATATGAGCAACCAAAAACTCGATAAGATAAGTTTGAGACTTATGAATACATAACAAACACAAACAAGGTTTTTAAGCAATTAATTATATGCAATGGAACAAGAAAATGCCATTACACAATATGGTCCGATCAGTTGTGAAATTAGAGTAATTTCACCTACTTTAATCTAGGTTGATGGGTTTTCATGTTTATGTAGCGGCTCACAACCAAACCAATGTTATGCAATGGAGACACGGTTCCCCTTATGACTATCATTTGAATCATTGCCCTTAACCTTATTGTGACCTCATCTCATGTCATTTAGTTCAGCTAAGGATGAAAAAAAGACCATTATGCTATCTAGCATTATTTTTTTTTAAGATATCGGTGTTTGGTTGGAAAATCCTAATAGTCTCTTAAAGGGTTGTAATACATGTTTAATTAGAGTATTTAGGTCAATTATAGTTAAGTTTAGTTTAGGTTGATCAAATAATCTTACACCATTTAGATCACAAACATCACCAAAACACAATATAGATTTTCACCATGAAATCAAATATATAAGCACATACATATATAACTACTTACAAGCAACATATATATAACTACTTACAAACACAGACATGTATAATCCTAAGCCTTCGAATATTTTAAAATAGTATCCCAAAATACAATGAAGTATTGAACCCAACTTACCTGAAGTACTCAGTTAGCTCACTTGATTGGTTACATATCACTCGTCTCCATATGTCCTATAATATAAATGTTCTTTTAATATTTATATCTTGATGTTATATATAAACTTTAGGTTATGATTTAACTCAATTTTCCATATATATATATATATATATATATTACTATTTATTACTTATTCATAAGTTAGTTTTAGATTTGGTTTCTGAATCTAATTCCAATTTAGGTTCTAAATCAGTTCTAACTACGAGTATTATATATAAATCCTAAAAATGCATTTCGAACTCTAATGTGAAATTATTTGCATTATTCTCAAATATCCCAAATATCACTTTTAGTCTTTAATCAGTATTTTAGTTTATACGGTATACCCTATTTCTCATTTAACTACAGGATTTACTCCCGATGTGAGAAAAATTTATATGTTTTTATATAATTCATTAAAATTTATATTCATATTAGATTTGTTGCTTATTATTATTGTTAATATATGATAAATTTTTAACCTAATATTTTCTATTTATTACATTTCCAATTTCTTATATTATTAATTTACATGTATTTACTATATATTACACATAATAATTACATCTAACACCCTGTATACTACAAATATCATACTACATCTGATATGAATATCTTAAAATACCTAATTATTCAATTAACCATTAATTATCCTCAAAATCACTAATTATATATATAATTTAAAGGCTTAAAAATTACTTAAAATTTTTAAAAATTCATTTATGAAAAAAGGCTTTATGGCGCTGTTCTTTGTCTTTTAAGTAGTTTATACAAAAATTTTGAGTATAAAACTATACTTTTAAGGTTATTTATTTTTAAATCGAACAAAACTCGGGTTTACGGGATTTTTTAAGGACAATATATTTTCAAACATAATTGCATCAAAATAATTTTTTTTTCCTAAATCTACATACAAAAAAACCTTAAAATACTAAATTTCATAATTTTCCAAATAAATTTGACAATTTAAATAAATTAGACAAAATTCTAATTGAAATTAGACTCACCTGACCGATAGACTTTTGACCACTAGTGGTGGTCCTAAGGTTGTCAGTAAGGCTAAGCGGTGGTGGCAGGGTGTGGTGGTGGTGGCAGCAGTTCACTTCTAAGTGGTCGTAAGTTATGAGTTTGCTCTATAGGCTTTAATTGCACATTTTTTTTTCTAATTTTTGTAAAATACCTTAACTCTCTCTTTTTATTTTCTCTCTATTTTTCTTGGATTTGTATTTGAGCAAAGTGAATTGTGATGGGCGTTTTTTGATTTTATGGGGAAGTTGAGGGTTTGCTGTTGAATTTTAGGTTGACATGTAGCCCTTATCCTCTTCTAATTTGCTTTTTATTTACTCTAAATTGATTAGTTGAATTTTTTCTTCTTAATCTTAGCATGCCATGACTTGAATTTGGACAATTCCTTACTTTTTTTATTTTTTATTTATTTTTTGTAATTTTCTTTAATTATTTAGTATTAATTTAGTATTTTTTAAGCATTTTAAGTAATTTCACGTATTTTACCTACACGTAAAAATATATATAGTACAAGTAAATACTCTTAAATATTATTTATATTATTTTATGATTTTTAATATGCATATAATTTATCTATAGTAACTCGTTAGTTATCGGAAATCATTTTATGCATTTTCAATAAATAATGAGTAATATGCTTATAATTTGATATTATAGTATTTTGTTATTTTATTATTTATTTTCCTAAATTTAAACTTATGGTGTTACTTTTACTAATACTTCTAACTTTATCGTATAATTTAGACTTAATCGGACACTTCATTTGATTACCCTAAATCTTATATATTTACATATTGAATCTAAACTTCTGATTGCAGGGTTTACAGTTAGTGGCTTAGGTGGCTTTGAGTTAGTGATATTCCAATAGGCACTATGGGAGTTTTCGGTTGCGTGAAGGTTGTTCCCTTTTACCAAGATAGTGGTGCTTTAACCTGCTTAAGCTTAAAGAAGCGTGCAAGTCAAGAGTTCTTTTAAGAACTTTAACAATTCGTAGGTTTGTTCACCCATTACGAGCTGAGTTAAGAAAGAGATAAATAAATGGAGACACATAATAAGTAAGGGGAATGAATTTTTATAAATACAGTTGGAAAGTATTGTAGACACTTTATTTTTACCTACCTCCTTCTCTTCCCTCTATTTTTTTTTTTTTCAAAACTTTTAGAATAGGATAAAGGTTCTTAAATTGGGAAAAATATAAAAAAAATAGAAAATTAAGAAAACAAAAAAAATAATAAATTTAGAAAAAATAAAATATATATATAATTTAAAATAATACAAAAAATGGAAAAAATAAAGGATTTAGGAAATATAGAAAGTAATAAATTTTTTGGAATAGAATTTTTAGTAAAAGTAAGGAGAGGATCATTAAGCTTAACCTTAGATTTGAATCTAACCCAAGATACCCTTGTCCATATGTGTAATTTAGCACATACGAATAAGACATAGACCAACGGTCTAATATATGAACACTTGGACTTGAAATTGGGTTTGGCTTGGAGGTCAAAGGTTCGACTCTCATCATAGGCAAAGAATGCCTTTTGTTTTTATTTTTTCCATACTTCACGTGTTGCCACATATCAAAGAATCACTAGGCTACGTGTCTAGTCATGATACATGGTACTCCATTATTGGCCTTGACAACATACTTTCCCTTCTTCTTCTCCCCTTTCCTTTCTTTCCTTCTTTTTCTCATTAAAAAAAAAAAAAAAAAACAAACACAACGAGGGTCCTCTTTCTCTTTCTCTCTCTCTCTTTCTCACATCTTCCTCTCCTTCTCCTTCACTTGATCCACAACTATCAACTTTACCATACTACCCATCTCTCACACAGTCTCTCTCACGCATCACTTTACTTACCAAGCACTAACCTACAACACTCGCCAGTGTACACATCTACAACACGTTGTCTCTACTAAACAACAGCACATACGTACAACCCTATCTCCTTCCTTGCACAAACCTATACATACAAAACACTACACATACAGACCAAGACCCCATACCAAATCTCCCTTTAAATAGTACAATTAGCCTCATCCTTAATCTCTTTCTCATCTGCACTTACGTTCGACGACAACAATAGATCTAACACCATTGACCACTTTCTCTCTCAACCCCGACCTCCGTTACTCTCTACTCCTAACTTTCTAGATGCGCATATCATACTACCCCCTACTGAACCACTGTACAACCTCAACATGGCACCTGTAAACTAACTATAATCCCCAATCTACTGTCGTATGCCCTCAAATACACCTACCAAACACAAAAATAGTAGCACACAATAGATCCATCCCCAACATTGCAACTCTAGCAAACAACCATGGTGCCATAAATCTTCACCACCGTGCAACCACCATTGAAACACCACCTTGCGCCTTTCCTTGAACAAAACTAATGCCACGACAGAGTTCGTAGCATCCTAAAACCCTAAAACCACCTTCTTCTATGTGTCTAGCAGCCATTACCATAACTATTCGACATCCATTGTGGCTATCCTCTTGTGCCACCACCTAAAACTACCTCCATACACCTCAGCATTAATCTTACCCCACTAATCTTGATCCAAAGCACATGAAACTACCCTTATCCATTGAAAAACTATGCTAGAATTGCCTACTGAGCCACTTTCGTACCGTTAGCTTCTTTTCTATGTGATTAGGTTGGTTGATCTGACCTGAAATCAACCTAACCCGATTGATCCCCAGAGTCCAACTTGACTCTATGTTTCCTAACTCATGTGTACTCCTTCTCTTAATTTGGTCTTGCTGTTTTGATCCTTTTCTATCTTTTTTTTTTTACTTGTTTATTTCATGTAATTGTAATTATATTAAAAAAAAGAAAAAGGAAAAAGAAAAAAAAAAGAGAGAAAGAAAAGTGAAAAAAGAGAAAAAAAGGAAGAAGTATTTAGTTTTATTTTTATTTTCACGTTTTAACCAAAAAATAAAAAGTAAATGAATAAATAATAAAACAATAATAATAAAGTTATTTTATCACTTAAAAGATCGACTTGTTAAAAATAAATAAAAATAAATGGATCACTCCCAAATTATGACATTTCTAGAAATTTCCAATAATAAATTCTCTATTTAGGACCCTTTGAGGAAATTTTTTTAAATAAATCAAAATGAGTAAAGAACGTAAACCTGACCTTTTTTCAGAACTAAAATCGATTGATCCCCTAATTTTTGGTAAAAGAATTACGGAAGTCTAATTCCAAATAGCTCATACGCAGGCACTCGTACGTAAATACGTAACGACTTAAAATATGAAAAGTTTTTCTTTTCTCTCTTTGTAAATATATGTTCAATTTAATTAATTTAGTCGCATGTGATATAATTTGTCATTTAAAAATTGAAAAGGACTATTATTGAAAAGTAAAATTAAATTCAGGAGATTAAAAGTAGTACTCGTTTAGAGTTTAAAAAATTAGCCCCAAACTCGGATATTTGGTTTTCAAAAACCATTTTATAAAATTAGTTTTATCGTTAGACCAGTAACTAAATTATAACCAATCTACCTAATTGGTTATAACATAACTCTTGCTCCTAATTTTAATTGGGTGGCGACTCCAAAAACGTTTTCAATGAGATTTAAATGAGATTTAATTTTATAAAAACCGAGAGAAAAAAACTAGGCTTGATAAGCATAAAATAAATTTGCATTAGATTAATCAAAATACTGTTGTAAGTTGTCCACATTCCATGTGTTCAGGATGAGTTATCCATCCAACCTTTTTAATTTATATGTGCAATTCCTCGAATTCTCTTTAACTCTAACTAGGTATTTCTAATTGGGGACTAACTTCCCCTATCCCTCACATGTGCTAGTGGCTTAGAGCTTTCAGCAAACCAGGTCTCCTATCTTGAATTCCTTATGCTAGACCTTCTTGTCATATATTGGCTACCGTGTGTTGATAGCCGGCTACTCGATCTGCAATATGGTCTTGGATTTCTTCTATTATATCTAAGCAGCTTGCAGGAAGGATTCGTTTAAAAGAGCACTGAACAATTTTGTCCTGATATTGGGTAGCTTAGGTTTTATCAGGAAGATTACTTCCAAGCTAAAGGTGAGACGAAATGGAGTCTCACTTGTAAAAGTATGGTTAGTGGTCCTGTATCCTCATAAGATGTTTAGTAACTTGTTTACCCATCTACCATAAGCTTAGTTGATCTTCTTCTTAATGTTATAGAGGATTATCTTGTTGATACTTTGATTGGGTTATTAGATTAGAGTTATGCAACTAAGGTGAAGTGGGGCATGATATGATGCTTGGTGCAGAACTTCTTGAATTTAAGGTTATCAAATTGTTGCTCATTGTCCACGATGAGGGCGTATGGTACGCTAAACCTAGAGAGGATGTTGTTGTAAATAAAGGATTCTATACTCCTCTCCGCTATCTTAGCAACAACCTTGGCTTTGACTCATTTAGTGAAGTAATTGATAGTTACAATGATGAATTTCCATCCTCTAAAGGCCTTTATGAAGGTACCAAGAGATATCAATGCCTTAGAGGCCCAAAGGTCAAGGACTCGTCAAGGGTTGAAGATTGGAGCTGGGAGCATGTATAATCAGTGCATGCTTTTGAAAATGGAGATACTTTTTAGCTACCTCCTTCGTATCCTGCCTTATGGTCAACCAATTGTATCCAAGCCGAAGAGTTTAGATGTAAATGGCTATGATTGGATGTAATTGTTGTGTACTTTAGCGTTTAGCTCTTCCATGACATGTAGCCCTTCCTCATATTAGAGGCATCTAAGCACAGGAAGGCTAACCCCTTTTTGGTATAGGATGCCTTCAACTAGGGTGTAATTGGCAACATGGTATCTCAATTTCTTAGCTTCCTTCTTATTGGCGATTAGCATGCCCTTCTTTAAGTAGTTTTTTATGGGGTCTATCTAGCTTGGCTCTTTTAGCGTTGTAATGAGCTTGAGGACCTCAACTTTGCCTCGAGTTAGTACTCTTCTTTAGCAAGTACTCAATGAGTATCTTCCTATCTTTGACCTCTGGCTTATATATTCTAGTAGAGGCGAGATTGGCAGCTAATCAGTTATTGAGTTCTCAATTTGGGGAATGTTTATAATATTCCATGAGGGAACTCAACCAAAGGAGTCTTTACCTTATTTAAGTACTTTGCTTTGGTGTCATCCTTAGCTTATATTTGCCTTAAACTCACTTGACAACAAGCATGGAGTCCGAGAATACTTCGAAGTACATGACACCAATCTCCTTAGCTAGCTTGAGACTAGCTATCAACACCTCGCATTCGGATTCATTATTACTCATGTCAAATATGAACTTGAGAGCATAGCAAATAGTAGTTTCGTCTAGTCTAATAAGCAGTAAACCCCCTCCACCTTTGGCTGTAGAAGATCCATTGACACGAAGAGTTTACACTAGTTTGTCATCTCCAAGTGGTACTTCCTCTTCTCAAGTGAGTTCCATGATAAAATCGGCTAGCACCTATGCTTTGTAGGCCGTTTGTGATTGATATTAAATTCAATGTGCGATCAACTCTAACACATACTTAACCATCCAACCATAAGCATTGGATTTTTGAAGAAGCATATGGAGGAACTGGTTTATCAGTACAGTGATTTGGTGTGCCTTGAAATAAGGTCAAAGTTACCATGCAAAAATCATAACTACTAAGGCAAACTTCTTTACCTTAGAGTACTTAACCTTAAGCCCTTAGAGGATACGACTAACATAATATACGAATTTGTATTCTCTTCCTTTCAGCTTAACCAGTATGGATGAAATTGCCTTATCAGTGATTGCTAGGTATAGGTAGATGTACCCTCCTAATATGAGGCTTCAATAGGATAAGTGGGTGCTCCAGGAAGTCTTACAACTCCTTGAAGGCTGCTTGACATTAAGGAGTCCATTAAAACTATTAAGATTCTTGAGAATTTTGAAGAACTCTTTCTAGAGACAAACTTACTTAGTATGGCTACCATGTTGGTGAGCTTTTGAATTTCCTTGACCATGGTAGGGGCCCTCGTGTCCTTGATGGCCTTAATCTTCTCAAGATTGGCTTTGATCCCATGATGGGTAACCATGAAGCCTAAGACCTTGGCCAAAGTGACCTTGAATACGTACTTTTGGAGGTTCAAATTCATATCAAACTTTCTCATCTTATCAAAGGCCTCATATAAATCTTTGATGTGGTTGTTGAGTTGCCCGCTCTTGATAATCATATCGTCTACGTACACCTTCATGTTACACATGAGTTGGGGTTTAAATAATGTGCTCACCATTTGTTAGTACATTACCTCAGTACTTTTTAGGCCAAAAGGTGTGGGGTGCTAAAGTTTGTGATAAAGGAGTTAAGGACTTCATCTTTCAAGTTCATCTTAATCTGGTTGTAACTCGAAAAAGCATCTATAAAGCTTAGTAAAGCATGTCCCAACATGGAGTCAACTAACTAGTCTATCCTTGAGAGAGGGAAGTAATCTTTTGGGAAAACTTTATTGAGATTAGTATCATCAATACACATCCGCCACTTCCTATTTTCCTTTTTGACTAGCACAACCTTAGCTAGCTAAGTTGTGTACTTCTCTTCCCATATAAAGCTTGTCTTCAACAGCTTTTATACTTCTTATTTGATCATGACCTGCTGTTTTAGGGCACAATGCCTCTTCTTCTACTTGATAGGTTGAACCTTCTCGTTAATCTTAAGGATGTAAGTCACCAGGTCGGTTGAGATATCGGGCATGTCTGATGGCAACCAAGCAAACCAATCTGAGTTGGCTCATAAGAGTTGGATAATTTCTTGCTTTAGCTCGGGGGGCATCTTGATCCAAACCTTTGTGTTTTGATTAGGGTTGGCGCCAATCTGCATATCTTCTATTTTCTCAACTAGCTTTTCCTTTGGGCCTATTTTTAATATGAAGACGCCATTACCTCGAGTGGCCTTTACATAGAGCTCCCTCGAGAGCTTTTGATCACATTTGCAAATTTCCACCTTAGTTAGGGTAAGGAATTTGGCCTTCAAGTAGAAGGACGACATGATGATGTTGAAACTTGTAAAACTTAATTATCTCAAAAGAGTGTTGTTGGGGGATAGGCAGTCCATTACCATGAACTCCATAGGTTGATTGGTGACATTATCATCATCGCTAAGCTCCATATTTAGGGGTAATAATACCCTTGGCTTTGATAGTTCCCTCGTTGAAGCCAATTTGGGGTATAACTTCATCTAAACCACCAACTTCTTTTGCATTTTATCACACGTGTACTTGAAAAGAATGTCGATGAAGTTATTAATATCTACTATGATCTTAAGGAACTTGAAGCTTGAGATCCTTACCCTAATTACTAAGTCATCTTGATGAAGGGTATCTGATGGGAATCGGGCTGTTGGACCTCTGACTTGTAACTGAATCCGAGGACTAGAGGGACCGGTACAATGATTCGTCTTGTTCCAACTGATCCTTATTGAGGTTGAGTACTTCCTTGCCGAGTTACCCTTCATGCTGAGCTATATGATTACCCATCTTTTTATAGTAAGTTGAATTGAAGATTACTCACTTGTGCTCGAGCTAATCAATTACTTGGCTTCTTCTTTGCTAAGAAGTCAAGAAAGAGAAACTCTGGACTGACTAAGCTATCCTTATTCGGACAAGCTTGCTGTTTGTACTTTTTTTCTACATCTCCTAACAACCTCGCTAATGTAGCATCACTACGTATACAGTATCATGTGTAGAATCCGTTGCACCAATGATTGTTTTTCTTGTATATTTATTTTTACACTTTTGTATCTTATACATTACTTCCTTAGAAAATGCCCTTTTGTCTTTTCCTTTTTAGGCAAGTTGCCCTAACTTATGCGTATAAATACTCTTGTACTTATAGTTGTAAGGAAAGACGAATCATCCTTAATACACTTGAGTATTTTTCTTCCTTGCGTAAATATTCCGTTTACTCTCAGCATCACTCTTATCTTAACCCTTGAGCAAGGTTAGGTGGCGAATAATCTCACCGAATCAATTTGTACGTCATATTGAATTGTACCGTGAGTCTTTATAAGTTCCATTTGTGTGTCATATCCTTTGGAACTGTTCGTGGGTTTTTATTATCTTTCATTTGTCATTCATTCCTTTCATACGTTCTTCCATTAGTTCTTTTGAGCTTTTTGCAAGCTTGGACCCATTCAGTGACTAGACTTATAAGTTCTTAGTCACTGTTCGTAACATCTTGGTATTAGAGAGAAGGTTTTGTTTGAGTTGTTGGTTCTTTTGAAGTTCTATTCATACTCTGTCTTGCGTGTATAAAATAAAGCAAGTTACTATATCCATTTAAGTGTGTGTTGTTAACTGTTCATTTCTTGAAATGTTTGTTTGAGCTTTAAATCTATGAAGAAAAATAATTGACCTGAGTATGAATGTTGGTACTGGTGATGATAGTGGAGTTATCTACCATGGATGATAATCTCAGGGAACTCCTAAAAGCACCAACGAGAGACTTGATGAGGTAACTAACTTCTTAGTGGATTTAACCCAAGCTGTACATGCATTATCTTGCTGACCCATTGAGGCAGTGCAAAACACTCTACAAGTTGCTCGGCTTGTTAGAAGTCAGAACCCAGCTCAACCTGTTTGAGGTGAAGGAATAGGCAGATGAGTAAGGAGAAGGATTGATTTAGTAGACATGGGAGACATGGAAGAAGAGGAGTATTTTAAAGAAGAGCGTGTATGAGTTCCCATAGCATTCGATCATGTGAAACTTCAAATTCTAAATTTTAATAGATTTGGGAATGCTGATGAATATTTGGAATGGGAAGAGAAGGTAAAGCATGTGTTTAATTACTATCAGTACGAGGATTATGAGAAAGTGAGAACTGTTGCTATTAAGTTCTCTAGATATGCCACTATGTGGTGGAAGAACTTCTAAGCAATGAGAAGATGGGAGGGCTACCAAGAGATTGACACTTGACTTGAGATGAAGAGAATACTTAGAAACAGATTCGTACTGGAAACCTATCTTTAAGATAGTTTCACTTGGCTTCAGGAGCTGTGACAAGGAGGTCGAACTGTATGTTCAAGAATTTCAAGTAGTTATGATACATTGTGAAGTAGAGAAACAACCAGTTCGAATAGTCTCAAGATTCATTACTAAGTTGAGAAGAGACATTCGAGATATTATGGAGCTCTAACAATTCACCATAATGGATGAAGTTGCTAGGATTGCCCAGTGAGTAGAGAGGTAGAGAAGAGGTCGAGTGTCGACCAGAACACTAACTAGTTGACCCGGACAGGGAAGTCATCGAACTCTGCCAAGTATCGAGTTGAACAGAAAGGTTGATGTTCGAGTTGAGCAGAAAGGTTGATCCGACAATGAAGTGCTAACCCAAACTTATGAGAAGGGGCAAGGGTTTGGAAGAAAGACGAGCCGGATCAAATATTTCAAGTGCCAAGGGCTCATACATATGGCTACTCAGTTTCCGAATCGAAGAACGGTGGTCATCAAGGGAGAAGCCTCAAAATTAGAAGTAGAATGTATGGATGAGGAACCTGAGGAGGAGGAGAAACCTTCTGAGAAAGAAAATGCCAAGAAAGAGTTGATTGAAGAGGACGTATTTGCTGAGGACTTAGATTTGTTACTTATGGTTGTCCGATACACTATGAGTGTAGAGCCTTCATGAGAGGAGAAGTAGAGAGACAGTTTGTTTCATATCACCTGTAAGGTGAATGATTAAGTATGTGCCCTCATCGTGAATAGTGGAAGTTGCACTAATGTGATATTAGCCAATCTTGTTTCAAAACTAAAGTTGTCGACTATTGCGCATCCGAAGCCGTATAAGTTGCATTAGTTGAGTGAGAAAGAAGTAGTACATGTTACTCGATAAATACCATTACCGATCACTATAAGGAATTACTCTGATTAGATTCTCTGCAACATACTACCCATATGTGCTTTTCACATGTTGCTAGGTAGACTGTGGTTATTTGATAGGAGAGTCATCCATAACGGCTACAGGAACACATACATGTTCGAGAAGGATGACTGGAAGATTACATTGAACCCGATGCTGCTGAGAGATGTCCATATGTTGTAGAAGAAACTTACTTACGGATCGAAGAACGCTCTAGTGATGAGTAAAGCCAAGTTCTGAGAGGTCATCAGAGCAGTCGAGCCGACCCTTATGTTGGTTAGGTGACTTGTAGAAGTGAAGGAGTAGGGTGAGCTACGTTAGGAAATTAAGGAGTTGCTAGATAAATATGCTGATCTATTCCTAAAACAGTTACTTGAGGGGTTGCCCCCAACTCGAAGCATAGAGTACTGCATTGAGTTAGTATTTGACGTTGTACTGCTGAATAAGCCACCTTATTGAATAAATCCCAAGTAAGCTTCTGAGCTCCAACGTCAAGTTAACGAGCTACTGGTTTGGGCTTTATTTGATGATGCCATTGGGGGTTCGATTGTGGCAACGATCATTATTTTCTTCTTCTTAGGCTTCCTTAGTTTGTTGCCTCTAATGTGCAATTTTTTTGCTGTCATTTGCGTTGGCCATGTATTCTCTGAAGAAGCCTCTTTGGATGGCATACTTAAGGTGTTCTTAAATTGGAAACATTTGTCGGTTGTTTGGTTGTAGTCCTCACGGGATTAACAATACTTGTTTGAGTTCTGATGACTGGGATCTTCTTAGGCAGCTTCTAGAGTAGTCCTCTTCTTTGATCCTCCACGTAAACTTAGGAGAGGGGACGATTCATAAGCGTATGCTGAGGTAAATATTGGGAGGGTAAGAGGGGGGGGGGGGGCGGTGGTGGCTTCTTATTGTTGGGGCTCCTCTTATTAGGGTGGTTTGGCTACTTGCCGCTAAGGTGGTCTTTGATAGACCCTTTCTCCTTATCTTTTTTCTCGCCTAACCTCTTTAGGTCAGCCTTGCACCTAATGTAAATATTGTCTTACTGGTCCATGTACTTTTAGGTCTTATACTAGAATTCGGCTAGGGTCTTAAGCTTACTTTTGGAGATCAACTAGAAGAAGTCTCCAGAGGGTTTGATGCCCAACTGAGCGATATGGATAGCAACTCCCTTGTTGACTTGAGAGATCTCGATTATGGCATTATTTAATTAAGCTACATATTCTCAAGGGGTTTCCTCGTCCTTTTACTTGATTAAATACAACGATGATGTGTCCTTTGATAAGGCCTTGCTAACCTTGAAGTGGAGGTTGAAGTACCAAACGAACTCGTTGAAAGATCCTATGGAGTTCTTAGGCAAATGGTTGAACCTTATTCGAGTTACCTTCCCCAAGGTATCAGGAAAGGCCTTGCACATAGTTATATTTCTATAACTATGGAGGTTCATGAGAGTGTAGAAGTGGAGGAGATAATCACTAGGATCATCCATGCCATTGTATTGGTCTAGGGTAGGGAGCTTGGAATTTAGAGGTAAAATCTCATCCTGAACACTGTTGGTGAAGGAGGTTTTTTGTTGTTGGTGATAAGGCTAGCTCATTCAATTGCCTTGCTTTACTACTTTTAGGAGAGCCTCTTGATCATTTCGTAGAGCTTGTTTAAGCTAGCATAGTTGGCTGGGTAAGTTCCATAAATTGCAATGTGGGCGACTCTCCCATGAGAATCAGCTATCTATTCATTGCCAGCAAAGGTACGGTTGCTAGTGACCACAGGCCGTACTTGCTTTTACTGCACTAGGGAATTGGGTTGTAGTGCCCTATTGCTTTGTTGCAGCTGCTGTAGGTTGTCCTGGCTATCATAGGCATCTAAGGCTATAGGCAATCTAGTGTGCTCGCTCTGCCTCTCAACTTCATCAAGTCTAGCTTGAAGCTCCCTGTTAAAAGTAGTAAACTCTTCATGCATTTTTTAGCTATTCTAGTTAGTGCTGTTCATGAGTTTGCTGGAGTGGAAGTTGGTTGTTCGGGTCCATAACACGAGACATAGTGAATAATGCAACTAGAAAAAAGTGTTTGTTATACTTTAGTATTAGATAAGTTAGCTTCCCATAGATGATGCCAAATTTCGTTTATAGGATTTTACCGGTGAAGTATAATGGATTTGGGCTTTGTGCTTGCGTATGGAGCTTACAAAAGAACACATTGAGAGGGGTATCGAGGTATTGTTTGGTATGACCATTCTAATACTTAAATTAGTACTTTATGTGTAAAGAGAGTATAGGAATGTAAGAAAGCTTGAGTGTAGTCTGAGTGCAGTCTGAGTGCCTAAAAAGTGTAAGTAAGATACCATTTGGATGCTAATTAGAATTTATAAAGGAGAACAGCAGGAAGTTAAAAGACCAATAGTAGCATGTTTGTACGACTTAGGTAGTGGCAGAGTGGAGCTTGGCATGGTTAATATTTGTGGGGTCATGGTTATTAACCTGTTCTTTTAAGTCTCATCCTCTGTCCATTAACCATTGTGAGCCATTACAGTTAAGTAAATTGTCTGGTAAGCTTAGGTTGAGATTGGTTGTAAAAGCAATAGGACATAATATTGGCAAATCAAGTTGGAGCACAAATCTAAGCTGGTTGGTATTGGCTTGAGGGGTTTCAATTCAAAATATCCTATTGACACTTTTATTAGAAAGTAAATTGATTTTTTCAAAGTATGTATAATTTATTGTCCATTATAGTAATATTTGGATAGTATTTATTACATTAACCCTAATATAAAATGAAATAATTTTACGTGTCCGTAAAATAATTTGAGATGTAACACCTGTAAATTAGCAGGCCTTATATAAAACCAATGCTTCTTCGAACCACTTCTGGCTCCTTTTTACGGTTGCAATAACTCCCGGTGCCTGTGGAGTAACTCGAAACATTTTTCTCTCACCTTCTTTTCTTCTTCCTCCTTCCCGCTCCCTTGTCCTGTACACACCAAGTTCGCAATCTCATTATCCAAATGTGCAGGTTTACAACATTGCTGAGCCAAGTCAGTTAAAATCCATGAAGCCCTTACCACATTCTTGTTATAAAACCCCTGTCAAATTCAAGATGTAAGCCTCTTTTTCGTCGTCTCTTTTAATTCCTTAATTGAATCCATTAATCATGTTACCATTGTATTTTATATCAATCATACCGTTGTTTAATATGTTAAACATGAACAGCCCAACATCAGATAACCTTGTCCCAATCCGATTGGACATTGAAATCGATGGCCAGCGTTTCAAAGATGCTTTTACCTGGAACCCTTCCGGTATAACGTTTCTTCCTTTATCACAATTATTATTGTTGTTATCATCATCATCATCCTTGCGATTCTGTTGTTACTTGCTCAAAAGGACTGCTTATTTTTGTCTCCATTCTTGTGCCCGTGTATGTTGCTGTCATGTAATGGAATGGGGATAAGGAAATTTTACCCTTTTTGTTGCTTTGGTGGTATGAAAATTTACTGGCTTAGTTGTTTGTGTGTCCTTCATGCTACCAATTATGATGAATATCTACTGATGGTCTTAGTTTATGTTATTCTAGTAATACATGGCAGCATAGGATACTAATGGGGCATTGAATAAGGATGGTGAACTGTTATCCGCCACTGTAGTGTGTGGTAATGAAGAATTTTGTTTCCAGAGGGGCAAAATTGTAAAGATATAAAACCTATGGGTGTATATGCAAAAAAAATTTCCTGAATTTTCAGCATTATTCTAAGAGAACTCTGAATTGGTAATGGTTGTAGTATTTTGTGTAGATGCTGCATGTAGAAGGGTGGCAAAATTTGACACACTTAGTGTGGCATGGAACTGAGGTTTATGTTGGGGTTTATTGCGCCTG